>JAHWFO010094518.1:0-12548 GCA_023313115.1 Rhysida immarginata
AGTTATTGATATTTTGTTCTTGGTATGTCAATTCGCCAGAAATTGTCAATATCATGCAGATTAAGGAAATTTAGGAGACCAGCCACCAGCGCCAGAGCAAAGGGCTGAAGGGTACATACCCCATTTACCTCACTTTGAGGCACTCATACAAGCTGTGAGTCTTCTTTAACCCACACCCTTGCAGGATTCGCGCAACCGACTGCAATTCCCTTGCTTCTCGGGTACCCCAAAAGAAGACCCGGAAGACTTCATCAGGCAGTTTGGTGTCATAGCCACCTGCAAGGGCGTTCTGCTAGAGCATTGCTTTCAGTTCATGCTGGCCTACTTCAAAGAGTCGGCCTCTAGCTCGTTTTCGGCCAGTCACATGGCAGCAATTCGCTCTTATCCTAACACGAGCCTTTGCTGGAGGGCACATCCAGATGATGCGTCGCCTAGAGTTCAGCATCTCAAACTCAAAGGTAACAAAGTTAACGAATTCGTAACGAAATTTCGTTTTCTATGGAAAGGGCTAGTGGAAACTACACAGTCGGAAAAATTGCATTTCTTCGTACAAGCAATTCCTGATAATCTCTCGGTAGAGGAGGCTATAGATTTCGTAGAAAAATGGTTTAGAGCCCATGATCTACCTGAAACTCCTTTGCAGGAGCCAATGCAAGTGGACGTGATAAAATCAGGTACCCATAGGCACGAAAGAAACCACCGCAGTAAGATCGCAAAAAGAGACATTAAATGTTACGCATGTGGAAATCGAGGACACATGGCCAAATTCTGCCGTGATAGAAGTAATTTGGCTACTAAGACAAATGAGCCAAAGCAGCAGCTAAAAAGCAGCAGTAGATTATGTATTGGTATGTCCACAATCAAAGGAGTCGATTGCAAAACTTTGATCGATCCTGGGGCGATAGAAAACTACGTCAATCAGGATGTAGCAGCTAAATTAAAGCTTAAACTAACCAACATTTCATCCCAAAATAAGACAGCCACTCTAGCAGATGGTAGTATAAAATCCATATCGCAAATGCCCACCCTGGTGCCAAATAAGAGTGGAAAATATGCAGATAAATTGAATCGTAATGTGGCCCCTTTGGGAAACTTTGACATAATTTTGGGCATGATCTGGATACAACAAAAAAGGATCCATTTTGATTGAGACACCTTAAAATGTGCGGTGCCTCAACAGGGAAGGAAACTGTGGCTGCCTCAATAGAAAAGACAGCACCTGGCCTCAATCTCTTCAAACGGTTTATGCCATATTCTGAAGAATGAACCAGAGTTACCAGTTTTTCCGGTATTTGGTAAAACTCAACGAAAAAACGATAACAAAATTAATGAATGCCATTCTTCCTTTTGGACACTTATTTCGGATTATCAGGACCTATTTCATACCGAACTCTCTAAAGGCTTGCCTCCAGCTAGATCTACTCAACATGAGCAAACCTTCGCTCCATTCAACTGTCCTCTATATCCGTTGTCCAAGGATGAGGAGCAAGAGTTGGAACTAACCATTCAAGATTTATTAAGTTAGAAACTAATTAAGCCCTCTACTTCGTTTTTCTCGTCACCCGCTCTGTTCATGGCCAAGAAGGACGGCGAGCTTCGGATGTGCATTGTTTATCACAAGTTAAATAAAATGACTTATGATAACAACTATGCCATTCCTCGAACTGACGCCCTGTTCGACAAGCTGGGTGGTGTGCACTACTTTACGAAGCTCGACGTTCTTCAGGCTTACCATCAGATTACGGTTAAGCCAGCACATACTAAACTAACATCGTTCAAAACCCCCTTGGGGTCATTCGAATTTAAGGTTATGCCTTTTGGCCTCAAGGGTGCCACCTCCATGTTCACCAAAGCCATGAATGAGGCTTTATGGGGCTTGCTAAACAAGGAGGTGGTCGTGTTTTTGACGATGTGCTGGTCTTTGCTCCAACCCTATCCTTGTTGCGTAAACGGACACAGCGGGTGCTGGAAAGATTAAAGCAACATCGTTTCTTCTTAAAAAAGTCCAAGTGCGCTTTCGGGGTATGCAAAGTTAATTACCTCGGATTTACTTTCTCAGAAAAAGGGAAAGATTGTGAGGATAGGCTAACGCAGGCCATCAAGGACTGGCCTAGGCCTAAAACTGTGCGCCAATTGCGAGCCTTCATTGGCACAATTTTATTTTATCGGGCCTTTATTCAGCTATACGCTGAAAAGGCAGCACCATTATTTAAATTACTAAGAATGGGCGAGAGATTTCATTGGGGAAGTCTCAGGAAAGAGCTTTTCAAACTTTGAAAAAATGCTTCGTGAGCCCCCCTATCCTCAAAATATTTGATGAGCGGTGTGCACTTCATATAATGTGTGATGCACCAGAAGAAGCTATTGGTGCTGTGGCGTTGCAATAACATGCCAACAATCGAATGCCGATCGCATTTGAATCGCGTAGATTCAGATCGGAGGAGCACCTACAGTCCATTTAAAATAAAGATCTGTTAGCAGTCGCCCACGTAGCACAGGATTGGCGACATAACCTGCAACAAGTGCAATCGACGATCTACTCAGATAATCAATCTGTGACCAGGCTCCTATCCAAACCCAAGCTAACTCGCTACCATGGTGAAACAACTAATGGAGTTTAGTGTATCCTAACAATACATACGAACGTCCAACAACATTATAGTGGCTGCTATTTCGCGGTACTTTTATAGGCAACCGTTTAAGCGATCCTCTATTAGTAGCAAACAAAGTCAATGGGAGGTGAGCATGTCATCGCAATCGGTGACAGTCGCGCAATTCCAATGCTTTCGACTGTTCATCAACATCAGAGAGCAAAAGTGGAAAGACGGCATCGCCATCTAGGGACAAAGCAAGCCAGGATTTTAAATCTTCTTCTGGCAATCGCGCGCTAAAGCAGTCGAAGAGTTGAACAGGAAATTTGGAATCAGGGATTCGAGGTTTACGCCTGTGAGGAGAGGTCGAAAAATCGTGTGGTTGAAAAACGACACGTTGTGTCCATATCGAGAGAGAGAGAGAGAGATATGGCCGTACGAGGAAGGCCACCCTCCTCCTCAGCGTGCAAAAGCAACGGTCCTTCACCTGCGGGCGAGATGCTATGTTTCACGAACTCATTTCTCGTTATCTAATGTACATGAGACTTTTTCAGAAACAATTCAAGTGGAACTGTCGACTGGGTATGACAATGCTAAAGGGATCCCACAGGATTTAGCAGGAGTGATTCGATTATAAGGAAGGAACCGCCAACCCCAACGAGAAGAGAGTTCTCAACACGGCACCAGCCAGCGTTCGTCGCATCCATTACATCCGCCCCAAGACTCGTCTGCCCGCACCGTTTGTTGGTTCTTACCGCCGGCTTCACACTCCAAGATCTGATGTTCCTGTTCCCGCGACAGTGGCAGAGTTGCAACGACTCTACCAAGCTACAAGTTTTAATCACCCCATGGACCTATGACATTTAATCAAGGAGGAGCTCGGTGACCTGGTCCCTTATTCAAAATGGGTCTTGTTCCTATTACTTTGGATTCGAGTCATACATATTAAGCCTCAATTGTAATAATCCCTTACATTCCTCTTCCCGCTCGAGCATCGATATTTGTTATAATTGTTAAACTGATGCCGCGCTGGGGGGGCGTAACATTTGGCTTTACTACCCTCTTATTGTTTAATTTGCTTAAGCATAAAGATAGATAATTACAAGGGAGCCTTGCGGTTTAAGAATAATAAAATATTCTTTTCTCTCGTTCCTCTGTAGTTACGTACTACAGGACATATGAGAGCGAGAGGGCGACTAGCCAGCCAAGCTGCTAGTTATCAGCCCGCGAATTGCTTTGTTATTAACTATCACTATACTTTGTAACGGACAGCTCCATTTAGGACTGAGGGAGAACGGACATTGTCCTGTTTCGTATCCTACGGTTTAGTAGCATCGTTAGCCCCTATTTACTCATGTTAAACTGTTGTGGAGGTGACTAATATCCCTCTAGCAATAAATCATTGCTATTTTTCCTTATTTTTCCTTCTGTGTTTATTTACTAAATTTAGTTTTCCACGGCGTATACACACCCACAGGACATGACCCACTTGCGGATTCTTCTCACTTATCTATAGAACATAAGTTTAATACTATTCTTCATAAATGTTTCCAATGGAATGGTACCAACCACTTGCAACTGAACTATGATAAAACTACTTACCTAATTTTTACTCAGCATAACAAAAAATTTGACATCAATATCAAATTCGAGTATTTACCTTATCAGTATTTAACCTCTTAGCATAGGCGATTGACAGTTTGCACCTGGATCCAGCTCAAGCGGATATTAATATCCTGCCATTTCCATTTTTTTCAGCTGCGCCAAATGAGGACCCCGAGGAATTCTGAGACCAGTTCGAATAAGTCGCGAACTGCAAACGTATTACTCTCGATAGGTGCGTACAGCTCAGGCCAACCCACCTAAAGTGCGTGGCAGCGTGTTGGTCCACGTTCGTAGCTATCCCAATCGTGCCCATATTTTGGGCAAGATTTTGCGACTTGTTGACCACTGCCTTTTCTGAGGGGCATACACAAATCACCCATAGAGAAGACCTCCATTCTGACATTTAACAATCGGTCTGGTAGATTTAACTCGACCTGAGAAGCTTTATTTTTTATACAGGCATTGCCAGATAAGGTGGTTGCGATTAATTTTGTAGAAACATGGTATAAGGCCCATGAAAGCCCAAACTCAAACTTGCCCATTCCGATGCAGGTTGATGTTGTGCAAGAGTGACTCTATGTACGCATTGCAAAAAAGAAAGTAAAAAGAGACAGCAGGAGCCCCAGTTGCTTCAATGGCGGCCAAGTTGGTCACTTTATTAGGGCCTGCCCAGACAAAACTACTTCAGTACCTAAAGAACAGAAAAGTCAGCCCAAGGTACAAATTAACTTTGTTCATAAAAACGTGAAACGTGAACTTTACGTAATACAGTTACTCATCAAAGGAAAAGTATGTAAGGCTCTTGTGGATACGGCTGCCTTCGAAAATTATCTGGATGAATGAGTGGCTAAAGAATTACAATTAAAGATGACCAATATCTCCAGCCAAAGGAAATCGGCTTCCTTTGCCAATGGGAGCTCTACTTCCATTAACCATGCAGTAAGGGTATAGAGTAGGCAATATGTAAACAAACTCAACTTCAATATAGTGCACAAAGAACGTTATCATGTGATCTTAGGCATGCTCTGGACACACGAGCATCCCCTTCTATGCAATTGGGACATTAAATGCTGTGCAGTAGTAACTAGAGGCAAAACGTTGTGGCTACCGCAGTGGCAAGAAAAGAACCTGAACCTAATTGGCGATGCAGAGTTGTGCCATATCGTTGCCCAAAACCAGAGGTACCAGTGTTTGCCATATTTGGGGGGGGGGTAATGGAGAAAGAAAAAAGTTCTAATCCCCCTTTTGCTCATCCCTCTTTTCAGACGTTGGTATAGGACTACAAAGTGTTGTTCCGAGAAGAATTGCCAAAATGGCTGCCACTTCATCGTACTACGCAGCATGAAAATAAATCTAGAGCAGTCATTCATGTCCATTAATTTCCGATTATACCCACTATACAGGGATGAGGAGATGGAGCTGGAGAAGCAGATTAATGAGTTATTAAGTAAGCATCTTATTAAGCCCTCTACCTCCTCCTTCTCCTCTCCCATTTTATTTGTGGTGAAAAAGGATGGGAAGCTTAGAATGCACATGGATTATCATAAATTAACCCTAGAATACTAACCATGAGCAGCATATCCTTGTTACTAAGTATACGTCTCCCAGACGTACATCGCGTTGAAATGCAGTTATGATTAGTTGTATTGATTGAATTAAGGAGGTTTGGGTATTTATTTATTATATAACAAGTAATTTAGAAGATCATTTATTATAAAAATTGTTTATTAATTATTTAACTACTCTTTAGTTAAGGTAAGATTAAAAAAACAATCGATATAAGAATACTTGGAAAAATATATGTCTTAAAACGAATTTTATAGTTTAAAATGTTTTAAAAGGCAAACGAAAAGAGATGGAAAAATTGAAGATGCATGTTTTTAGAAGTTGAAAAAATAAATTGGACTTAATTTTAAACTTTGCGGAATACCATTTGTGATCTCAGAAATTGAACTTTCAGGATTATTTACCTTTACTTTTTGCATTCTATTTGTATATATTTCTTTCAACAATTATAAAAACTAAATATCACGATTAAGCAAATCCCAGGCTTTATAAAAAAAAAATAACTGCTGAATTAAGACCATGATGAAAGGATTTATTAAATTTTTGCGTCATATCCAATTATAAATTTTGGGTTGATTTCTTTTTTTTATAACCATATATTTCTTTCCCAAAATATTGTTCTTTTTCCACAATTCCTCAATTTTTTTAAAGCAATGTTATAAAATTTTATTGTAATAGAAAGTATAGATATTGGTCGATTATTATTTAAATCTTTTTTTTAAATTTCTTATAGATTGGCCTAACCCTTGACAATTTCATCTGTTCTGGCCATTCATTTGTCTTCAATATTACATTATATAAATGAGTAAATGATTACCAAAACCTTTACTATTACTTCTAATGTCTTTGGCCCAAATTCCGTCAATTGCTGAAGACTTTTTTATATTTAGACTAGCTATAATATTATCATTTTTTTTCTTTCACAAAATCCATAACAATATTATTTAAATACAAGTGCTTGTAATTAATAATAACTAATACGTCTCAGAGGATATAAATAAGCTCCATCATTCATAACATCACGTCCAAGAGATGTACAAAAATGGGCGTTGAATACTAACTCTACGTCCAGGAGAAGTACAAAAATGGGCCTTGAATACTAACTCTACGTCCAAGAGACATACAAAAATTTACAAAAATTTCGCACTATGTTTTCGAAAACAGTAAATACACGCTATTGATATGCAAGCTGAACAACTGAAACACAACTATTCGAAAGAATGCTTGTTTGAGGAAGCATACCTGAAGGTAGAGGGCGCTCTTTCAAGGTCAAGCGCAGCAGCTGATGTTTAAAATTTTAACTACATCTCCAAGACGTATGGTTAGCATTCTAGGGTTAAATGAACTTACATTCACCAACAATTATGCGATTCCAAGCACTGACTCCTTGTTTGATAAATTACAAGAAGTCAAATACTTCGCCAAATTGGATCTACTCCAAGCTTATTATCAAATAAGGCTAAAAGCTTTCCATACTAAGTTAACCTCATTTAAGACGCTTTGGGTTCCCTTAAGTTTAAGGTGATGCCATTCAGCTTAAAGGGGGGGGGGCACCTCCAACTTTACTAAGGCCATGACTGTGGAGGCGTTGTGGAGGCTAATAAACCGCAAAGTGGTAGTATACTTTGATGACATGTTAGTCTTTGAACTGTTGCAAGCATACACAACACATACTAGAGACGCTCAAACAGCATCGCTTTTACTTAAAGGGGTCCAAGTGTGTCTTTGGCATGTGCAAGGTCGACTATCTAGGATTCTCCTTTTCCGAAAAGGGTAAAGGGTGCGAACAGCACTTCGCCAAAGCAAACAGAGACTGGCCCAGGCCGAGGAACCTACATCAGCTTAGGGCGTTTCTGGGCACAGTGCAATTTTACCACAACTTTATTGCTCACTATGCACAGGTCTCAGGTCCTTTATTTAACCTGATGAAAGACCAGCCCTTCCAGTGGGAATATCAACAGCAAAAAGCCTTCAAGTCCCTTAAACGATGTTTCATGAACCCTCACATTTTGCAATTAGTTGATCCAGATAGACCGCTACACATTGTGCGATGCATCCAAGGATGCTATTGGAGCAGTGGCTATGCAGCAACACAAAGGCAAATTAATGCCTATCGTCTATGAGTCAAGGAGGTTCAGGGAGGAGGAACGTGAGCATTCTGTGTATGCAAAAGAGCTCTTAGCGGTAGCTCACGTAGCAAGTTATTGGAGACACTATTTGCAGCAGGTGCCATCAACTATCTACACAGACAATCAGCCCATAGTGCACCTCCTCACCCAGCCTAGGCTGTGAGGGCTGCAAGCCATGGTGATTCATGCCTTCTTGATTTTGGTGTTGAGCTAAAATACATCAAATCATCTCACAATATCATTGCGGACGCTTTGTAGCTGTATTTACCAAAGATGCATGGGTAGAAACAGAGTCGCAAAATAAATTCGCGACATCAGAGGGGGGGGGAGATGTCATGAATAATCGTGATGAAAAACGAAAAAGAACAACCAGCAAAAACGACAGTAGATGATATGTACGCGAACAAAATACCAACATCTATTAATGCTGAATGCTCTCATTTGATGGCTCTGAGTGCAAATAGAGTTGCGTCATTGAACAGACGTGATAAAAAAGCATGAGCTCAAATGAGAGTGGATTAAAGAGGGAGCTTTGCGAGTTTTCAACGTGGATGAACGTGAGTTCTAGTGCCTTCCCTCGTGAGAGGGAAAAATCATGAGGACTGAAATGATTGCCTACTGCGAAGAGTGTGCATATAAGCCCTCGCACCCATCAGGAATTTACCACGTCATCTGCTCACCTCAATAAGAGGATACATATTTTCTCCAGGTCATCTCACCCTGGAGGCTACAAGCCTTCTTCGAAGAAGACCTCAGCCACGTTTATCCTTTATAATGTGAGCTCGCATTTTCTTATTCTCGCTCTCGCTCTCTCTCTCTCTCTCTCTCTCTCTCTCTCATGATCGTGGTGAATAATTTGTTCCATTCCCATAGTCTTGTATGGTTGGCGTTCCCGATGGTTTAGCTATCACTTGTTAAATTCAATTGTTGCTATAAAATTTCTGTTCCCTTATCCCTCTGAGAATAAATCTTGCCTTCTTAGCTCGCCTAATTTAGGGGAGCCATATATATATTCTGTGTATGTTATATCTCAATAGTATTCTGCAATTCTTTTTGTTTATATTGTAAGGACTGTAAACATCACAGTCTTTGAGTTTACTTGTTTCCTCAAAAAAAATTTAAAGTTACCCTAGTAATAGAGGGTAACTCGGTTTGTTTAGGTTATTTTCTATAACTTAATTAAATAAACCTAATTTCTCACCATATAACATGGTGCCATTGTTTTATTCATAGCTTAATGCTTCCACTTAGTGCATACACAAAATTTATTCGTGGCACCCATTTTAGTTCATGCTACCTAAATTCTCAGATGCCTCACACGTAAACTTCTATGGCTTTAGAGGTCTTAAAAGAGAGCCTGGAGACCTACAGCACTAGGAGGCGTATAGAAAATGTGCAAACAGGTGAGATGGTGGAAGGGACACTGAAGAGAAGATGAAGATTAATATCATTCAATTCTAACTGCCTCAACTGTCTGCAGTTCTGATTGTCTTATATTACAACAGTTATCATGAGATAAAGAAATATACCATTTCGCCATTAAATTTTCTGTTACATGGGTTAAAATTTGATGGCATTTGAATTGAAAGGATGAATTCGCTTCCCCTAAAAGTCACTGGCTTCCCTGCAAAGAAATGATTAGTAAATTAATTACTAATTTAAAAACAAAATATACATATGTATGTGAATGAAATTGGAAAGCGCTGGGTTTAACAATATACATATTCTGCTGGGTTTAACAATCCGAAACACAATACGAGCCCTAAGTATCAGACAAGCATCCTGATACAATTTCACAATGTGATATAAGAGGAGATATCAAAAAGTAAAGCCAATTATTTTTTCACTGTAAATTACAAAACATACAGGTAAACAACTACACATCTTTATCTACTTTTCCATGTAGGCATCTTGACAATTTTGGCATTTAACCCAACGCTGCACCATTTTCAGTATACCCCTCCCATAGAACTCTGTATATCCCTTATTGTTTTTAAGCAGTCCGCAATTACCTTGCTCTACCTGCCATCACACACGTATCCACTGAGAGAGAAGGCCTCTGCAATGAAACTTAATACACTGTTACCTCATCATAGATAGGGCTAATTTAAAGATTATTATTGGTAGGAATACGAAGAACAGTGTCATATTTATGATGACCTAATGTATTGCGTTTCATTGCGGAGGCCTTCTCTCTTGGTGGTTACTCACAATGCGAATCAACAATGCCAAACTTCCAAACAATGTCTGTAAAATTACAAACATCGCTGAATCAAATACTTCCTTTTTCTTGAGCAGAAACCGTTCAGCTGCAAGGAGAAGTCACGGTCTCAGAAGCAAAACACACTAGGTCTCTTAAAAGATCGTTCTCTGATCTCAATTTACGGTCCCTTCTAGAAAACATGCAACAAATCCTCGTACTACGTCAAAAGTCCGGACAGCATAATTACTTATCAGACTCAAATGTCACAATAGTAAATAAGATGCACTCTAAAAGCGACCTTGTCAACCAATATGAACCAGCAGATGTTTTACTGGCCGGTTCCTTTTCTGGAGCAGTGAAAGCACAGGGGATGTTACAGCATGTAGTCAGCCTTCTTTTTAGCTATGTTAACTTTTTCACAGCGACTATATTTCCTCCGTTAAAAAATAAATGGCGTTACTTTCTGATATGTCCTCGTTAATCTCTACGGTCCATAAAAAGTCAGGTTTGGCTTTATTAGGCTTTAAACCATACGGCAAAATAGCATGGCAGTAGAACCAGGAATCAAGGCTATCGACTTCAGTAGCATTCCCTCGAGTACGCCAGATACTTTCCCTGTGGACCACCATGCTTTGTTATCCTCAAAAGATCCTTGGGAAATGGACGACCCCGTACATTAGAGAATACACAGAGTGTCCCAACTTGATGTATACACTCTTTGAAACGTTATAACTCAGCAACGTAATGAGATAACAATATAAGGTTTGTTGTATTTTATTCCTTAAACTTCCTTAACCCCGGACATGTTCAAAATGTCCACCTTATGCGGGAGTAAACTCCCAGCAACAACGTCGAACAGAGCGACATACCGACGGGATTGTAGCTAATGGAATAATTATAATAGAATGTTCAATCTCATCTCTTATTTCCGTCAGTGTTTCTGGGTTTGTGGCGTACACAATGTTCTTTAAAGTTCCACAAAGGTAGAACTCGATAGGGGTTAAATCGGGAGCTCGAGGCGGGAACTCCATAGCACCGATCTTGCAACAAATCTTTCACCTTTTTTTCGACTTCAAACTTGCCTCGGAGATTTGTTATTGTTACCCTTGTTAGCGGGGTGGCCGCTGCCTGGTTGTCTCGTCAGTTAGCTCGCTGATCGATGGAATTAAGCAACTTCAGGCACGGCCAGCTGTTGACTGGGTGACAGCCATTGGCTTGAGGAACACTGCTGGGAAGGACGGCTGTTTGGGACACAGCTGTTGGAGAACTGTAGTCTGACCCATTTGCTGAGTGACCAGTGCTGGATGTCCAGCTGCTGGTGATAGCCACTGGTTTGTTCGTCCACCAGCAGCTCTTCCATCCTGAACCCCCCGTGCTTCGGAGGGCACATTAAGCCGTCGGTTCCGGCTGCTACTGTTATCTCGTAGCAGTTTTTAGTTACTGGGATGGCGCAAAACTCCCTCAAAGAAGTAAGTGTCGCAGATTATAATCTACGATTATTATCTTTCTGCGATAATCTACCCTCTGTACAAGATATCCTTGTTGGCGGTGGTGTACCAATTTCAATCTTCCAACGTCATTGAACCTCAACAACATTCTCTACTCTCCAATAACACTTCAGTATCCACTTGCGTTCATCGAATGAAAGTCTCATCGCCATTTTGGTTTATAAACAAATGAACAACAATGACCGTATTGCTATGCTTTTACAACGCCGTGATCCACAACAAACCTTGAATTTCTATCTCATTTCTTTGCTGAGCTATAACGTTCCAAAGAGTGTATACATCAATTTAGGAACTCTGTATAGAAAGCCCACATTGAAGCATAGGATATCATTCTGTTCTTTATCCTTCAGCGCCTACTTTTGCCGTAAAAACTCCGATGTCGTACTATAGCTAAGATGCAAAGCCAAAACATAACAGGTAGTGGCGCATTGGGTTTTAATAGCAGTACAAAGCATTCCAATTTCCTTCACATAAACGTGAATCAACCTGTATATAGCAAATATTACAGAGGGTGGACAGGAATGAGATTAACGATTTTGAAAATTTACTGTAATTTAATAGCAGAAGACACAATAATAACATTTACTCAATTTGTTTTCCCTGATTACTATAGATTTGCTGACAACTTTTTATCCCGAATACAGAGATTTATTAATAAATTCCTGGGTCATTTTCTTCCACTCTTCGAAACGAGCTTTTTTAAGCCCATTTAATCTTGTCACTTTGCTACCCCACAATTGCTGTTTCAAGTAACCTCAAGCAAAATAGTCCATGTGGGCTGCATCTGAAAACTCGGGTATCCATTTGTCGGGGTCAATGTACTTCACTTTTCTTTCCCCCCCCAAGAAATCAAGAGTTTTGTGGGCTGCATAAGAAGAGCCAGAACACTGATCTATATGAATAACTGGATGGCGCATCCAGTGAAAAACTTGACGCCACCATCCGC
>JAHWFO010094524.1:0-10257 GCA_023313115.1 Rhysida immarginata
TAAATTTGGGAGTCAAGGTCAAATTTGAGTGCGGCAATGAATTCCCCACCCCCTATTACCTATAAACCATATTTATCAGATCTCGCCTACCTAGCAGCTTTGAGATATCTGCCATGTTATCAGATTTTTGGTCACATAGTTAACAAGTTCGAAAATATTCGAATTTGAATCAGTGGAACATCTTTTAATGTTTTTAAAAAAATTTCAAAAATATTTGGAAATATGTTTCAAATTGTTTATGTGACACGGACTAGTTTGGACCTTTCGTTACTTAGTTATGACATTCCTAAATAGTTTATTATTAACATAGGTTAGTAATAGTACGTTCCGACATCAATCAAGGTAAAGATCATTGCAAACGAAAACCACTAACTGACTAATCTAGGGTTCTAATAATTTAAATGTTAATTTTTATAATACTAGTGTTTACGTTACTGGAAGTGAACATGAGGAATTTTATAAAACCACCAACGTCAAATGTTGCATGCTTAGGAGAAATTAGCGATTCCAATTTCACAGGTAAAAAAATTCCACCTGCCAAATGTCTGTCATTTCGGTGGAAATTATATCCAAGCTTCAACGTTTTCATTTCCTGTTGGAAGTTGTGTTTCCTGGGGATAATGAATTGCTTGTGTCAATCACGACGAAACAAAGTCAATTAAGTATCCCGGGAAGGTTAATTTTTTAAAGCAGTCGAGGCGAAAAAAATTGAGGTTAATTAATATACATTGAGATTGATTCGTTAATCAACTTCTTTAAGGACGATTAAAAAAAAAGAAAAGACAAAACGGCACGCATATCTTATTTCGCCTAATTACTCAAGACTGTTAAAGTCTTTTAGAAATGTTTAGCTAATAGTGAGGATATTGACACGTTACAAAACAGGCAATTTTAAATTTAGTGGAATTATATATTATAAAGTGACGATGCTTCAAGATTATACACTATATGATCAAAGGTTTAAGGACACTATCATCTCTGAATCGTAGGGTTCAGATAACAGGGATGGCACCCCCGTTTGCTCTAATGAAAGCCTCACCCTCCGATGAAGACTTTCAACCAGTTTTTGATAGCAAGAAGCTGGAATTTCCCTCCATTCCTGCTCAGAGTATTGATTTGTTCAGCCGCGAATGAAGGACGGCGTGGCCTGGATCATAGTTGACGTTCCGATTCATCCCACAGGTATTCACTGGGATTGAGATCGGGGCTCTGGGCAGGCCAATTCATTTCTTCAACCCCGTTGTCTTCAAAGCAGTCGTGTATACAGGGAGTAAATGGACGACGTTTCACAAATTTAAGGATATGTAGAGGATGATGTGGTGAACATTTTGTATTAATAAACCTATAGTCCCAAACGAAAAGCGATCGGCCTCGGTGGCTCAGGGGTTGCGTGGTCGCCTCTGATGCCCGAGGACGCGGGTTCGACCCCAGCCGAGGACGACGAGGATTTTTTCAGGGGAAAAATCCTGAGATCACGCACTTCCTGATCACGCAAAATTTGCGGCCCCTATAACGCCGTCCTGAAATGACCATGGCAGTTGAAAAGGACGTTAATACCAAACAAACCAAACCAAACGAAAAGCGACGGAGCCACAGCTTGTTTGATGTCCTGGTTTGTCAAGCATTAAACTAGGCACGTTTACTACGATGTCAACTAGGATCTTGTAGGCCTTATGCAGACTGTCAGCTCGTAGGCTATTTTCAAATGGTACCGTCCGGTTGCACAGCACATTCTCCAACCACGTAATCTTGCATATCAGGTTGGTACGAAAATCCCGTTGTTAGTTTGGAACATTCGGTAACGGTGAAGTTTTCTTGCGCTCTACGTTTTCTGCTGTATGAGCTCAGGAATGGACTTTACTGTGAGGAAGGAAACAGCAAGAATTTTCGTACCCAATTACGTACAGAACTGTTACTGGACTGTACCATTTCAGATCGCCACAAATTATCTCCGCGTACACTGTGATCTGCTTATTAAACATGCTGTGGCTCCGTTGCTTTTCGTTTGGGACTATGGATTTATAATTAAAAATGTTCACCACATCATCCTTTACATATCCTTAAATTTGTGAAACGTCGTCCAAGTCACCAGCCCTGTAGACTTGCAGAATAATTTTAAAACAAGAATATTTTACAATTCTTGCTTTCATCGAAGTACACCAGAAGGAGCCTGGAAGAAAGAGTTAAAAAGGCAAAAAGCGGAAATGTTAGATTAGAAAGGGTTAGTAAAGATTCCGATGCGAGAGGAAGATGCAGTTCGAGAGGGGAGGAGCGGACTTGGAAACGTCGCTTAGAAGAAAGCCACAGCAAGAAGCGAGGTTAGTCCCGTTCTCAAGGTTAGCGGACTTGGTTAACGCATTTGTATGTTAACTGTCTTCTCGAAAAAGTTGAGGAAGAGGCAGTAAAACAAGTATCTTATCTACTGCAGCCATTGCGAATTATTGGCTATTTCCCAAAGGGTTTAATGGCATCTTATTCCGATGGGTTTGGTTTAATGAAAGCCAACGTTATTCAACAGTAGTTCTAGTGCTCATCTATACTTACCTATGGGAGGAAATGTACTGGCCGATTGCGTACTGAAGTCTAGACTTGTGGATTACCTTTTATGCAAGAATAATTACTGGAGAAGAGCTACTTATTTCGTATATGGATTTTATTAGCCTAATTAAGTGATTACAAGATTACAAAGCGTCTTCTAAGTTGAAAAGATTTATTATTAAGTTGGAAGATAGATTTATTTCTTTTTCTTATAGCTCATTAAAAGACTCGCTTCTACAAATATTTTTCTTCCAAGGTTATTATAGTATTGCTTGGAAGTCTTATACTCAATTGCTAATTATTTTCTTATAATCTTCTTTCAATGTGCAGTTCTCCCGGATTCGTCAACCTCGATATTTGTGACCTTCATCCCCGACAAGAATAGTGGACTGCTCGATTCATCGGGGAATAGTGGAATTCTCGTAACGAAATAAAGAGATTCTTTTTCCTGCTTCTTTGCTACAATATAGAAAGAATTAAAATGAATTTAATTAGCTCTGTATAACTCTTCCTGACATCAACTCCGATTGTCACTTTCATAATAGAGCTTTCAAATTAGTCTGAAGTATTCTAAATATAGAAATTTTTTGTAAGAAGATATAATCTAAATTTGAACTTTATTTGTTTTGTAAAGATCCCTAAATACACTGGCGGAAAAAAAATCCCAACACCACGAAGGACTTGCGCTAGATGAGTGAAATTTGGACAGTATATTCAGCTATGGTATTTATTCAATTGATTCAGGTTTCAAGGTTACAACGTATAGGGGGCGCCAGCAGCGCCACCCTGTACATGGTGAAAAGCTAGGACTTTAGTACCCGCTATAGTCGCCGCGCTGGTCTATGCATGCATACGGTCGCAGAGATGCCGAATGTCATTTTGTGGTATGGCATTCCATGCCTGTTGTACCTGGATGGTCAGATCAGCGACAGTTGTTGCTGGTTGTGGAAGAGCCCAGTTGTTGGTTGACATGGTTCCGACCATGTCCCAAACGTTCTCGATGGGCGACAGATCTGGTGATCGTGCTGGCTAGGGTAGGATGTGGACACCCTGAAGAGCATGTTGGGTCGTAGTGGCAGTGTGGGGTCGAGCGTTATCCTGTTGGAACCCCCCCCCCTGGCATACCAGCCAAGAATGGCAGCACAATGGGTTCAACAACCATCCGAATGTAAGCATTTGCCGTCATGGTGACTGGGATAACCACCAGGGGTCCTGCTGTCGTAGAAAATCCCTCCCCATACCATAATGCCAACGACGGATACAGCTCGGTAACAGGACTTCCCCACTCCTCCTCCTGACCCTTGTGCGACCATCACTCTGACCCAGACAGAAACGACTTTCATCCGTGAAGACCACAGACCTCCATTCTGCCCGTGAAAACGTGCCGCACGGTGTTGAGGAGTAAGAGTGGAGGTTCCTGGCCAGGAGACGGTTCCGAATTGTGCGTGGAGCGACGTTGGGTGCCACAGCAGCCCGAATATCCGCTGTAGATGCTGTCCGATTTGCTACAGCCATCCTACAGATGCGCCGGTCAACCCTGTCTCCAGTGGCCGGGGTGGTCAAGATCCTGGTCTCCTGGTAATCCTGCCTTCCCTAGACCATTGCTGCCAACAGTTGTACACAGTGGCAACGTCTCTACCCATGCGTTCTGCAATAGCACGGAACGAAAGTCTACCCTCTGGAAAGCCCAGTACACTTCCTCGTTCGAAATGGGTTAGCTGCCCATACTCATGTCGCAGTCGCCTCCGAGGCATGTTTTATGTACTCTATCACACACGTCCACAAGTGTCTGAAGTGACACAGACGCGCGTCTGATCTCCTTTACATCTGTTATTGAAATGTCTCATTTGCATGTACAAGGTGGCGCTGATGGCACCCCCTATAAGTTGTAACCTTGAAACTTGAATCAATTGAATAAATACCATAGCTGAAAATGCTGTCCAAATTTCATTCATCTAACACAAGTCCTTCGTGGTGTTGGGATTTTTTTTACGCCAGTGTATATCTATGTATCTATTTGATTGATAGATCCCTAAATGTACCTCTGTCTAAGGCCAGGTTCAACACGGAGATAAGACGGAGATAGTAGCTCGGGGTGGTCCTACACACTACTGATTGAAGCTTTTTGCGGCTTTACGGTAGAGCAACAGGTGTCCCAACTCCTTTGATCATGTAGTGCAATTTAGTATGGACAAACACCAAGATAAGTTATGCTTGATCACTGCCAAGGAGCTTTGGCTGACATCATCAATGCTCCCGGTGCACACCAGATGGCGGGAGCATCCATGAAGTCAGTATGACGTCAGCCAGAGCCCCTTAGGCAGTGATCGAGCATATCTTATACTCTACTTACCTTGGATGAAAACTTAAAGGAAAAATTACGCGATTTGGTAGAGGTGAGGAGGTAGATACTCCTGGCCTGGGTTCAAATCGCGGAAGTTTTCATTTAGGCTGTGGTCAAAAACTCTCACCGGTGAGAGGATGATGTATTTTCTTACGGGGCTAACCGTCTTTTTCTCGGTGAGCACGGTTAGAATAACCGGTTAGGCATAGCAGCACTAACTGGCATTTTAGACTGCGGTAAAATGACGTCAAAGTTTTCTCATCGGGATTTACGACTGACCAATAGCTAACGCTTCTCACCGGTTAGAGTTTTTGACCTCGACTTTAGTTATTATAAGAGCTGACACATTTCAAACACGAGTGAGAAAAGGTGTACATACACTAGCATACAATAAAGAATCTTACATACACAGTTTCAAATATAATGACCTTTGTCCAATTCATCGACGAACTACCTCGACTTGAAATCATCTCAGCCACCCTATTGGATATGTTTTCGAAAATTTAGATTTCACATGGGACAGGCTGCCTATCCTAACACGATCCTCGTTACCAAAACAAGGTCAGAGAGCAGGAAGCCCCGATTATCCACAACATTCATGAGTACATCGTACCATAAATAACCAACAGAAGCAGCACCACCAATGCTCGGAGTGGCACAGATACGCTCGGGTGAACACAGCATTCACCAGACACCAGCAAATCATCGAAATGCTATAGAATGTAAGATTGCCTTTGTACTAAGCAGTAATACTGAAACGTATCTGCTGTGTTGAGTAGTGAGATGTTTGGTTTTTATGTATGCCAAGGATATGCATTCTTTGTCATTATTAGTCACAGTAACGCAACATCACCCGTCGGTCGGTAGGGTATTTTCAGATGACTTTTCATTTTCTCAGTTATTACAGTACGAGGGGGTGTTTATAAAGTACGTACAATCACCAAAACCAAAAGGGAGAGAAACACAGTTGTTGTGTCGGGACAAGCGCACTTTCATGTAGTTCCCACAAAATCACAGGGCGCGCTCTACGAGACCACACGATCCCGCGGGAACATCACATCCAAACATCATGATATAGTGAAGAAACTGCAAATGACAGTCAATCTCTGTATACACTCACTCACCAAAAGTCCTGGCACACACCTCCAATCAGGTTCCCTGTTCGTAATGAGACAGATCCCACAGCTTCCATTCTCTGAACGCAGGTGCACAAGACTCCTTGATATCACGCAATCATTGTAAGCAAACCTAGCTGCAGATATGGCAGCATGCCGAGAGCTATAAGCATTTGAACGGGGGTTGATTGTTGGTGCCAGACGGATGGGTGCCTCAATATTAGATGTAGCCAACACCCTGCAATTTTCCCGCACAACCGTTGCAAGGGTCTATCGAGAGTACACCCAACGAGGGGTTACAACCCATGTCGGACAGCGGACGGGCCGCCCACGCCTCACTGATGCTAGAGGTGTTCGCCGGGTCACCCGGCTTGCAACTGCTGACCGAAGGGCGACAGTGGGCCAAATCACCATGCGGTACAACCAGGGACGTCCCACAACTGTGTCCGTGACGACAATTCGGCGAACCTTGGCAGGTTTTGGGAGCAGGAGGCTATGACGGGTGCCACTCTTGACAGCTGCAACGGCAACGCCTAGCCTGGGCCAACCAACATCGACATTGGACCTCTGAGGACTAGAAAAGGGTTGCTGGTCCGGCGAGTCACGGTTTCAGCTATATCGGGCCGATGGTCATGAACTGTTTTCCCGCTTGTCAGGTGGAAGCACCATACTGGTCTGGGACATGCATCTGACATCCACTCTGCGTGCTACTTCCTACGTAGATCTGACTGGGGACCACCTGCACCCTTTCATGAACTGTTTTTATCCCGCAGGCGACAGCATCTTCCAACAAGATAATGCGCCTCCACAGGCGATCCTTGTGACACGGCAGTAGCTGAAGGAACATGCTACCGACTTCAGGACAATGATCTGGCCTCCACATTCCCCAGACTGCAATCCCATTGAACATTTGTGGGACGTCATCGAACGATCTGTCAGGTCGTCACCAACACAACTGGTAAATGCAGCATCGTTATGGGAGTGCAGTGGAGGCGGCATGGCTTGCAGTGCCTGTGGATGTGTTCCGGGGACTGGTAGACTCTCTTCCACAACGGGTCACCAGAGGGGGCCCAACACGGTATCAAGAAGGTGTGCCATGACTTTTGGTGAGTGAGTGCATGTACAGAGGGTTGTTAGGGATCTATGGTCATAAGTTACAGAGGGCCAGATAAGGAGTCTGGAAAGCCGAACATTAAGAATCAATTCGTAACCACTCCTGTTGAGACGCTTTCTAAAGATCCTCCACTGTTCGCGGTCATCTCTTTCTGAGGGCCCGTTTAAGTAGGCTAAAGCCAGAAAAATCCATAGGCGTTCAGCGACCCTAC
The DNA here is from genome assembly GCA_023313115.1 of Rhysida immarginata. Lineage (NCBI taxonomy): Eukaryota > Metazoa > Arthropoda > Chilopoda > Scolopendromorpha > Scolopendridae > Rhysida > Rhysida immarginata. The sequence continues at coordinate 7,323 of JAHWFO010094524.1, forward strand.
AAACTGGGGACATGACGGGTAAATATGCAAAATGTTACGATAGATCCTTAAAAACCCTCCATATATGCAGATAAATCAAATTAGATGAGAAAATTTTAGTGCAGCTGTAAGACTTATATTAACTTTTAAAGTAAGCATCTTTAAGAGTTCTAATGACGAAATTTAAATGCAACCAGAAAACATTCCATAAATTTTAAAACGGTAAAAAAAACAACTGCTAAAGTAATTAAACATTTTTTCCTGCCTTACCTCCTGTGAGCGTCAAGGTAGCAAAATCGTACTCTGCAACAGAGGAGCCAGCAGTGTTGTGGGCTGTCATCTTCAGTCTGTACCATGAGGCCGGCTGTAGATCAGGGATGATGAACTGCCTGTGTTGCTGTGGTTGAACGTTGTTGGAGACGAGCATCCACGTGTTGGCCCCTCGTGGTTGGTGTTCGACCACGAAGTAGAGAATGGGACAAGCGCCAGAGTCGTGCCAAGCGTCCAGATGCAATATTACGTAAGTTGCGGTCTCCTCTATTAATTTCTCCTTCTGGGGAAGAGTGGGCGCTGCAATTAAAAAGTGGAGCACAAGGCTTAATTAATTCTAGCAATGTGCGCTTTGCAATTAACGATAAACAGCTTCAACTACACTTACAAAATTTTATTATGGGTATAATGAAAGAACAGTTGACATCATCGCACACACAAAATTTAAGATGCAATTAGAACTGAAGCATGTAAGCAAGCAGACTGGATGTAACGGTAATATCTACAACGTCATTAATTTTAATTAAAAAGTATTAATTATAAAAAAACCACGCTTTTAAATAAAGACGTTATGTCAACTCAGAACTTGTTTGAAATGATCTCATAATTTCCCAGTCTTCATTTCTGCTTTAAAAAGACAGTTGCAGAGATGGGATTTTATTTCATAATATAAGGGTTCCTCAAGAAATAGCCAGCCAAAGAGAAGATACGAGAATTCAGCTATTCCTAGATTCACTGCGTTTACATGCACACTTTCGATCCGGATCGAAAGACCAGTTTCAAGTCACTCCTGCAAACAGTGGCATGTAAACAGGCTTCAACACCCCGATTCGGATCGAGCTCAATCCAGTCGAAAAAGGTGGTTTGAAACCAGGGAAGCATGCCTCAGGAAGGAGGTCAATCCAATAATGTGCATATAAACACCCCGATCCGGATCGAGTTTAAATTTGCTGTTTGGTTGAAAGAAAAAATATAGAAAATTTTAGCTAAAATAAGTTGTTGGTTGATTTATACCTCAACACAATAAATATCTATAAATAAATAAATGAATAAATTTTAAAATACATTGCATGTTTAACTTTTTTTTGTAAACTGTTTTATCAAAATGTCATTTTTCCTAATTAAAAATTTTCACGGATGCTCGGATCGGTGCAGCAAGCTGTGTTAGACGTGAACTGTGGTGATCCGTGGTAACGAAACGCGAGCTGGGTATCAAAGCCAAGCTCTCCGTCTTCAAATCTATCTTGGTCCCCATTCTCACCTATGGTCATGAGGCTTGGGTAATGAACGAAAGAGTGCGATCACGGGTACAAGCGGCCGAAATGAGATTTCTGAGAGGTGTGGCAGGTGTTACCCTACTAGATAGAGTGTACAGCAGCACAATAAGGGAATCTTTAGGTGTTGAGCCGCTACTTCTCCGCATTGAGAGATCTCAGTTGCGCTGGTATGGCCACGTGATACGGATGCCGCAAACTAGTCTTCCTAGGCGGTTGCTATTTTCCAAGCCGGTGGGTAAGAGACCAAGGGGTCGGCCTAGAACCAGGTGGCTAGACTACATGGAGAATCTGGGTTCGAGTCGCTTGGATATTACCAGGGAGGACATGCGCCTGATGGCGGAAGATCGCGATCGCTGGAGATCGTCCATAGGGCTGCTGCCCCCGCGACCCTAACGGATAAGCGGGTTTGAAAAGTAAGTAAGTACCCAATATAAATCTTGAAGAACCACTTAAGGTGACGTCCACTAAACATAAATCGCCAAATCCATAGTCAATCAATCTCCGTCTTACATATATGTGATACTCGACAGGATTACAGTCTGCTACGCTATTTAAATTTCTATAAATTGCCACATCACTCGCTTTACGCTGCCCATTTGCTGTTTAGATCGAAGAATATTTTCCATGAATGCTTTTAAATCGAACCCTTGTATCGGAATCGGTTCGTCCTCGTACATACAAGTTTCACTCAATGCAAAAAAATCCGACTTTGATAATATCGCATCTGTCTCGATGTCTAGGTGATGTGCAAAGTAAGTCTGAACATTTAAATTTGCAACAATTATAGTAACCTGGTCTCCTGCGTCATTGGTAGTCGTAAATTTTCTAACTTGATCGACAAGTGTCTTAAGTTTATGATTTTCTAATCTAGCATATTCGTCTGTTATCTCTTCTTTCAACTCCTCATTCCTAATCCTTCGTTGTTTTTTAACTTCTCTTTACCGTTCACGTTCTTCTTTATCTTTTTCACGCTTATTCTTCAAACGCAAATTGCGATATATTTTTGATACCCACTCGACATCGTGACACCGCCACCAAGTAAGTTTAACGATAGACTGCAGTCCGATAGCTAGCTCCAATTTTTCCAATAATCACCCACTTTTACACGCTGCAGCAGCTCCACTCCGTTATTACGACGGCGCGCACATAAAATTCACTACTGAACTTTAGCTTGCTGTAACTTTGCACCAAGTGGTTCATTTTGTTAAAAGTTTGTTTATTATTCAAGATCTAACCTTCCTCTTTCCAATGAGATATTGAACACAGATGTAGAATCTAATGATGCAAAGATATACAGGGTTTTTCAAAATTATGTGCAATAAATTTAGTGACATATTCTTCAGGTCAGAAGAAGACGAAAACGTTCTATAGCACTTTGTCTGGAAACGATTTGTTTGCGAGTAATCCAA
>JAHWFO010094552.1:0-11707 GCA_023313115.1 Rhysida immarginata
TATGACAATTTTTTTTAACTCCTAAAATGCTTCAAAATGTGTTTCGCAACGATAGATTTTTGAAACGTAAAATTATAAATCTGTTTTTAGTGTTATAATTGAATTTTTTTGTTAAATTCGTTCTATTTCAGGAAATAGATAATCAATTTTTGGAGACTCTGCGTTATGAAAAACAATGAAAACTATTACAGCCTGCATCTCCCCCCCCCCCCCTTCCCTTTCGAGGGGACTAGCTGATGCTGATGAAACCTATTTTTTCTCTACTCTGTTGTGATGTGGTATAACGATTTAACATACTGTTATAAATTCAAAATTAAAAAATGAATGATCAAAGTTGCAGGTTTTTTGAACAGAAAAATATAAATAATTTGCACAGTATGTTTCTTGACTTGCAGATATCTTGGAATCTTCCGAATCTGGCTATATGAAAACTGGGAATCGGACATTTGCGGTATCCTTCTTGTTCAGAGAAATTCTTGTATTCTTCTTGTAATTAATAACTATAAAAGAAAAATAACTAACTATTCACATGCGGAAAATAAATTTTTTTTTATTAAGTAAAAGATAAACAATAATACTAGAGTGTAAAAATTAAATAATAACATAAAATCCGCCAGGGGTGTCCACGGGAACGGACGTGTTGTTTTTCGCTGCCGATTCTTAAGCTAAGTTTTTTCATTTTTTTCTTATTTTTACTTTTATTTTTATAAATATAAATTAATTTATCCACTTTAACTTACTTAAATTAAGAGCCTTTGAGTCTAGTTTAAGCAGCTTAATCCAAAATCTTACTCTCTCCACTAAATCAGTCGCTTAGTAACTAATCTCACAATGGCTTACGCATTTAATTGTGCAATTTGTAAGCAATATACTAAAACTTCCTCCAGAATTACATGTTCAGGTGCATGTTCTAAACATTTTCATTTAGTCCTAAAGAAGATCATAATAAGATAGATGATGGTTTTATTTCTTCATGGAAATGTGATTCTTGTAAAACTGAATCACCTTTGCAAAACCCCGATCTCGAACATGAAACAAGTCCCGAACCTCCCATTTTAAAAGGTGAACAAGGGATAATTCAACTTATCAATATCTTAGAAACAAAGTTCTCTCCATTACTTCAACTAACTACAATCTTATCTCAAGTACAGGAAGAATTAAGAAAGTTAACCAATTCTTTACAAATTTCCGCTGAACGACTTGATAACCTAGAAAAAGAAAATTCTTTATTAATGGAAAAAATTAACATACTAGAGAAAATAGTAGCGGAAAACCATACAGTAATTACTAATTCTGAGGATAAAATCATGCAATTACAAACTAAGATTAATGATTTAACTCAATATTCTTATAATCAAAATTTAATATTCAGAGGTATTCCTGAAAAATCAAATGAAGATCTCTTAGGACTATTTTCAGGAATGTTCCACACTATTGGATTTCAAATACCCAAAGCATCAATTATTAATATCCATCGAGTAGGTCGATTTAATAAAGAACAACGATACTCAAGACCGATCTTAATTAAATTTATTAATAATTTAATTATCTCTGAAATATCATTGAAAAAAGCCAACAAGCTTATGCTTATGAATGATTACCTAACATCAATATTCAATAAACAGATTAAATGTTTTTTTCACGAACATCTTATTCCTGTAAAAACCGATCTTTATAAAAAAAACAGAGAAATTAAACAATCTAAATCTTATGCCTACCTTTGGACTAGAAATGGACGGATCTTTATTAAGAAAATTCAGGACGCCCCTACAATTGTTATTAATAATGAATCTGATCTATCAAAGCTTTAAGTTTTTTTCTAGTGATATTAAAACTATTGTATTTTTATTACTCTCATGTGTTCTTTAGATTTACTTTACAGTAACATAAGGGGTCTCCGTTCAAATTTAGACGATCTTTTATTATACTATCCTCAAAGACCTTCCATTTCTTGTTATATTTTTGTAGAAACTTGGTTAAACGAAAATAATATTTCTCCTCCTATAAAGGGATTTATTCTGTTTAATCTTAAAAGACCGACACGGAAAGGTGGTGGTATATCCATCTACCTTGAGGAAAATTTTTTAGCCAACATACTTGACTCTATAACTTATTTGAATGATTTTTTGGAATCTTTGGCCATTATCCTCCCAAAAGAGAAGTTAATTATTTGGACGATTTATAAACCGCCCCGAGCTTCGTTTGCGCAGTTCTTAAACCAACTGGATATTTTTTTAGATATCCTACTAACCTATCATAATTACAGAATAATCTTATCCGGTGACTTTAATGTGAATTTTTTAGATCCACAAGACTCTGCAGCTAACAATCTTAATGCAACTTTAATTACTTTTGGTTTTTGTACCAAGATCAACGGACCAAGAAGAACTGACTTCCGAACCTCAAAGTCTTCTCAACTTGATAATTTTTACTGTAAAAATCTTATTCATGAATCAATAATTGAACCATACGCTTTCTCTGATCACTACCCAATACTTGCTACCATTCAAAGCTCAGTTTCACTTCCACATAAAGTTCATTTTAACAATATACCATCTCATCTTTGTACTAACAATCGACTTTTTGCTCTACTTATTTTTTTAGAACAGACTGACTGGAATGACATTCTTAATCCTTTAGACTCAGTTGATTCTAACTTTAAATCATTTTTTAACCATATTCATTTAGGAGTTAAACGATATCTGCTACTAATAAAACCTACTCATGCCGGTTTTAAACAAAACCGACACCCTTGGATGACCTATGAAATTACTCAGTTAATTAAGGAAAAAAAACTCAATTTTTCGCAAACTTAAACAAAACAACTCAACGCTACGTAGACTTAAATATAAACATTTACGTCTAAAGTTAAAAAAAAAGTTTATTATGAAAAAAAATGATATTATTATAACTTATTTTTTCAATTAAAAAATAATTCCAAAGAGACTTGGAAAATTATTAATAATTCAACATCTAGAAATTTTTTTGAGGACCCTACTAGACATCTAAAATTATTCATTCATTCAAATACAGATACATTATTGTTCCTTACAGGATTGTTTCCAAACACGTCTTCTCATTTTTCACATCCTATCATTAACCACAATCCTAATCATCATAATAGCTCATCTTTTTTTTTAACGCCTACCCATCACACCGAATTATTTATGATTGCAAAAAACTTTTTTTCTTCTTCCACTTTCCCTGATGCATTAAGGCTGTCCTCCATGTATTTGGAAATTTTGTTTTAACACTATTATTAACCCAATGATAACTTTAGTTAATTTATCTTTTGGTAACGGACATTATCCTTTATATTTGAAATATTCTAAAATTCTTCCAATTTATAAAAAGAAGGGCGATAAGTCCTCTTCTGCTAATTATCGCCCTATCGCAATCAGTCCCTTTTTTACAAAAATTATGGATAAATTGGTATCCATTAGACTCAGTGATTATCTTGAAAAAAAACACTTGTTAACCAATTCACAATCTGGCTTTCGTTCGAAACGTAATACAACTCTAGCAATCGAAACATTTCTTAGTAATTTAGCTAAAGCGCAAGCCCAAAATAATCACTCAGTAGCATTATTTATTGACTTCTCCAAAGCTTTTGATACAGTTTTACCATCCATTCTATTGCAAAAGCTATCCTATCAGTTTGGAATTCGGGGGACCCCTCTTGACTGGTTTTCCTCTTTTCTATCAGATCGTTTTTATACTCTACAACTCCCTTCTTATTCTGCGACAATCTCACACTCAATGGGGGTCCCTCAAGGTTCTTCCTTGAGTCCGATTCTCTATAACATTTTTATTAACGATTTTCCTATCTCTCCTAATCATTTAATTTGTATGTACGCCGATGACATATTGGCCTTAACTTCTCATTCGTTGGCATCTACTGTTAAATCGTTACTTGACTCCTACCTTCGCACTATAGAAACTTGGACTGATTTAAACAAACTCAGTATTAACATAACTAAAACCGTCTGGCAACCTTTCCTACAAAAAAATAAAATTTCAAATCTAGACTCGTATACTTTTACTTACAAGGGTGATAAAATTCAAAGAGTCTTAACCTTCAAATATCCGAGAATTACTATTTCTATAACTTATCTTGGGAACCTCATCTTACAGTCCTAAAAAAATTTTTTTCCAAAACTTCTTATTATATTTATACGGTCCTCTTCTTTCGTAGGAAAATTCTTATTCAACTATACTTTTCGCTTCTTCATTCTCTGTTATGTTATGGAATAATTTTCTGGGGACGGGGAAATGTCACGGACTTAATGTCAATTCAAAGCCTACAGTTTAGAGTATTGAAAATGATTTTTCATGTTTCTTAAACTAAACTTCTTCTAATTGAACTGAAAAAACATAATATTCTATCAATCTTTGAATTATATATGAATCAATTACTGATTTATCTATATAAACCTGAAAATTCCCTCATTAAATCTTTTATTTACCATCGTTCAATTAATTACCCAGTATTCCAGTATGAAACAAGATATAAACATCTAAACAGAATACCTCTGGTAACAAGAGAATACTGTAGGAAATTACCTGACTATACAGGCTCGCGTTTTTGGAGAGCTCTTCCCTCAACAATTGCTTTATCAACTTCTATTTCTCAATTTCGATCTAGACTCAAAGGCTGGATAAAAGGACTGTCCCCTGGCCAAATAAACAGTTTTTTCTATTAACTAATTTTAATGTTATTTTTTTGTCCTTGGTTCTATTTCTTTACCGTTCTTGGCTTTCTTTTTGAGGTTTCGAGATGGGGCCGACCTGACGGGAACATTTTTTTTTCCTTTTTGGCCCCCTTCTCCCCTTCTTTTTTTATAGTTATTAATCTTTTTATACTGAATGATGATATCATAGACCATGGATATTAACATGAAGTAGACTTAATGGTCAATTTATTTATTATTACGATGATATCTGACAGTAATAAAAAAAAAAATTTTAAATTTAAAAAAAAAAAATAAAAATACTTATGTGAATAATAACTATAAAAGAAGTACGACAAACTGATCACATACTGGAAATTAAATATTTATTCAAGGTAAACAATAACATAAATATGATGGTGTAGGACTTGCAATTCAATCGAAACCATAATTAAAATAGATATTTAATTTCCAGTATGTGATCAGTTTGTCGTATTTCTTTTATTATTAGTTATTATTCACATAGTTATTATTTACATAGTATTTATTTTATTATTTATTTTTTACACTCTAGTAATTTGTTGGATTCGTCAATAAATAAATAAATACAAAGTTGTATATTTGAATTGAAAGTCCTACACCATCATATTTATTGAAATTAAAATTTTATTTATCTATTTATTTTATTTATTTTAATTTAAAATAAAGATTTTTATAAAACTTCATTTATTTTGTAAAACTGTATGCCATATTTTACAATTTTATAATCGAGTGTCATAATCTTTCTTTGTGAAAATTTTTTATAAAGATCGGTCGATGTTGATTCCTATTAATTCAGCTTTTTTGGTGGATTTTCGGAATTACCATGGATAATCGCCGTCGAGCTTGATCTAGCGATGTTCCCATGCGAGCAGCAGCGAAATTGGTAGAAACTGCCAGTTTGAGCAGAAGTGTGACCCGGGATGAAACCATTATCACTACGCCGTCCACAATCGTAATTCTTTATTATCTAATATTTTTCTTCGGCTTCGTTTACCCTGACGCATTAATTATGGTTCCGATTGAATTGAAAGTCTACAGCAACATATTTCTGTTATTGTTTACCCTGAATAAATATTTAATTTCCAGTATATGATCAGTTTGTCTTATTTCTTTTATAGTTATTATTCACATAAGTATTTATGTTATTATTTAATTTTTACACTCTAGTATTATTGTTTTCCTTTAACTTAATAAAAAAATTTTATTTTCCGCATGTGAATACTTAGTTGTTTTTCTTTTATAGTTATTAATTATAAGAAGGATACAAGAATTTCTCTGAACAAGAAGGATACTGAAGTAGTTAGGTGTGGCAGTAGATAACCCGTCGCTCTACGCGCATATTAATGAGGTGGGCGTGGTCAATTTGATCCAATTAAAGGCCCTCCCCTCCCTTATTTTGGGCGTTGGCCGTTTAATGTGGGCGTTGGCCGTTTAATGTGGGCGTTGGTCAATTTGATCTAATTAAAGTCCCTCCCCTCCCTTAATTTGGGTGTTGGCTAATTAATTAGGGTGTTGGTTGATTAATTAGGGCGTTGGCTAATTAATTAGGGCGTTAACCCTTTAATTAGGGCGGTGGCCTTTTAATTTGGGCGTTCGTCTTTTATTTGGGTGGGGCCTGGAATAAAATTAATTTTATCATCCTCTGATATATCCCCCAGGGTGGGGGGTTAGAGGGGTCCTAATGCTCTCAGCAAAAGCCACTTAGGTGATTCTGGCTTACAAGTAAACACCAGTCGATTCCCTTATATACCATACTTTTCGGCTATCGGGTTCAGTACTGGCGCCCCTCGATTTTTGATTACCTAATTACTAATTCGCTATTGTTTCTAGGGTAACCAAATTTTTTCCAAGCTCTTTTTACAATTTTTCTAAATAATACGACTACTGTTTCAAGCTGTTTTTGTTTTTTAATTTTCAACTAATGGATACATTGTTTCAATTGATGGGTGTGCAGCTAAGGTGGGGCTAATACTATCTAAAAGGTTGGGCCTGTACAACCATATACCTGTTTATAAATAAATAAATAAATAAATACAGATGTGTTCTTTACATAACTTAATTTAAATTTTTGTCATGGATGAGGCATTTTCTAACCCCGCTAATGCGGCAGGTTTTGGTGGCGTGAGAGGTTTAGCTAAACAAACAAATCATTCTGAAAAAGAGACAGGTGAATGGTTAAGGGGCGTGAGAGCTTATACGCTGCATAAACCGGTGCGTCATCATTACCCCCGTAATCGAATGCGTGTATATGCGCCATTTGAACAATTTCAAGTGGACTTGGTTGATCTAACCAGTTTGTCAAAACAGAACGATGGTTATAAATTTCTACTTACCTGCATCGACGTTTTCTCGCGCTATGCGTGGGTCATTCCTCTAAAAACGAAGAGGGGACTCGAGCTTCAGAAAGCATTTCAAAAAATTTTCACACTCAGTAGTGTTCCTGTAAAAGTGAACAGCGATAAAGGGAAGGAGTTTTTAAACAAACACGTTCAAGATTATTTTAAAGCACTCGACATCGATTTCTTCACCACAGAATCAGATTTGAAAGCTGTTACGATCGAACGATTCAACCGTACGTTAAAAACGAGGATGTTTAAGTTTTTTACATTTACCAACAAACACAGATACATTGACGTCTTACCGGATCTCGTGTTAAGCTACAACCAACGCAATCACAGAGCCCTGGGTATGGCACCAGCTGATGTCAATGAACGAAATGCCCCAGCTCTATGGCTGAAACAACAGAGTTATTATACAGCAGCACCACAAACAAAGCCGAGGTTGCAAGTCGGTGATCACGTACGTATTTCGAAAGTGAAAAACATATTTGATAAAGGTTATCTTCCAAACTGGACAGAGGAGGTGTTTGAGGTTTCAAAAATCATTTATAGAAAACCTGTTGTGTATAAAATTAAAGATTACGATGGTAGCGAGGTCTCAGGTGTATTCTACGACCAGGAGTTACAAAAGGTGAAAAAACCCGAAATTTTTAACATTGAACAGATTATTCGCCGGCGTACGAGGCGTGGTGTTCGCGAAGCTTTTGTGAAATGGCAAGGTTACCCAGTCAGTATGAACAGCTGGGTGCGCGAGAGTGATCTTTTAAATGCTTGACAAGAGGCGATTGACAGCAGTTGGGGCCGAGGACAGCCATCATGTATGAAGACACGGATTTTTATGTTACGCTACCATCAAATACACCTACGGGTGATCAAATTCATTCCAATACAACAGCTCATTTTATCACAAGACTGCCGAGGACGCTGCGTTTCCAAGGACGATGGGAGGTTGGTTTATCGGAAACACATTTCCCTGCCGTCTTCAAGAACATTACGACTGTAAACAACACTTTCGAAATAGGTTTCAAGACTGATCACATAGATGAACAAATCGATTTCAGCATTGTTTCACCAGTAAGAACTCCGACATTCCAGACTTTCATAATCGAAGTTGAATTGGTGTTACAAGCCTATTTGAAAGATGCTCTCATTTATCATAACCCTTCTTTAGATCTCAATGTCATCATGAGTTTGCCTCTGAATGTCGGGATTCGCTTTAACACGCCCGAATTCTGTAAGTTGTTCAATGTTTCGCCAAACATTTTCTACGAGGGCCGTTTCTCTCTAACTCCGAATTACAACGGGCCGTTTAAGTGGGTATCCGATTTTTCTGTTACGTTTAGGCATCCCAAGTCGGCACCTCTTTATCAAAAAATTTTTGAATTTAAGAGTACCAAACTGCAAAATAGGGAAGCCGCAATTGATTTTCTAAAAGCTAGTTTTAGAAAGGCGGGCATCGAGACAAAGATTGTTGATGATCTCGTATTGTTTACGGGGTCCTCAACGCAGTTCATCGAATTCCCAGCCGCTGTCAACAATGGATTTATACCGGCTAGGTTTCTGAACAAGAAATTGAAAACACCTATTACTATGCCCTTAAACGACACAGATGACGGTTTTATCAGCTGTGTTATTTTTGATCCGCCTGACACTCCAGAACGATGCATCTTAAAAATTCCCGAGGGGTATTATGATAGTCGTAACGATGTTGTCGAGGCGCTCGTTAAGTTGATTCCATTGAAAGAACAGACTTTTTACAAAATCAATCTCACACCTAACAAATGTTTTCATTTCAAATGCGCAGAAGGTCGCTATATCAGTTTTAGTGAGGGTTTATGTTACACATTGGGTTTACAGGCTGAACTAGCCGACCTAGAACTCGTTATCGGCGAGGGTTCAATCCCGATAGATCTTACGCGTGGCATACATGGTTTTTATCTGTATACAGACATCATACAACCGCAGGTCGTGGGTAACACATTCGCTCCGCTCCTACGAATCATACCCGTTTCACATGCCAGACGAGAAGTGATTTATCAGACTTTTCATTCACCCGACTACTTTCCCTTAAGTAAAAACGTCATTGACGCGATTGAAATCGCGGTTCATTCCGACCACGGTGATTTACTTGCGTTTTTACAGGTAAAACCATAGTGAAATTACATTTTCGTAAGAAACAGCTGTAGTGCGAGGTTGATTTCTTTTTTCTCTCCTACTCGATTACTTCAAGATGCATATCCCCTATCAGCCGAGCCAGGAAGTAATATCGCGTTACTATTTAAACCAGAGAGGGAATGGTTTACCTGTGTTTAGAGGGTCGGTTTTCCAGAGAGGCAATGGGATTGGTTCAGTGTTTTCAAATCTGTTTCGTTTGGCAACACCTTTACTCAAATCCGTGGGCAAGATTCTCGGTCGGCATGCCCTAAAGGGCGGTGTTTCCGTTTTTAACGATGTGATACATGGTCAAAATTTTAAACAGTCGCTGTCATCACGTATGAAAGAAGCTGGAGGTAATGCCCTGCAGGAAATGGGTGCTAGAGTTCAGAGAGGTAGAGGTCGTGTTAAAAGACGAAATTCGGCATTTCCTACTCATTCACATGTAAAAAGACCCAGAGGCAACAGCGTTGAGAGCTTTCTAAAGAGTGAATACAGACAAAGAAGTCGAGTGCAGCGTTCAAAAAAGCTGAAAAACGGGCAGAAGAAACAGAAGAAGAAGAGGAAGAAACAGAAGAAATCGACAAAAACACAGACAAAACTACGTTCTAAGCCGATTTTAAACATACGTCCTTTATCATCGGTTTTCGCCTAATACATACGTAATCATGGCATCAATGATACACCAGCTGAGCACTGAATGTCTCAACAGCGATCTCGACATTTTTTCTATACCTCACACGAGTGGCCAACAGGAAAAGCGGCACGTCACGGGGTACCAGCCAACAGCCATCATCAGCCAAGACGGGCCTATTGAATTCTACGTACCTGGTTTGGCAGATTTTTACACGGATCTCGATCAATCTACATTAAACTTAGAAGTCGTTATCAACAAAGGGGACGGGCCGTTACCAGCTGCTGATAAAACAGGGCCTGTGAACCTTTTCTTACATTCGCTATTCTCACAAGTCGATTGCTATCTAGGTGATACGTTAGTTAGTCATAGTAATAACTTATATCCGTACAGAGCTTATTTTGAAACTCTTTTGAACTATGGACAGACTTCTAAACAAAGTCAACTCACAACAGCCGGGTATTGTAAAGACACGAGCGGTAAAATGGACAATGCTGACGATGCAAACAATGGGTTTAAGTTACGTAAAAGACTCGCACGAAACGGCGTTTACTACATGGAAGGCCCGCTCCATTTAGACATCTTTCGGCAGGGTCGATTGTTACTAAACTCTACGGATTTTCGTCTGAGGCTTTACAGAAGTAAACCCTCCTTTGCTCTGATGTCTGACGTAGCTAACCCAAATTATCAGATTACAATCCGAAAAGCAACGCTGAATGTCGAGAGAGTTAAAGTTAACACAGCCACGTTATTAGCACATGCAAAGACTCTGCAAACCACTAACGCGTTTTATCCTATCGGTCGGGTTGAAATGAGGTCCGTGAGTATTGCTACGGGTACTAGAAATCACGTCATACAGAACTTAATTACGGGTCAGATTCCCTCGCGGTTGATTTTTGCATTTACATCGAGTGAAGCCCAGAATGGTTCTTTTACTTCGAATCCATTCAACTTTCAACATTTCAATCTATCTTTCTTCTCCCTCTCATTGGATACTCATGCAATACCTCTAAACCCTCTGACGCCGAATTTTTCCTCTGGGTCATACTTGAGAGAGTTTGTTCATTCCATGAAAGCACTGGGGATTTGGAAAGAAGACAGAGATGTTGACATCAGTCAGTTCGATTACGGTTCTGGTTACACAATTCTGGCCTTTGATCTTTCGGGGGATAGGAATTATTATACAGATAGATATAACCTTATACGTAACGGTACGTTAAGTGTTGAAGTTCAGTTTTCCGAACCTTTAGCAAATTCGGTGAATCTGATTGCTTATTGTCAATATCAGAATCTCTTGGAAATCAATAAAGACAGAACCGTGAGCTTCGATTTCACAAATTAAGATCGATGGATGGATACGCAAGAGCTATGGAGGGCTCTCGAGAGAGATCCATTCGCATGTACTATGGCAAGAGGTGTTTTCCCGGCGGACTTGATGCTTCAACTCAAACCTCTGCACCCTGCTTTACTCATTGCTAATACGGATGATTCCAGCAAGCCAGGCTCGCACTGGGTGGCTTTTTTTATACCGTCCTGCAAACAAGCATACATCTTTGATTCTTTCGGAATGTTTCCTCAACCGCAATTCCACCAGTTCATGCTTATGCACTCGGAAAAATGGATCTACAACACGAGAATAGTGCAACATCAGACGTCTGACACATGCGGTCATCACTGTCTACATTACCTGAAATTAGCAGCCAGAGGTTATTCTACGGCAGACATCTTGAACAACACTTATACAAACGAACTGCTTTTGAACGACTTACTCGTGAAATGCGAAATCATTCAAGACGAATATACTAGCAACTCTGAATTTAATATCTGCCAAAAGGCCAAATGGAACCAATGTTGCAAGCCTTTAAATG
>JAHWFO010094556.1:0-21909 GCA_023313115.1 Rhysida immarginata
GATTGGTTGAACGCCTGTGACGTCAGGAAGGTGGGGAGGAGGGGGTTCGGTGGTCACGTGACACGAAAACGAGGGGGTGGTGGGTAACGTGAGTCGCATTTTGCACGCTGATTGGTTGAACGCCGGTGACGTCAGGCAGGGGGTGGGGGGGGGTGGGGTGGTCATGTGACGCGAATACTGCACGCTGATTTGTGGAAATCGGCGCGTCTAGGCCACGCCCACCTCATTAATATGCGTACCGATCGAGTAATTAGCTACTGGCAAGAAATAACGTGGGATGTTCAGGGCTCGCTAGCGGAAATTCTATCAGGCCAAATGCAGTACATTTTGGTGTATATACTTAGTGGAACATGGAGTTTCGGTTTCTGCAAAAAAAAATAGTACTAAAAGTCGCCATAGGGGGCGCTTATTTCAAGAAAACAATGAATATATTTGCATAAGCGCGTTCTGTGTTGAGTTATCGTGACAATAAAAGGCAAGGCTGAGGATTTCCCATCATTCATGAACGAATGGCCTGACGATAACGCTTACTCTGCCTGACCGGGCGTTATTAGTCAAGTTGTTTTATCAGAAGAGCGACAATGCAAGTGCTGCCCTTCGTGAATTCCGGCAATTGAAAACGTTACGAAGAGGACCGATGAGCATAACTAACTTACGGAAAATGAATGAACGATTTGAAACTACCGGAAGTCTAGGAGTGCAACCAGACCGGGGACGCAAACGAATCAGGCAGCAACACGTTGAAGAACTTGCAACTGCTGTTGTGGAACAGGAGATGGCTACTGTGCAGGATACCAGCAGTGCACACGCAATAGCATGCCAATCGGATATCCCATATTCGACGGTGAGGAAAATATTGCATAAGATATTTACTTTTTATCTCTATAAACTCACACCTGTTCAACAATTGCGTCCTGGAGATAAACTTACCCGAACTGACTTTTCGTTGAGATTTTTAGCACGTATGGAAGTGGATGATGCATTTCATGGAGTGATGAGACACATTTATATTTGAATGGTGATATCAATTCCCACAACTGCCGTATTTGGGCTGCATCAAATCCACAAGTGTGTCTGCCAACTCTTGTGCATTCACCGAAATTAACAGTATGGTGCGGCTTTACTGCTTTTTTCATCATCGGCCCGTACATTTTTGAAGAAATCCGTCCCCGTGGACCGGTGACTTGTTCCGTCAATTCTGCCAGATATGCCGATATGCTTGAGAATTTTGTGATACCACGATTGCAGGAAAAGATTTGTCTGGATTCTACCATTTTTATGCAGCCACCGCACATCAGACGTCAGGTGCAGCAGATCTTGCGAGAACGTTTTTCAGGCAACAGAATAATTAGTCGTGCATTTTCCATGGTATGGCCACCCAGGTCGCCTGATCTCAACCCTTGTGATTTTTGGTTATGGGAATATTTGAAAAGCCTTGTGTATCAAGCATATGTTCCTTACCTCTGAACCTTAAAGGATCAAATAACGTTACATATCAGACTAATTAATGCAGATATGCTGCGAGCTGCCATAGAAAATGTCGTATACCGCATACAGCTATAGGAACAGCACACTGGTGGTCATATTGAAACACATTTGTAATTAAAAATAAAACCTTGTTTATTGTTGTTACTAAAGTTGGTTTGTACGGTATTTGTTCATTTGACAATTAGGTATTCATGGTTTTCTTGAAATAGGCGCCCCCTATGGCGGTTTTTGGTACTATTTTTTTTCTTTTGCAGAAATCGAAACTGCATATTCCACTAAGTATATACACCAAAATGTACTGCATTTGGCCTAATAGATTTCCCGCTAGCGAGCTCTGAACACCTCACGTTATTTCTTGCCCATCCGGTATTTTATTTTCTTTACTCATTAATTTTTATTCATTTTTATTTATAGAAAAAAACTATCCGTTTTACTACCCTGGTTGGCGTTCTCAAAAAAATCCACAGTATATTTAGTCCTAGTCAAATATAGGAAATCCACTAATAAACCTTAATTTGCCCGAAGTTTACCAGAAAAATTTCCTATCATTTTGCAATATTGACAAGTACAGGTTCTGTTTTGCGAGACCGCTTCAGTAATTAATTCCAATAAAAACGCAATTTGACATAGAGTTAACCATTCGGAGAGCGAGGGTGAGGGAAGTCTATGCATCATTGAAAGCTGCCCGACAGGATTAAAATTGTACGTTCAATGAAAGACAAATTACATCTCTTATTAAACCTTGCATCACTAGCTGCGTTACTGTCCATTCGAAGCACTCACGTTTTCATGAGTTCTGCCCGAATCATCTCCGTTTACTAACCTTAATGTCGTACTGTCATTTAAGGTAGTTTTACTCTCAGTCCTTTTATCACAGCTTTTCATCTCAATCCCATCGTCAAGCACAGTCTTTTCTTTGATCCCGCTTTCATTTTCCATTTCGATGAGAGTCAATCTCTCTCTCTCTCTTCATTCCACCTATTTGCTCGTTGGACTCGAACCTTCTCTTCTTTCTGCTTCCGTTTTCCAACTTTCTATCAGATCTTTAGCTGCATTCTCACCCGGGCTCCTATGCAAGTTGATATACCAATATATTTTGGTTTTGCTTAAACTCAAAGACGCTTATGACACTTTATGAACTTGTAAGCTCCCCTATCGGTTTTTCCAAGCTTAAAACAGAACTTAATGTTTGTCCTTTGTTCCACGTTTAATACCAGAATATCAACTATTAACTGCGTGCGGTTGAAATGAGAATGTATAGGGTGTCTCCAATAAGTCTGGTAACATGGCAGATATCTCAAAGCTGCCAGGTAGTCGAGATCTGATGAGTGTGGTTTATAGGTAATAGGGGGGGGGGATTCATTGTCGCACTCAAAATTGACTTTGACCCCTAATTTAAGGTCATCCATTTCCTAACTCGAAAACTATTAAAGATAGAGAAAAATTTCCAATTGCTACTCTGTAAAGCAACACCACATTAGTCTAAAAACAATTTTTAATCACACCCTTCTCCTTGAAAGATTCTGAGAAAATGGGCAAGAAAGAGTCGCTCAAGGTCAGGTTGGGCTGGCCAGGATGGCTGAGGTTTCTAAGACATTTGAATTGCAGCGAAACCACCGTTGAGAAGCCTCATAAAGTGATTAACCTTGATTGGCACTTTCTCGTCAGGAAAACCACAAGAAATCATTTTTTATCTCAGGCCGTTATGCCAGACCTGATCAAAAGCTTTCCATTCGACAATCGTCAATCGAACAGTGAAGTAAGTGTACATTTGTTCAGGTGGGACGTAAGCAGTGCTTACACGATTCTCACCTTTACGGAATAAATTTCACATGAAATAAACTGAAATAGGCAAGAAGCCTGACTAACCCAAAGAGGTTTTCCACATCGTGTTCAGCGTTCCAATTACACGTACAGAGTTTATGTACACGTAATTGACCAAGCAGTACAATCTGTAAATTTTGGCAGCAGTGCCCATTGGCTTACAAGAAAAAGTGGTTATTATAAGTGGAGAAATTCATTTATCTGGGGTAAAATGAGATGAAAAAGTAGAATTCGTGAAGTACCTCAGAAAAAAGTGGCCATATTAGGCCGAGTGTGGCCACATAAAGTGAAAATTTCTTACATAGGAAACAGTTAGAAAATTCCGGACCGTGCTGGAGTGGCCTTAAGAAGCGGGTGGCCATATTAAAGGTCGATACATTAAGCAGCGACCACTGAAATTGATTTTCATTCAATTGTGCGACCCTTCAGATGTACAATTTTAAATTTGACTTAATTCACTCTTATAAATAAATTTGTTTCCATTAATGCTTGAGGGTTATCGTTTTCATACAGTTTTCCATCAGGAGAAAATCTAGAAATTGTCTGAGCTCTACGATTTGCAACATAGAGTGTAAGTAAATAAATTAAATGCAACATCTTCATAATTAAGAAATTATTAAATGGAAACTGGAGATAATGCTCCAAGCATAAGGTAATGATATCAGAAAAAATGGAAGGAAAAAAATCACGACGTGGATTTGAACCAGGAACCACGAGTATCACGCTCGTTGCCTTTATCAATTCGGCCATCGTGGACATCATAATCGTTTAGCCTTGTTTCCTTTAAGAGTTGATTTCAGTAAATAAGTGGTTTACTTATCCAATCATGGTTTCTGTCGCCGTACCTGAAAATTTCGTAACGCACAGAACCGGTGATTCGCAAATTGTTGCACAATTCTGTGTTGCCATGATATCTTCACAGAAAAATTTATAGACGTTTGTATATCATATGCACACTTCAAGCTTAAATGTGGATTTTAGTTCTTCAAGACACACTTTCCCAGTGCACATACCATGAAATAGCGTGAATGGGAGACTCCAACAGTGCATCAAACAGATAAACAGGGTGCTCAAACAGTGTTAAAGAGACACTTTTCCTTCGTCTCCCTGCTTTGTATAGTGACACAGCTGATGTTGGAAAAATTTGTAGTAATGTCCTCTGAACTGTTTCTCGGTTCTTTTTCAGTTAGATGGAAAATATTTCCTTGGTGTATACTAACATCGCATACTTTTTCAGCTTTAGTAGGTTAACAATAGTTAGCATTCTTTTTCACCTTCTTCAAAAGTTGTTCGCCAACAGTGTAACTGAAGTCTTCAAGTTCTTGAATTGCCATTCTATAATATACGCTTCTGATATTAATATTGTTCCATTCATAAGCTTTTACCTCTTTAATAACGTCATCTGTTATTTTCTTTTTTATGTATTTTTGCAACAATCTTTTATGCTATGTTAATTTCAGACGGCACTGTTATTGGTAGCACATATTATTATTGTCTGTATGAATATTCTATGAATTTACCTGTTAATATAGATCAGCACTGCTAAACACTGCTTACACTGCTCGAAATCCCAGCTTGTGCAAGCATTTGCAGCTGAACGTTTCGTTTTCTCTGATGTCGATATGTATTTCATAAGGCGCTTTGCATTTATAAGTGCATTTATTTATAGTAAGAGGAATTAAATAAGTGCATTTGCTGTGCATTTCTTTGCATAAGTGCATTTATTTATATACACTTGTCTGAAGGCAAAACAAGATAAGAGGAAAAGGGTTTTTCAAACCAAGCTTTAAATGTTTTATTTACACTCATATTCACCAACAGCAGCTTAACCTGCTCTTTTGCAAGTCAGACTTAAATAGTTTAACTTCGTCCTCCATGTTGTTTGTCTTTGGCCGGAGTGGCTGGAGATAAAGTGCGCATGCGCATCGGACTAAGATCGACTTAAGCGGCCGTAGGGGACAACTTAAACTCAATGACATTTAACTGCGTGGTGAATACGAGTTATGCTTAAACTCGAGTTTAAACTCGTTTTAAAACGTGGTGAATACGGGCGTAAGTGAGCTAAATAAAGCTTAATTTTGCAAAAATAAACAATAGATACATTTAATTCTCACCATAACAATGGATACATTGTTTGTTGTGGCAATTGGACAATTCGTAGTAATGAATTAGTACCATTAGAAAACGAACCAATAAACCGATTTAAAAAATGTTTTTTTTACCATAAATTGTCATGTGTATGTGTTTAAAATTTCAGCTCCCTACCTTGTCGGGAAGTTGTTTTAATATTGAATACAAGATTTGACCTAAACAAACTAACATTGCAAGTTTAATAAAATCTTGTAAACATTCCAAGGAGGAGCTTTAGTAGTGAAGCAGAAATGCATTTATACTTACTTACTTACTTTTCAAACCCGCTTATCCGTTAGGGTCGCGGGGGCAGCAGCCCTATGGAGGATCTCCAGCGATCGCGATCTTCCGCCATCAGGCGCATGTCCTCCCTGGTAATATCCAAGCGACTCGAACCCAGATTCTCCATGTAGTCTAGCCACCTGGTTCTAGGCCGACCCCTTGGTCTATGCATTTATACATTTATTAAAAAGAAATTTATCTCCCCCCTCCCCGAGTAGGGTAATGCAAGTAGCAGATCCTGATATCATCAATTTTTATTTTTACCCCTTTATCTGCATTTTTTTTACCTCTTCCCAAGTTTTTTAATCAAAAATTAATTCTCTCGAACTATATATATATAGTTTTAAAAACCAAGTGACTACTACCCCCGAAAATCCAACCCCAATGGAACAACTGGGCCTAAACTTCATAGTAATGTAGCTCTTGCCTAGAGGAATCTGGATACTGAATTTCACGCCTTTACGTACCTAAATAGCACATAGATATGTTGTCCTTTCTGAATTCCACCCCCGTAATTCCGACCCGTAGACCAATCAAAACCAAACTAAATAGTACAGATGGGCATGCCCACAGTAAGCTACATTCCAAATTCCAACCTTGTATCTCAAAAAATGTAGTAATTATGAAGGGGTACACAGTTAAAGCATTATAAAACCAATTAATAACTCCATTCTTCCGCTACTGAATAATATAGATTTTCCGCACTTAAGCAATCGTGCGTCGACAAAGCGATTTCACGTGCGCGCGCCCATGCCAGTAATGCTTAAAAGATGAGCAGAAAGTAACAATGTATTCCTTCTTGACAAATCGATTGTTATATGACATGCCATTATCCTTCTTCTCCATGGGTGAGAAATTTTAAGTAAATCAATGACGAGGTACCCGGGTACACAAGTCCTTCGTCACTGATTTACATGGGAATTAAGAACATACATTATTTTTTATAACTTACCTACATGTGTTGTTATTGATATCAGTATGAAATCAATAGCAAAAATCATAATTTTTTTATTTTAGTAAAAACTTTTAGTTTTGTTTTTCTGAAAACTTTCAGTTTTAATATTTGTGTTAGTTTTATTTCCTGGTATTCACTGGACACTTTCTATACTTGAACTTGCTAGTTTTATACTCGCACAAGACCAACATAAAAATGGCAAAACGCGATCAAGTATTGTCATTGGAAGAATTCAGTCGGTAAGATGATGCACTTACTAATATGCCTACATTTTTGAATTCAATGAGTTTTGACTAATATGCACTTACTATACTGCCTAATTCATCTTGTTGTAGAATGAGTTTTGAGCAACAACAATCATATCTGGATAATTCCATTGATGATTCAGAAAGTGATAATGAGTTGTATTGTTCCAACATTCCTGATGATCTCAGCGTTCCACCAAAACACAATCAAGCTCTTCAAGATGAAGAATCTGATATAGAAGACGTCAATGCTGATCATAATGCCCAAATAGAAGTAGATGACTGTTCTGCAAGTTCCAGTGGAATCGAGAATGAAGAAAGTGTTCCCGATCAGCAGATGCTGTATGGCAAAGATGGAACTGCATGGAATCTGACAAATCCTGACAGTACTCAAACACCACAGCAAAACATTTTACGCCAAAAATCAGGACCTGTAAAAAAACTGAATCTCTTTCAGTTCTTGAAACTTCAAGTGCATTTTTGATAACATTATGTGCAATATCATAATCAGGGAAACAAACAGGAAAGCCAAATCTGTATATTCTCAGCGGAATGCAGAAAATCCAAATAGCCCTCCCAAAGTTTGGAAGGAGACGAAGAATTCGATAGTTATCTTGGGATTCTCATTACAGCAGGGGTTCACCATTCTTGCTCAGAAGACATCAGAGAAGTGTGGAAGAGTGACGCTAATCCGTTATATCGTGCATCTATGTCAGTGAATAGATTTTGGTAAATAACTAGGTTTCTTCGTTTTGATAATGTTACAACAAGGCAAGATAGGTTGAAAAATGACAAAGGGCAGCAGCAATTTCAGAGATATGGCTCTTGATGAATATGAATCTCAGAGCTCATTATGTGCCTTCCGAATGCCTTACTGTCGATGAACAGCTATTTCCATTTAGGGGTAGAACAAGATTTACCCAGTACATGCAGTCTAAACCGGCAAAATACGGTATCAAAATATGGTGGGTGTGTGATGCTGCAAATTCTTATCCACTCACTGGGCAAATATACACCGGGAAATCAGCTGAAGGTCGTGAAAAAAATCAGGGCGAAAGAGTAGTAAAAGACCTGTGCTGCCAATTCAAGAAAAGTGGTCGGAATGTTGTGATGGATAACTTTTTTACAACGCTTCCTCTGGCACGATTCCTACTTTCATGAGGTTTGTCAATGGTTGGGACATTGAAAAAAAATAAGCCTTACATACCACCACAAATGCTCGCCAACAAATCGAGAGAACCACTGTCTTCTCTTTTTGGATTTAGCAATGACAAAGTTACAATGGTGTCGTATGTGCCAAAAGCCAATAAGTCGGTGATATTGTTGTCAACCATGATTACACAAAAGACGTAAGTGGACCAAAGAAAAAGCCCAAAATCATTCTGTATTACAAACGGGGTAGAGGTGGTGTTGACAATATGGATAAAATGGTATTGCACTACACTTCCAAGAGGAAGACTAGAAGGTGGCCTGTTGCAATGTTTTACAATATGATTGATTTAGCTTGCATAGCGGCTTATATCATTTACATGGAAAACAATCCGTTAGAATCCAAGAAAAATAACAGTCGGCGTGCGTTTTTGAAAGATTTAGGTAAACAACTGGCAATGCCAGCGTTTGAAACTCGGTCCAGATACCCACGAGCTTGTCAGCACTTCAACACGAAATCAGGAATAGAATGCATGCTGGGAGGGCCTATTGCAATTTGTAATTCTGCAGGTGATGAAGAACAACGCAGAGATTCCTCAGGTCGCCTTATAGTAACTGGAAGTTGTTATGTTTGCAAATCAACCAAAAAACGTAGAAAAACAAGAAAATCTTGTTCCAATTGTCATCGCCCAGTTTGTGATGAGCATACCAAAACAATCGCAAAATGTTATGCTTGTTCTGCAAATGTGTAAGCTTTTGAACTGATGTTTTTACTGATTCATATTGTAATTATCTTAGAATCGTTTTTGTAATTAAAATTCGTTTAAAGTATGATTTATCATTTTTATATCGTGTTTTATATCCTTTTCTTGAGTAATTATTGTAGGGGTATCTGGGTGCCCTTATCATGGATGTAAAGTGTAAAAGACTTTCAAATTTTTTTTTGAAATTACACAAACTTTTTTTAAAATTATTTTTTCATAAAACTGCATAGGATTACCAACTTAGAGATGTCAAAAAATACCACGGGAAAAATACGAATGTATGATAGAGAATTTTTATGTTAAAAACCAGAATGGCACCCGGGTACCCCGTCATGGGGAAGAAGGTTATCTTGGTATTCTATACACTCACTGTTTTAGCACGTGAATTCGACTTGAAGGGGTCCATGAAAAATTCTGAAAAGTTGATATGGCCGAGCTAAGATTTTGATGGTCATATTTCTAAAAACAGAATTTGAAAACGTTAATCCGTTTTCAAGTTATCGTACAAACGGCGGACGGACGGCCGGCGGATAAACGTACAGACCAAGGGCGCATTCTTATAAGTACTTTTATGCTAAAGCTCCTAATAAAGGGTTTTAAAAACAGCTTCTTGCCCTTCGATGAATATCTTTTTTGTCGCTACAGACACTAAAATCTGGGCCAAACTGATTTTGAATAGCATTTTGCTTCGTTGAATCACCTCGACAGTACCCATCTGCGTAGCCATTTTGTTTTACAAGTGCTGCCACCTACATACCGCTGGACGCGCGAATAGAAGATACGACGCTGCGGCAGATGTGCACTCCCCTAAAGACAAATGCGCACTGCCAGCTACCGGGGTATAAGAATGTGACGCGCGTCTCATATGTACCTGGAGCAACGTCGATAACTATCTGGAGTCGCGTCGGCGTCAGGTTGGAATCAGCGTTCCGTGTGAATCCCAACAGCAGTCTCTCTGCATTTCTTCTTATGCGATTGAAAATGACGCAGCATCCCGATAAGTTTTGCAGCTAGTGTGCAGTGGGCCGCATATTACCTACCTTTACATTGCTAGAGTTCATAAAAATGAAGCAAATTTATTTTGCGATAATAAGCAGATATCTGTTTCAAAAAACGATTAAATAAAAATATTATAATTAAGTCATATTGCGTATCACGTTTTCAACGCTAGTTATCCACAACACACCGCTTCTGACATCATAGGAGAACGCATAAGAGTCCCAATGAACTCTAGCAATGCAAAGGTAGGTAATATGCCAACGGGCCTAACTCTTCATTTCCGATAACATTGCTGCTGATTCCATTTACACTCTCAAACTTACAAACTCCAATGCTCCCTCCAAAGTTTTTCGCCTTCTCCCTTACTCTTTTTCCAACCGCCTCTCGCTTTAGCCAAATCTACTCCCTCCTTTCGTTTTTTCTCATCTCTCACCCTCCGTCTCGATACGCTCATTATAAGCTAGGTGCAAGCGCAAAATGTGCGGACTCTGGTGAGCGTTTCTTGCGTTAGCTTTGGGAGAGCTCCTTCGTTTACATGCGTGCACAAGGTAAAACAAAAGGCAAAAATAGACTAGTTATTGTATTGCTTTTGTGCTATATTATAGATATACCAAATAATTTTAAAGATGTCAAATAACAACTGCAGTATAGTAGGATGTGGTAATACGTATAAAACTGCCAAAAAGCAGGAAAAACAAATTCATTTCTACAAGTTCCCGTCTAAATAGGGGAATTTTTTTTCTACCACTCTACCAAACCTCCACAGGGTAGTTGTTATACAGGGTGAGGCAGCGTTTATAGTAGGATATTAAAAGCACACCATTAGGATGTAAATGTAATTTATTTATTATCTCCTATGTTAGTTAATAGTCTAAGGTATGCCATTTACAAATGTGTAAGTCATTGACCATTGCGTGGATTACTTTTTGAATATGACTCCTGTCAAATGATGCCCCCTCTTCCTAACACATTCATCTACACGGCGTTGGAAGCTTTCCATAACTCGGCGTAACGTATTCCCTGGGACATTGCCCAGGGCAGTTCTGGTGCAATCCTTCAACTCAGGAATGGTGGCACAACGTGTTCGGAAAACTTCTTGCTTGAGGTATCCCCTGAAAGATCAGGTGATCGAGGCGGCCAGGAGATGTCACCATAACGAGAAATTACTCTCCCCGGAAATGTCTGTCGCAAGAAAGCTATGCAAATTCTGGCTGTATGCGAGATCGCTCCGTCTTGTTGAAACCACAATTGGTCGATATCCACATTCACCATTTATTCCAATAATCATTATTCCAACGCCACTTAGATGAATGTTTTGTGCAGCGGGGACATCATTTGACAGGACTCATATTCAAACATTAATTAACCCAATCAAATATTGACTTTCAAATTAACAAATGGCATACTTGCAACTACTATTTGACATAAAGAGCAATAAATAAAAAGCATTTATTTCCTACTGGTGTGCTTTTAATATTACGCTATGAACGCTGCCGCACCCTGTATATCGATTGGTTGTTGTTTACAAGTGGTTGATATTAAAAAATCGGTACTTTTTTAACATCGATTATTTTTTGGGTTTTTTTTGTTAATTTATTGACTGAATAAAGGGAAACGTCTATTTTTAAAAACATCTAAACAAATATTTTTGAAATTACATATACAGTGACTGTTAAAAGTTAAACAATATCAACAACATCAAAAATTGCTTTTTTTTAAATAAAATTTTTATTTGAATTTTAGGCGAGTGCATGGCCAGAAATTTTCTACTGTAAAAATTTAAATAATAAATAAAAACATTGTGCAATATGAAATGATTTGTTTTTGTGATGTTACATGCATTTATTAAATAATAAAAGTAAATTTTTATTAACGGGAAAAACGAAAATTTATTAACAAACTCGCACTAGAGTTGCGTTTTTACCGCAACGAAACATGCTGTCTTGCGTTATTACGTAATTATGTTTTATCGATTTACAGCTTTTTTGATGAATAAAACGTAATTTTCGATCATTAATATAATTTTCCATATCAATAAAATATAGCAGGGTTCGTACGGATCATGGAAAACATGGAAAGTCCTGGAAAATCGAAAAAGAAATTCCAGGCCTGGAAAGTTTTGGAAAATCAATGGTTTCTGACTTAAGTTTTGGAAAAAGTGTTTTTTCAACAGATTTAATGTTTTCTTAAGAAATATTTATAAATGATGTAAATATATTAATTTTAAAAATCGAACGTCATGGAATTTTATCTTTGACCAAGAGTACGAACCCTGTATAGTTTCGTTCAAAAAAACGTAGTTTCATAATGAAAAATAATTCAAAAAACGTTGTTCCACATCAATATAACAAGTCATATTGTCTCCCCGTGGGCCGTGGTTTTTCGATGATCTGAGGTTTGATGATGTGAGGTTCGATGAAGTAGGATGTACCCACGAAAAACAATCATCCCAATCATCCCGATTACATTCCAATAGTTCGATGTTCGACATCCAATGTGACTGACAAAAAAGTTCAACGCTTTCAGCGGTAATTCACGGTCAACAAAAGTAATCTGTGTCCAGTGGATGTCTAATATTTCTAATTAAGTCACAATGAAATTTTGTTAGCACTCATTTTAATATGATTTTATAAGTTGGTTTATTTATGCTTGTTTGAGGCAGGCATTGTCCGACAATATGTGGGTTTGTTTGTTTCTTATGCAAATCTACAGTTTTATTCCGATCTTGATGAAATTTTGCATACTTGACCTTGAAAGCATGAGGAAGGTCACTGTCTACCTCAGATTTCGGAAATATAACAATTATTGATAAAAAGTCGATATTCATGGTGGCAGGGCCTGTGAATTATTAATGCCTGTGAATTTATTAATGCCTGTGACTGCTATAAATTTCTTTGTTTACAGAATCCATATTCTTTGCATCAACTAATTACTTCCCTCTTTTATGGTACTTGCTGGAAAGTTGAATTATAAATTGTTTCATAAAAAAGCTAATTTAAACACATTTTCCATGGTGGCTGTCAATTCTTAAATACCAGCTAACTCAACGTAAGCATTGCGTTTCTCTCCTGATGCTAGTTGATTTAGCCACTACCAGGTGCGAATTCACTAGCGCTCCAAGCGGCATGCACCTAGCTTATATTATTTCTCTAGTGGGTACGGCACTCTCATGCTCCTCCCGTCTTATAAAAAATCTTGGCGTGGACAGGCAGGGAACGTTCTTCCCATCTTTTCCTATCTTCTCATCGCTTCATCAACTCGTTCACGTGACAGTGGCTTTGGCCAACTTAAACGGGGCCCTAGGAAAGAGAAGATCGCGAGCAGTGGACTGTTTCTGGAAAGCGTGTCAATAAGAGTGGTTACGATTTCATTTTGGTCTTCTGCGTTCCAGCTTCCTGCAGTGGAAACTACGATGCAGGGCAATAACAACGATGCGTAGCTGTCAAATTGAACACATTCGATGGTGGCGAAAGGGGCTTTTCGCCCTTTTTTGGTCCTCTGTAACTTGTTTCCATGGATCCTAGCAAGCCTCTGTACATACAGTTCTATGAAAGGATGTCTTTTTTTAGTGTAACTTACTGGCTATGTATTTCTTGCGTTCATGATTCAAAAATTTTGTTATTCAAGATTCAATTTAACAAACACTTCAAAATATAAGGATTATTTTAAAAGCGCTGGTTAGTACTCACATGTCAGCACTATTATGATTTTGCATGCGTAACGCTGAAACTACTTGTTGGGATTCGATCAAATTTTAACCGTATACACAGTTTTATGTACCCTATTATTCCTCCAAATTCCTTGTCCTATATATTATAAAACCTGGGTTATTAACATGTTGATCTTGGTGACTGCATTTTTATTTCTGTTTATATCTCTTTTAGCGTTCAAGTTCGTACCCAGGTTCATATGAACTTTTTTTTGCCTAGAATCACCCATACTATCACCCCTAGAAGTTTATACAATGAATTCTGAATCACCCTGCATAGAAGGTAAATGTTTTTGTGTATACATATTATTCAATAGATCAGACAATATTAATCAAGTACTCGTTTACCAAACATGACATACTTCGTCTCCCTTACCAGTTTAGAACCAATAGGACAGTTGAAGGCTCTCCCAAATTCATCAAAGTTGGAGAATGGTCCGATGCATCTGATTGAAAAAGAGAGTAGATTAATCATTATAAATTACTAGCTGTTTTACCCAGTGTTGCGCAGGTTCTTTTTTGATGAAATGCTGCAATTTCTGTGTGTGAATATTCAGAAAAAAGGTTCACATGAAAAAAGCTTAAAATTTCTTTTGAAAAAATTCATGTTTTAGATTCTGCTGAAGGGCCTTATTTGGAGACGACATCCCTTCGGAACTTTTTTTAAAAAAATTGTACTAATGTACGTTTTATCACACGTTGGTATTGTTCGTCTTATCTTACTGGCCGTGATACATATCAGTAACTTAACTTAAATCGACATATCTAATGACAAATGAGTGGCCGTTTAATCAAGATCATATGCAGGGTCGGGAACAGTATTCAGTGTACTCTCCAGCGGTATCAGTGGACTCAGACCATACCACGAAAACATCCCCCAAACAGTCACACCACCCCCACCAACGATGGTGTCGGGATGCCTGTTTTCAGATGCTTCCCGGCGAATTCTCCATCGTCCGTCCACTCTGTTCACCAGAAACTGTCACTCGTCAGAGAAGGCAACCCTATGCCACTCGGCCGAGATCCAATGGCGATAGTCCATTGCGAATTGGAGGCGTTTTCGGCGATGCACAGCCGTCAACATGCGTGCTGTTACCATACGCCTGCTCCGGAGCCCCAACCTCAAGAGGGATACTTGCACTGTCTTGGTGCTGACATGCCTAGTGGTCTCACTGTTCATTGCTGGGTCAGTTGCTCAACAGTGGCATGCCGATTGGTTTTGGCAAGGCGTCGTAATCGATACTCGCCTCAATTTTCAGTGATCATTAATTTCTCTCTTATCATTAACTTCTCTCTTATCATTAATTTTGTGGATCAGTTTCCATGTTTCTTCATAATTCCTGGTTTCATGTTTGCTTGATATAATGTGTTCTGCATATTTGAATATACCGGGTGACCCAAAAGCGTATTACATTTTTTTACATTGTTAACGACATTTTCAGCGTTTGCTTTCCAGAAATTCAATGCTTTCATAAGAATCACGAGGCACGCGCAAACAGTTGTTTTGCTGAAGAATTCGTCACAGGAAAATAATTATTAGTTTCATGAAAAATGGATCACACTTTTGGATCACCTGGTATATAGTTTTTTTTGTGCATTTTGGATATAATATATACGTGTACGTAATTCAAGATGACACCGTCGGCAACGTAAGTAATGGCGACTGTACCTGGTCATTTGGCCGACAGACATTTGACCGACGGACACTTGACCGAACGGAGATTTAACCGACAGAGAAATATCTGTATTTAACTTACATTTGGACATTCGACGGAAAGAAACGTTTTCGGCAATATAATTCGTTTAATGCAAAAAAAAAAATGTTTTCAGGAGGTTATTTTGTATAACAAATCTTTCTTTCTCTAAAGTCTGAAGTGGTACACGAGACGGAACCGGCAACAATTGTTCACTCTGCTTTTTTAACATGACTTGCCAACAATGTATTGCGTTTCCATTATCAGGCCTTCTCTCTAGGAGCTGACAACAATTGTTCACTCCTCGCGTGCCACTGCGGAAGCGAAGCTGACAACAATTGTCCACTCTGCTTTGTTTACATTCCTCGGGTAAACAAAGCAGACTTTTTGATTTCCGTTTAGATCATGTTCCAAACAAGGAAAAGTATTCTCCAATGATCCTAATATTTATAACCCTGTCTTCTGTGAAATTTTGTAAGATAATTAGCCTGTACCTATTTGTAAATTAACACTGATGTACATTTCTAAGGTAAATGGAATGATGCTCAAATGTAAAAATACACTACACAGTATTTTTGCTCTGAGTAATAATAAAGTAAGCATAATCTAATGGTCATATCATCAATGCCTTTGTAATAATACCAATTCCTTTTTGTTATCACTCGACAGAAGTGGATATACCGGTGCATGAATTTGTGTTGCCTTCGGACTTTCAACGTATACGGTTCTGATCCTCAAAACAGAAATTTCACAGGAACATCAGAAATATCAACCCTTTTGCACGTATGTACAAGGTGATGTAATAATGTCAGGTAAACGTTTAAATGTCGATAAT
Organism: Rhysida immarginata; assembly: GCA_023313115.1. Taxonomy (NCBI): domain Eukaryota; kingdom Metazoa; phylum Arthropoda; class Chilopoda; order Scolopendromorpha; family Scolopendridae; genus Rhysida; species Rhysida immarginata. The sequence continues at coordinate 16,075 of JAHWFO010094556.1, forward strand.
ACAGCGCGATCACAGAAGATATAATTTGCCAACTGTCAATGCAGTAGCAGCAGTGTTTGAAGTTGACGATGAAGAACCAACCACCATTTAAGCGAGATCTATGCATGGGGAACAACTTACAACACATGTAGATTTTGAGACCGAACTGTGATCCAATGACCTACCCGTTGCTGTGTCTTCTGGAGAAGAAGGCTGGAAGATAAAATTCAGGAGCATTAAAGGAACGAAACTCAGCAAGTTAGCCTTCTATTCATAAAAACTGTACGAAAGGCCAGGACTGTTTAATCCGGGTTGCAGGTGGGAAAACTCACTCAGCAGTATACAGTATTGTGGACGCGTTTTAAAAGTTGAAGGAGGCCGGCTACAATCAGAAGACTTACCATTTGGCTTAATGGATTATTCAAAAGCAGGCTGTTCAAAACTTTAATTTGAAAGCAGGAAAGGCCTGTGTTCTACCTACGTCATTTACCGGGAGCAAATGTGCATTGCAGCAAAACTACCAGGATCTCTTCATCACATTTACATGCAATCCAAATTGGACTGAAATAACTAAACAGCTGGCTCCGTACGAAATTTCGGTGCATAGACCCGACATCGTCGCGACAGTCTGTGGTTAAGACTGAGGGCATTTATCGACGACCTGGCAAAAACTCGGTGAAAATAAGTAAAGAATGATGCAAAGAGGATTTTTCCCCACGCCAAACCTCAGATGTTTAAATAATTGATGAAAATAGGAAAGAAAATTCCACAGCCATTGGCGAAATTGGTTGGCGCTTCTGCACGGTGAGTAGAAGGTTCCTGGTTCGAACCCAGGCTATGGAATTTTCTTTCATACTTTCATTAATTATAAAAACTCGGTGATGGCAAAGGTGGTGACATGGATGAACCTCAGTGAGTTCCAGAAAAGAGGTAATGAATTAGTTAAGACAAACTAATATAAAATAGAATGATTCTCAAAGGCAATTATTTGAATGCATCCATTTCTTCCAAGAATACCTATAATCCTCAAAACATAAATTTTACAGGCTGTAAGCCTGCTTGCCTTGTCTCTAGTCTTATATACTAATGTACGTTTAATTGATACAAATACGTTTAATTCTTTTCATTAAGCAAGCATGTTGTATTTTATCGATAAAAAATTCTTTTTTTTTTTTAAATCTTTTTAAATAACTTTTTCATAACGTTTGATAGGTTAAGATGGGAACCGGACAACATGCAACTCAGGGTCTTGCATTATTAAATAAAATCAATTGTTTTCCTGTATGTCTTTTTAAATGAATATTTTACTTCTATAAAATGAGATACTTATTAGTGATGGGCGATATTTGATACTAGTATGAAGTATTAAAAGTTTATTCCATACACATTAGATTTCTGTCCTGCTATATGAGGGGACATAGAAATTATTAATCGGAGAGTATCAAATATGAAAATAACGGGTAATGGGTTGAGTATTTCTAACATTTTTCACTGTAGAGTTCATTTTCAGAGTAAAGACCAGCTATTGAATCATAGACTGAAATCTATAACTGAGAACTATAAGAGCATTGATTTCCTGAGGGCAATTGTCCCCAATGTTTAATTGTTTTCTTGTGGACAATTCCTTTTATACAATTCAATAAATACATGGCTTTATAAAAGGATTTAAAGATAATAATTTTTGCAAAATTTCTTTATTAAATGGTTGAAAAGCAACCTATGATATTGACACTCTACCCGAATATCTGGTGAACTGTGGCGATCCGTGGTAACGAAACGCGAGCTGGGTAACAAAGCCAGGCTCTCCGTCTTCAAATCTATCTTTGTCCCCATTCTCACCTATGGTCATAAGGCTTGGGTAATGACCGAAAGAGTGCGATCGCGGGTACAAGCGGCTGAAATGAGATTTCTGAGAGGTGTTACCCTACTAGATAGAGTGTACAGCAGCACAATAAGGGAATCTTTAAGTGTTGAGCCGCTACTTCTCCGCATTGAGAGATCTCAGTTGCGCTGGTATGGCCACGTGATACGGATGCCGCAAACTAGTCTTCCTAGGCGTTGTTATTTTCCAAGCCGGTGGGTAAGAGACCAAGGGGTCGGCCTAGAACCAGGTGGCTAGACTACATGGAGAATCTGGGTCCGAGTCGCTTGGATATTACCAGGGAGGACATGCGCCTGATGGCGGAAGATCGCGATCGCTGGAGATCCTCCATAGGGCTGCTGCCCCCGCGACCCTAACGGATAAGCGGGTTTGAAAAGTAAGTAGTAAGTACCCGAATATCTGACATACTGTATATAGTGCATGGTATAACTATGTAATGTAAAACATTAATGGGATTTTACTGCCGAAATCGTGGACCGTATAGAAAACCATCTCTTTACCAACCTTACCTAATGAAAATCAAGATGGTTATTAGTGATGGGCGATACTTTGGTATCGTCTATTTTTTACTGTAGTCATCGATACTGTCAGAATTTTCGCATTTGATACTATCCGATATTAGAATTTTTATGTCTCCTCATAAAGCAGGACAGAAAACTGATGTGTATGGAATAAACTTTTAATACATGATATTAGTATCAAAGATTGCCTATCATTACCGAGTATCTCATTTTGTAGAAGTAAAATATTCATTTAAAAAGACATACAAAAAAGAATAATGTTATAGATCCATATAATATGCTTGCTTATAGCAGCCGCCACGTAAGTTGAACGACACGATGACGTCATTTCTAACGCCAGCCAATAGACGTTAACGGAAAATAAATCGCTTAGTTATTCTATAAAAGCATCCGCTTTCGTTTTCGAAACATTGTTGTCGTATTTATATTTAGTTTCCATTTTCGTTTTTTTTTAAAATAGATAAATGAAATTAATCAATTAAATTAATAAATTAAAAAAATGACGCAGAATAGTCGATTCTAAGGCAATTTGTTTTATATTATAATTTTAATAGGCTTTCCACGTTTCAACGATATCTCCGCCTTTACTATAGTAGAACAAGTGCATCATGGGTAAAACCCAGACAAAGCAAATTGATGAGAAGACTTACTGCGCATGTCAAAAAGATCGTTCAACTTAAGTGGCGGCAGCTATAATAGAAAGAATTAAACGGATTTTTCGCATAATATATACAACAGATTTGTTATATAAAATAACTTGCTGAAAACATTTTTTTTTTGCATTAAACGAATTATATTGCCGAAAACATCTCTTTACGTCGAATGTCCAAATGTCGGTGAAATGCAGGTATTTCTCCGTCGGTAAATGTCCGTTCGGTCAAATGACCGGGTACGGGTTTCGACATCAGCCTGAAGATTTGTACTGAAGCGGGTTCCAGATGCTCCCAGAACGCTGGAAAAAATGTTTAGAGAAGCAAGGAGAGATCTTTGAGAAATAACTGGTATGTGTGTGTGTATGTATATATGGGTGTGTCTGTGTGTGTGTATGTATATATGTGTGTGTCTGTGTGCGTGTGTGTGTGTGTTTTGTACTTTCTTGATTTTATAAAAAATAAACTCTAGCTAAAGCCAAAGCCTGGGAGAAGTTCGGGGAGAAATTGAAACCAGACTATGGTTCGGCAAACAAGGTGTTCTGGCAGACCGTGCGCCGCCTCCGTGGAAAGAAGTCTCTTTCATCACAAACTATTAACAGTTCAGATGGGAGGCTTCTGAAAACGGAGGAGAGCGTATTGCATAGGTGGAAGGAATTCTTTGCATCTCTTCTTAATCCGGTGACAACAACAACTGAGGCATACGAGGTGCATCTTGGAGCGGAGAAGAGTCACGGTAGTATCACTGAAGCGGAAGTCCCTGGGCAATTAAGTCCCTGAAGACTGGCAAAGGTGCAGGTGATGATGAAATCCGGTCCGAGATGTTAAAGGCCTTAAATCAGGATGGTAGCCTGTAACTGACTTGAGTGTGTCAGGTTGCTTGGATATCTGGACAGGCCCCTAAGCAATGGCAGACAGGAATTGTGATCCCTATCTTCAAAAAGGGAGATCAGAGAGATTGCAACAACTATCGAGGCATCTCTTTGCTCAGCACTCCTGGGAAAGTGTACGCTAAGTGTCTGGAGAAGAGAAGTCGGGAAATAGTCGACTCCAAACTGTCGGGGGAGCAGTGTGGTTTCCGACCTGGCCGAAGCACGACGGATCACATCTTTGCTCTAAGGCAAATCTTTGAGAAATCCTGGGAGTATGCAAAAGAGGTCTACGCTTGCTTGGTGGACCTCGAAAAAGCATATGACAGAGTTCCTCGGGAGAAGCTCTGGCAAGTGTTGCAAGAATATGGAGTGGATGGGCAATTATTGGTTGCTATCATGTCTCTGTACGAAAGCTCTGAGATGTGTGTCCGGATAAATGGCATTAAGTGAAGACCGTTCAACGTGGGTGTTGGACTCCGCCAAGGGTGCGTACTGTCGCCCCTCTTGTTGATTATCTTTATGGGCTGGATAGACAGGGGCAGCCGAGGCGATGAGCGTGTTTGTGTGGGCGACTGCCTGGTGGAGGATTGCTCTTTCCTGACGACCTTGTCCTCCTTGGGTCTTCTCGCACGAACCTTCAGCATGCATTAGACCGGTTTGCAGCCAAATGTGAAGAAACTGGGATGAAGATCAGCGTGGCTAAAACCGAGGTTCTGGTTCTTTCAAGACAGCCTGCTCAGTGCGCTCTCCATGTTAGGGGAGCCTCATTGAGACAAGTGGAGAAATTCAAGTATCTCGGGATTGCATTCACGAGTGATGGACGGCAGGAGAAAGAATTGGATGCTAGGATCGGTGCAGCAAGCTGTGTCAGACGTGAACTGTGGCGATCCGTGGTAACGAAACGCGAGCTGGGTAACAAAGCCAAGCTGTCCGTTTTCTAATCTATCTTTGTCCCCATTCTCGCCTATGGCCATGAGGCTTGGGTAATGACCGAAAGAGTACGATCGCAGGTACAAGCGGCCAAAATGAGATTTCTGAGAGGTGTGCAGGTGTTACCCTACTAGATAGAGTGTACAGCAGCACAATAAGGGAATCTTTAGGTGTTGAGCCGCTATTTCTCCGCCTTGAGAGATCTCAGTTGCGCTGGTATGGCCACGTGATACGGATGCCGCAAACTAGCCTTCCTAGGCAATTGTTATTTTCCAAGCCGGTGGGTAAGGACCAAGGGGTCGGCCTAGAACCAGGTGGCTAGACTACATGGAGAATCTGGGTTCGAGTCGCTTGGATATTACCAGGGAGGACATGCGCCTGATGGCGGAAGATCCTGGAGATCCTCCATAGAGCTGCTGCCCCCGCGACCCTAACGGATAAGCGGGTTTGAAAAGTAAGTAAGTAAGTATAACCTCCAGGTCAAATTTGAACGCCCCTCGCGGTTGAAACGTTTATGTCATTAAAATAAGTTGTTTGCATTGAACTGAGCGGTAGAAATAATTGGCCCATTCGTATCGGGCTCTAATTCACCTTGGCGTTGCGACCCCTCAAAGAGAACATTGGCGCTCCTGCAGAGAACATTGACGCTAAATATCGAATATCCTCTCTTAGGGATTCCCCATATCTCGAACTGTTTCTCTGTGGCCGTTTTTTATAATTTTTCTTGTGTTTATGATGCATAATTTTGAAAATTCTGTAAATTTTGCGTAATTTCCACACTTCGAAGGACTGTATCTTTGACACTATTAAATATTCAGGTTTAATTTTCAACTAGTTATAAAGCGCAAAAGATAAAACAAACGTCGTGTTTGCGCAACGGAAGCCCAAGCTAGACTAAATTAATGTCCGACATAGAGCAACATCACCTCTACTCAAAGCCTGAGCGCGAAAACGTCATACATTGTTACATCACCTACGGTAGGGTATTGTTAATCATATTT
>JAHWFO010094556.1:21919-33214 GCA_023313115.1 Rhysida immarginata
CATTGTTACATCACCTACGGTAGGGTATTGTTAATCATATTTCTACCTATAATAAACCCGAAATAAGAGACGTTGAGAAGATCCACCGATTTGTTGAATTCTTGCAATGGAGAATACACGCCGTCATCAAAGTGTAAAATGGCCCATATAAATATTGAACAGGGCAACTTTTTTGTCCAGACAGCGTGTTGAAGCCACGCACTTTACAGAAGGTTGTTAGGGATCTATGGTAATCATTAGCACATTTAAATGTGGCGCGCTCGGTCATTTTACGTGAGCTATTCTTGTTAGGGCAGGCATTAGTTAGTATTCGGCGCCATTCCTCAGGGTAAAAAGCAGGCCAATCCGAGACCATTCACTAGCCATACTCCGGAAGTCGTCCAGAAAGTTGGGGGCTCTCGTAAACGGATGTAACCAACCAACACAACGGACCATGGCACAGAAAGTAAGGACATCTGTGTACACGGTAAACACAATTATCAGCAGTATTTTACAACTGGAAAAGCGACACAAGTACCGCGTTCATATGTTGTTGCCGCTCTATGTTCAAGACAACGGACCAGCTGCCGTAAAATGTTTGAGTGATACCTGGTGGATGAAAAGTGGAAATACCTGATCACACAAAATAAGGCGTGTGTTTATTTAAGCGACTCAACAAGAGCCGTGACTTTTTTTCGCCCAAGGGTTCCAAGGGCTTCAAAAGGTTCCATGTTCGTGGCCGATTACAGCTAAAACGGCAAATTATCTTCACACAGAGTCAACTTCATGTATTATCATCCAAACATTCTAACGTTATATTAAACCGTGACATCCCCTGGTTTGTATGATGCCAAGACAAGGCTTCCAGTCATACCAACGCATCAAATCGCCTGTTTCTGGAACACATTCAGGAAGATAACGAAACCTGCACCATTCCATTCAGCGACATGCACGTCAAGCCTATGGATTTTTGCGGCTTTGGCCTATTTAAACGGGTTCTCGGAATGACGTAAACAGATATTATAATTCTAACATTCATTTACCGTTATTCTACACATCTTTAATGACAATGTGTATTTTTAGATGAATGTTTTTTTGTAAAAAAGCAACTCAGTGAATAAGAAAAGAGTTTACAGATGTATGAAGCGAAATGAATTGAGAACAGTGAAGCATCTTTTGAAAGCATGTGAACAGGAGTTGATATGAATTCATCTTATTGTTCTGGGTTCCAAGCTCCTGCAGTGAAAATACGATGTAGGGTAATAGCAGCGATACATGGCTATTAAACACACTCGATGACGACGAAAGGGGTTTTCCACTTGTTTTAGCCCACTGTAACTTGTTATCATAGATCCCTAACAACCCTCTGTACATACAGTTCAATGAAATATATTTGTGTGGACCAAAAGGTGTGTTTTTTAGTGTAACGTATTCTTTGTTTTGCTTGCGTTCCTAGTTAAATAATTCTGTCATTCAACAAAATATTTATTAAACAAATCAAATAGCCTAATAAGAAATTCAAACTTTATTTAATAAATAAACATTACATCTAGAAAAATTCAATTTTTGTTCATACATAAAACATTTGCAAATGTAAGAAAATATATTGCTAATTGGTGTCCTGACAAAACATATTTTAACATATCCAGAATATAAATAATTTTTGTGTATACATAATATTCAAGAGATGGTACAGCATTAATCAAGAGCTCGTTTACCAGACTTTGCATGATTCATCTCCCCTTACCATTTTAGAATCAGCAGGACAGTTGAAGGCTTTTCCAAATTCATCAAAGTTGGAGAGTGGGCCGATGATTCTGATTGAAAAAAAGGAGTAGATTAATCCTTATAAATTAAAACAAGAAAATTGAAACATTCTTATACAGATATGATAAAAACTAATAACGATTTAGTACGAGGGGAAGTCAGTAAGAAAGGATATAAAAATGAAACAGTTAACAGCACTGACTTGAAAACTACTTTTATTTGTCCATATAATCTCCCTGTACAAGGAGGCACTTGTCCCATATTTTCACAAGCCCTTTAAAATCAGCAGCATAAAATTCTTTGAGCTGCCGTCTGAACCAGGCGGTTAATTCAATTTTATAGCTTCATCGCCGGGAAAGAGATGCTCACAGTCTTCTGGAATCACTAGGCTATAATGCTTACCACATACAAGCAACGAGATTATAGTAAGAATGCCGACTCCTACTGTAATGTAATGACGCGCGTCCTCTTATTGCCAACAAGATTGCTGCAAAAGGTCAACTGTAAAGTTTTCGAGCATCCTCCGTATATCCCTTATCTTGATACCAGCGACTTCTATTTGTTCGGCTCCAAGCTGTACAAAGGGAATTCAGTGCCTGGTTCAATGAATTTTATGCTGCTGATTTTGAGGGGCTTAGGAAACGATGTACAATATAATGAAATATTGCCTCATTGTACAGGGAGATTATGTGGAGAAATAAAAGGATCTGTATCTGTAGTGTTTCATATCTATATCCATTTGTAACTTACTTAGTGATTTCCCCGCGTATTAATTCCGTCATCAGCTCCACATCTGTTGATGTTATGAATGGAGCCACAAAATTCCTAAACATTAATCCATGCGGGCTGTGTTCATGGTGACATTTGCAGCTGGAACTACCTATCTGCTAATCTGCTAGCAGATGAATTATTAACATGAATGTATGCACTTGTTTGTCAAAGATGCTTACGTACGTTTTGGCATCCAGACGGGAATCCTGAGGAATCAGTGAACCGAAATTGTGCCCGGAATTCTCTGCCCCATAGATAATAGCCTACATTTCAATTTTCATCACAATCGGTTCATGAGATTGGACTCTAGACGGCTCTGAGTACTCGAACTTATTTTGTAAATCCAGCCTCCACTGTCATGTCTCATCAACGACATTTCCTTCCACTGAACTGCTGCTGACCCGACGCTTTTGTGCGGTGAACCATTCCCGATACATTCTTGAGACTGTTGTAAGGGAAAAGTTCAGGAATACAGCCATCTTGGAAACGCTTCGCCCTACGATCATATCACGTTCTTTGCCCTTTTCCATTATCGCTATTCTACAGGGTGGTTCATTTAAGTGTAGACGTTGAAATATATCGAAAACAAACCATTGTACGAAAAATAAGTCCAAAATCACAAGTGAATTATTTCGCGGAGGAAATTCATTAGTAAAAAAATAAGCCGCCCTCCCCCTTGTGAGGGGGGAGAGCTTTGAAATCTTACATTGGAACCCCTATTTTTAATGGTATATTCAGATTTTACACAATTTTCGAGAAATGTTTTATTCTTGGTGTTTTTTCAATTGATCCAACCGTTTAAAAGATAGAGGCCTTGAAACTGTGGAACTTTTAAAGTTTTGAACTGAATTTTATCGATGAAGACAAAGAGATAAAGAGTGCGTCTTGCAGACATTACTATTGATAAAAGCATGAAAGCATGAACCTCACATGCATGAGTACAACCCTTCAAGCTGGTGGGTTGAAGTCATATGGTTTTTTCGTATATTTTCTTGGCATGATTAGGGCCCTTTAATTCGTGTGGAACAAGATTTGAATAGTACAGCATGCCATGGCAAGAAAACATTCTATCGTTGAAAATAATGTTGCATCACCACTTCGGTTTCCATAGCAATAAAATTTCACCGGAGTTGATTTGGAAATATATTGCGGCAGTAACTCTGATGGAACAACTCTCTTCTTTGATGGTAGTATGTACACGATCGTTTGCGCCTGTGTGCTCTGCAATCCCAACAATTTGAGTGGGGTTGGTAATCTTTTGTTGCAATTATACTCTGCTCTCGATGTCTTGATAAAAAATTGGCCATTCATCACATTGTATGGTCTAGCAGTCGACTTTTCTTCTGTTAACACGCTCACCACTTGCTCAGTTGCAGCAGTGCGCTGGCGAAACCAATACAACACCGAGCAAAGGGACTGCGACCTCTGTCGCCTTTCCACTCTATCTCAATAATCTGCTTGCTCTCCTTTATCTCCAGTTACATCTCAATTTCAAATATTTTTAAGAAATTCTTATGTTTTATATAACAAACAATTCTAAAAAAAAACCCCGAGCAACAGGAATTCTATGCATTGTTACAAATTCCATTTTGGTTTATAATTCGCAGAGGTGGGACGGAATTATCATTACATTCTTTAATGAACTTAATTTATAATGCACAAACTTTGCCTTGCATTGTTGGCCATAACATAATCTTATTAATATGTCTTGCCATCATTATGAATATCGATTAATATTTTTTCGAAATGTCATGTAGACTGTAGATTTGTATAAGAAACAAACAAACAAACAAACAAACCACGGACGTAACTTATGAATTAATGATAACTGCGAATGTAAGTGAATTAAAACGGATTCTCACCTGAATTTATCTGGGGAATGGACGTCTGTTTTCAATGCATATTCATAGTTACGTTCGTAATTCATACACCATGTCTGAAATACAAATATTCGTATCTGTTAGCTTCGTGATCAATCCTTTATTGTAGGCGATTGTAATCATTGGCGGCATTTGTAATCATTAGAAGTGATTTGGCGGCAGTTGATTTTTTAATAAAATAATTTCTTTTATGGAAATATGCGATTTGAATTATATATTATTGTTAAAAACAAATATAATAAAAATCAAAGTTCTTACTCGTGCAAAGGTTAGGAAAAAGACTTGATCTTCCGTAAAGTTTTTCTTCAAAAATTCTGGTAATGTAAAATCGGGCATTTCCGCGCGCCATTTTTTGAAAGACTATAAATAGTAATCTGAATATAATTGCAATTTACAGAATGAAAATAATTAACTTAATTGAATTTAAAATACAAAATAATATTTAGAATATTTTGATTTACGTAATAAGACAATTTCAATCCTCCATCATCAGCAACATTTTCTCCGAGTGTCTGAGTTCCGTTAACCTAAAAAAATGAAAATGAAGACGCTATTCATAGGGTTACTGAAAATTACCACAATGAAATAGATTATAAATGCAAACATGATACCAGTTAGCAAGTGCACATTATATAATAATTATGGACACAATTATAATTACACTCACATGCTAAAAGTCATGGAATAGCACCTAATAATGTGTGGGACCTCCTCTAACGCGGCGAAGTGCTACAGTGCGACGTGGCATTGATTCCACAAGTCCGTGGAAGACATCTGAAGACATTGCCAACCATTCCGACTAGAGAACTTCCCACAATTGCCACAGTGCATACTTAAAAACCTAGGTCCATGGCCTTCATAGGGCCTGCGCTACGCTCGAGCCCTACCATCAGCTCGTATCAGCTGAAATTGAGCCTCATCAGACCATGTCACACGTTTCCAGTTGTGAAGTGTCCAGTCGATGTGTTAATGGTCCCAGGAGAGACGTTGCTGACGATGTCTTGTTGTTAGCAAGGGCACCCTCGAGATTCTTCTGCTTCCATATCTCATGGACACCAGATTTCGTTGCACAGTTCACATCCATACAGCTCTAGTATCACCCTGGTTAAAATCTGATGTCATCTAGCGTAGTGTCAATTGCCTGTTAGCAGTGACCATCCTAGTCAGATGCCGTTGGTCCCGTTCATTGTAAAGGTGTCGTCGACCACTGCGTTATCCATGGTGGGAGGTAATGCCGTCAAGTTGGTACTCTCGGTAGACTCTTGAAACTGTGGACCGTGGGATGTTGAATTCTTAAGCCACCTCCAATATTGAATGGCCCATACGTTGTTTGTTTGTTCCGGGCTGCGTACAGATATAACTTGTGTAAAAGGCGCCAAATGACCTTAGAAGTCGACGTCAAAAATTCTAATAAACCAACCTTTCAGGTAGATTTTATCAAAAGTTAGTCCATTAGTATATGAATAATTCTTCTTCGGTTTAGCCGAAAATTATTTAAAGAACGGAAGGTTACGATATTTGTGAAGATTTATAATTATTTTCAATGTAAATTTTAAAAAGGCAAAAATACTTTCTGTTTCCAAGTATACTACCTTGCCGAAAGTCACGGGACATCCCTAGTTTTTATAACGATGAGGTAATTTAAATGTTGTTTTTCATCCCACCGCTACACAACAGAGGTCGCATGCTTGCTGTAGGAATGGCTGAAAGAAAACAGCTTGCGAACTTCCAGAGGGGTATAATTGTTGGGTACCACCTTGCAGGTAAAAGTGTTAGAGAGACGTCACCACTGATAAACTTCTCCAAATCACCCGATCAAACCACATCTGGACGTGGAAAGATAAACGTACGACTAGTTTTCAGCCCCGTATGACCCAACATTATGTCATCCAGAGACCGAATGGCGCTACGCAGGGATAACTGTAAGCCCTGCAAACCGTGATATATCAATTGACGGACTGACAAGATTCATCACAGAGTCCATTGGGATAACTGTAAGCACAGGACTGTTCGCAGGAAACTGCATTCACTGCGTTTTCAAGGCACAGATGCAGCCCTTACACACCTCGCGTCAGTACTTACAACGTAGCGAGGATATTAGTGCAAAGATAGACGTCACTGCACATTGGAGCAATAACGAATGGTTTAATGCAGTGACTTTTCGCGATACACCATCTGGCAATCAGATGGCAGGATTTGGGTTTGGGAAATGCTCGGAAAACGCCATTTGGCAAGCTGTGTTATGTTTGAAGGTCAGTGATTGTGTGGGGGTGCTTTTCGTGGTTTGGTTTGTGTCCAACCGTTTCTGTGGCTGGTCATTTCAAAGTGGAGCGTTACAAAAACATCCTGGACTCTCTTTGGCAGGAATTTGTAAAATGGCCTTTTTCTCTTTCAACACGATAACGTACTTTCCCACAAAGCAAGGGATGTAGGCAGATAGTTTGATCAAATGGGGATGCAAGAATTTGACCGGCCTGCACAGAAAACTCGACGTCAACTCCATCGAACATGTTTGGGATGTATTGGAGCGTCGATTACGCGTAGGAGCAGAGCGCCCGAAATCTGTGACTGAACTATTGAAGGAAATTTTGGCGGAATTATGAAAAACTCTTGCGGAAACATATTAAAAACTTGTGGACCGTATGCCCGACAGAATAGAGATTGGATGGCAGCCAAATGCGGACTAACACAACTCAAGCGATCTTCTAAGCGTTTCCATTAAATTGGTGGTGTCTCATGGCATTTGGTAAGGTAGTATATCTTTGTCTTGGCATTAAAAGAGACTCATTTTTTTCTAGTCAGAGGCGTAACATATTTGTCCATGTATAGCAAGCTGGAGCAAACACTAGCAAATATATCAGCAAGAATATGAAAGAACACTGTATAATGTTAATGAGAATACATATTGATCATTTTATGTCATAAGCGATATTAAAACTTTTGTTTCAGGTATGCAAAGGATTGCATCAACAAATAATTAAGTTGATGCTACTCTTGAGCCTTGCAGGTATAGACAGGAGCATAGAAACTTCGTTGTATTTTTCGTAACTTATCGTTATACAGCTCGAATGTTGTCTTGAAGATCTGTAATGGAACGCGGACATATGATATACCCAACAGACTTAACGTGCACCCATTAAAAATAGGACTATGTGATATTGGAGGGCATGACAGCCAATCCACAAGTCCTCTGCAAGCGAGCTATCGTCCAGAAAGGTCTATTCTTATAATCAGCGATCCGCTCTGAAAGCCGAGTTCACACTAGGAGAGGCGAGCTGCGACGCGCGTCCTGGACAAGGAAGTAAGGAGAGGAAATTTTAAAGGGTGATCGAAGTCTGAATAGGGATTAACTACGTTTTCCATTGTTCAAGTCCTATAGAAATTTTGCCGATTGATTCGAAGCTCTCATACTGAACGCACCTCAGAAGCTCTCATAGAAGTAGAGCCTCTGAAGTTTCGGTAACTCGAACTTCGAAGAACGCTGGTCCCACTATCTATTGTCCATGAATAGCGCACCTCACTGTTATTCAGGGATTTCTTTGGGCATGAATATCTTATAGTAAACAGTGAAATCAGATGCAGACTTCACGTAATCGACATCACAGAGCAAAATCGTTGGCGATGGGATGGAAGCAAGGTAGATTGGTTGTTTGTCGGGCATAAGTGCGATAAATGGCGGCATCGTGGACGGAGTGCTTTGGCGGACCATCCGTGGGGTCTAGCGGAGGCGTCGGGCGGTGTGCACATGCGCCGTGATGGCGACACTGGGGAGAGCATGTGGAGAGGAAGCAACGATAGAAACCATCGTCGATAGACAAATCCTGAATGTGGGCTGCGGTGTGTTGAACTCTGTACCTTATTTCAATAAAAGGGTTTATTCAATCTTTCGGTATGACTAAAATTCAACGCAAAAGCTTCTTATCCCAATAAGGTAATTATTACTTTTCAGAAACGGGGTAGTGGGAAAGGATGGGTGGGAGAGTGGACACTTATGTTAGTGAGTAACTTAACGAATTCTATGTACCTTAGCGCAGAGAAATGAGAAGGTTAGAGCTTCATGTAAATTATACTTATCTTATTCTTTTGATTACATTACTGATTTAATCACCTTGTTTTTACTAACCCACTAACAATTCCTTTCAAATGTTTTGCAGATTTATTTTATAAATAATCAATTTGTAATAAAACTTTGGTTTATCTAGTATAGACTTGCATTTTTTATTTTAATTTTCTTCACAATGGGGGAAGGGGTCTTTAATATGGTTATCTCATAAAAGGGATGGGTCTAGGTAGCTGGTCATAAAACATTAAATAATTTAAGTGGTTATTGCGAACACAAAATGTACTAAACGGAACACTATACGATACAGGGTTGGAGACAGGCTTGATTTGTCCCAGCTTCTCATTGTATGACATGGTTCTTTGGTGATGGAGCTGTGGAATACATTTTGTAAAATGGGACCAACGACACGTCACAGGCTTTTCATGTCACATTTTTATTGCGGCCGAAGTAGTATCTCTCTGCTACTGAACTACAATACTCATTTCCAAAAAAGTTGGGACAGTGCAAAATATATAGAAAAAACAAAAAGGGATGATGTAACAAAACTTTCTCGCGAATACAAAATAGGAGATACGTTTATGAAATGACATAAATATACTGTGTGCACCAAAACATTTTGTATCGCGGCCGGGACGTTCATTTTGAATGGGGGTGTTGCAACACGTTCCAAAATAGTAGGGACATACGTTTTAGAAAGCGCCGTTAGTAGTGGAACCTTCCGAATTGTTCGGGAATAATCTAGAATGATGACGTCGTACTACATTCCGTATAAATAACAGTTGCTATCCGTCGTTCAGGTAATTTATTCGGAACGATGGGTCAAAGCAAGCCAGTTAGCAAAGAACTTCGTGTTCGAATCATTCAAGAATTCACAAACAACGTTTCTCAGCGTGCAATAGCCAGAAGATTTAACCTCTCATCATCTACAGTACATAATATTATCAAGCGCTACCGAGATAGTGGTGAGATCACAGTTCGGAAAGGCCAAGGTAGAAAACCTATTCTGAATACTCGAGCTTTTCGGATCCTCCGACGTCACTGCGTCACGCATAGGAATGCTGCGATTAAGGATATAGCCACGTGGGCCCGCGATTTCTTCGGGAAGCCATTATCGTTGAATAATGTACGTCGGTGCATCCACAAATGCAAACTTAAGTTATACTGTGCACAACGGAAGCCATACATCAACAAACGACAGCAACGTCGCCGTCTGATATGGGCTCGAGCCCATCGCAATTGGTCCCAAGCACGCTGGAAGAACATATTGTGGTCCGATGAATCAACCTTTACGGAAATAATGAACGCCGTACACTCCGGACCAAAGACGAAAAGGATATTCCCGCGAGCTACAGGCGTTCGGTACAGAAACCACCGTCTGTCATGGTCTGGGGCTGTATTAGTGGCCATGGAATGGGAGACTTGCACATCTGCAATGGCACCGTCAATGCTGAAGCGTATATACAGATCCTGGAACAAGCTATGGTGCCATCTAAGAGGTGCCTGTTTGGACGACGTCAGTGTATATTTCAACAAGACAACGCCAGACCGCATGCAGCGCGCATAACTTCTGCATGGCAACGTCGGCAGCGCATTCGTATGTTGGATTGGCCCCCTTGCAGCCCGGATCTGTTGCCTATAGAAAACGTTGGGCGTATTATTAAACGAAAACTACGACAGCGACGACCCAGGACAGTATAACAGCTGAAAACCTATATCCAACAGGAATGGGACAGAATTCCGGTTACGGTGTTAGAAAGATTGGTGTCATCGATGCCCATAAGATTACAGTGTGTCATCAAGAGGAGAGGTGACGCCACACCGTGGTAAACGCCATGCTGTCCCAACTTTTTTTGGGAGTGTGTTGCACGTGCCAAACAGGAAAACCACCTGTATCTTTCTTTAAGCATATAAGAAATGTGATCCCATGCCTAATTTATCGTTTATATATTGCAATGCGTTGAAATAAACGGCAATACAATAATCCAAACAAATGTGTTGGAGTTCTTCTTATATGTTGCAGTGTCCCAACTTTTTTGGAAATGAGTATTGTAGTCTCCCGGAAGCGTTTGAAGATTCGACCGATAGAATGTTTTCTAGTTCTACTTCTGTGAATGAAGACCGTAAAATTACTCATATGTTTACCGCTGGGAAAGACCTGATGCACATGCATCACAATTTTGGCTTTCTCTTGCACGGTGGACTTTCAACCATTTCATCTGCATTCGTTTGCCAGCACAATACGCAAACTTATTTATCATGCTTAATTATTCCAACGTTGCTATTTGAAACAAAGGCTATTCAGCTATATTTTACTTATTCAGCTATGTGAATTCTACATCTGCAACTGTCAATATTTCTTAAGAGATCGGACTTCTAGGACACCTGCATAATGAAATCCAAGAATCTCTTCCCTTACGTCTGACAGATAAATAGGAAAAGTTTCAGCATTGATGAAGGGTGCTCCAAAAAAATTCTATATTTATTGCCATACAATTTGAATAAAATAACATTACCCCAAGGTATTCATCTAGTATTTAAAATGGTTATTCAAATATTGGTTGATTTCAAGAATTTGTGAAACCCTGATATACATTACCCGAAATCCTTCTGTAGCTCCAGGGAGTTCTTCCTTTGTCAGCACGTAACCAGAATACTGATCAATGAGACACTGCGTTCTGGAATTAAAATTTTTCTGCGTTTCTTCAGTTAACCACGGTTTTAAATTTCCTTCGGGATCAAACTGCACACCTGAAATTTTAAATTAAAATTAATTATCAAACCACTTCATAAACTACTTTACAAATTTAGAGATTAATAAGTAAATGTGACCAGAGA
>JAHWFO010094557.1:0-13418 GCA_023313115.1 Rhysida immarginata
TTTTACTTATCATTCGCTTTAAATCAATTCTTTCTGTTCAACTCCTCCTGAAAAAACATCGCTCAGCTATGCCTCCAGGGATGAAAATTATTGAGAAGAAACACGATCTAGTCCCCCCAGCTTAAAAAATTTCAATTTTCCGCCATCATTTATTTAAGCTAATATTTACGAGCAAGCTCCAGCTGACCGAGCAACTGCCTCGAGTCATATGGACTGGCGCACGAAAAGAAAACAGAAACTCATATCAACAAAAGAATAATAAATTTATAAATAAAATTCAATCGATAACCCAACCTCACAACGGACACAAAAAAAGGTGATAAAGCACGTGCGTTTGTTCTAATTAGCAGCGATAACACGATTCTCTCGAGTTTCTATTTCCATGGAATTTTCGGCAAAGCGCGTAATTACCAGAGGAAATGGCTAATTCAACGGAAGCATTGACCTTTTCTGATAAACTGCTGCTCTGAAACATAGTCAATTCATTAAACTTTTAAAAAGAAGTAAATCAATCAATAAAAGCAGCGAAATAAACCGTCTTTCGAAGTGTAATAAGGAAATCCGGTGCTTTGCAGTTCTGATAATTTTTTTGTTCTTGTTCGTCCATTTATCATGTTCCAACGAGACTGCCATCCCCGCATTAAAGAAAGAGATATTGCATTTGTCGCAATGTCTTTTATAACTTCCAACATTACTGCATTATAAAATCAATATGCTGGAGATTTCTTGTTGGGAAATTAGCGATAGCAGTAACACACTATAACAATAAAGTTGTTTTTAAATGGAACATCAACTGAGGAATGTAGAATTTACCAAGATTTATTATATTTCTTCGGAAATTACAATTCCTCAATATAGCCTCTAGCTTTGTCCATGACCTTCTTCCATTGTGTTAATAGCTTCAAAAGCCCATCAGCGGTCACAGATCTGTTAATGTCACTAATACAGCGGGGTGGACTCCACGCAATACGTCCGGAATAGTGTGGAATCGAATGAAGGTTTTCTGAATAAAGCAAAGTGGCCAATCTTGCGAGTTTGTGAAACACAAGCTCAAGACATCGGGCATTATAATGGAGTGATAAGAAGTTGTGTTGCAAGAAATCTGTTGGGTACTTCGTGAATAATGTTCACACCATCGCATTCGTATTGAACAACAAGTGAGGCAACCGATCTGCAAGAATTTATGGAATTATTGGATTAAAAAGAAAAGCATTTGTTTTCTATAGAAGCCTTTCGTTTTTAGGGTTAGATGAAGTTGCTAAGTAAGGCAAGTGTGTAGTTCAAAATGAATAAAAGTACCAGAATGGTTAAATGCAGCAAATAAAATCTCTCTATACAGGGTGTCCAAAAAGTCTGGTAACATGGCAGATATCTCTAAGCTGCCAGGTAGGCGAGATCTAATGAGTGTGGATTATAGGTAATAGGAGGGTGGGAAATTCATTGCCGCATTCAAATTTGACTTTGACTCCCAAATTTAAGGTTATCCATTTGCTAACTCGAAAACTATTAAATATAGAGAAAATTTTCCAATTGCTACCCTGCAGAGCAACTCCATATTAGTCTAAAAACAATTTTTAACCACACCCTTCCCCTTGAAACATTTGAGAAAATCGGCGAGAAAGAGTCACTCAAGGAAAGAAAATTCCCAACGGTGTGCTTCACTGCAATTCAAATGTGTTAGAAACCTCAGCCAATCTGACCTTGAGCGGCTCTTTCTCGCCCATTTTCTCAAAATCTTTCAAGGGGAAGGGTGTGATTAAAAATTGTTTTTCGACTAATATGGTGTTGCTCTACAGGATAGCAATTGGAAATTTTTCTCTATCTTTAATAGTTCTCGAGTTAGCAAATGGATGCCTTAAATTTGGGGGTCAAAGTCAAATTTGAGTGCGGTAATGAATTCCCCACCCCCCCTATTACCTACAAATCACACTCATCAGATCTCGCCTATCTGGCAGCTTTGAGATATCTGCCATTTTACCAGACTTTTTGGACACACTGTATATTCGAACTTATAAAAGTCTTTTAATGTGTAAGCATTCTTACGAGATCGTATTTAATGAAATGAGCGTCAATTGCTGAAGCTTTCTGTGGAAAGATGTACTATTTCTTCAGAAACTATTGCTAAAGCCTTTCTACGTATGCATGTACTATTGAAGCGAGCGATTAGATACAAACTATTGAAGACAGAAATTAACTATGTTATAATACGTACCACTGAACCAATTTCAGCTGTCATTAATTTCTCGTAATATCCATCCACGACACATCATTACAGGTTGTTTGATATATTACATTGCATATCTGAACATTGAAAGTTTCCAATGGTACCATTAAAACGCGTGCTAGGGAACCAATTTCGACTGTCACTAATTTTACTTTATATTCATTCATTACACATCATTCCATGCTGTTTTGTATGCCATTTTTTTAGCATTGGAAGTGCCCTATGGACCATAATGATACCACTAAGTCAGGTATCATTGATCCAATTTTGACTGATTTTGATCATCAAAGAGACTATCACGTATCTTCACATAATTCACAAGGCTTCTCTCTGCCTTAGCTATCGAATGGCGAAGAGAGAAAAAGCATTGATTAAAGCACAGCCACTTATCTATGGAATTATGCAGGGAGAATACAAAAATGAGCCCCTCCCCCCTTTTATTTTCGTAACCGAAGCAGATATGCCAATTTTGATGAATCCAATGAATAGGAAGTTGCGGGTGACCTATCCCATGGTGCACTTTTCATCATGCAAAATATGCAAATTAGGAACATTCAAATTCTATCTTAAAAGCCATAAGAGATTCAAGAAAAATTCCAATTGAAGACTTGTTCAGCATGGAATTCCGAACTAAACAAAACAAAAATACCCAAAATCCGGTGTTGAATTTATTAGTTACCTCCTATGCACTTCACAAAGACATTTGAATGTTCAACATGAAAATCAAGAAATTACAAAATATTATCATAATAATATTCACTTTCATAAGGAAAAGCAAATAAAAGGCATGTGTCAGCATATAGAAGACAGAACAATTCCTGGATGGCAAGCTACACTGTTCCTGAAATGGTCAACATGACGAAACATAGATGCTGCAGTTAGGTTGTATCAGCACAGATACCCTAACGAACGCCATCCATCTCGTCGTTCAATGCGTCGCATTATTCAATGATTCGAGAATACAGGCAGTGTGAACGTTCGTCAAGGTCGACCGAGGGCACAAGGCAACGAGGAAACAGTAGAGCAAATCCTCACGTAACCAGCAGAGCAATAGCTGCAGATGTTGGATGCCATCACAGAACTGTACTCAACATCCTACACGCACATCATTTCCGTCCAAACCACATTCATTGCCACCAGCAGTTATTGCCATCGGATTACATTGCTAGGTCCACCTTTTGCAACCAGTTTCTTACCTACCTGGATGATAATCCAAACTTTGCAGATGAGGTGTTGTGGTCAGACGAGGCACAGTTTTCTGAAAATGGAGTTGTCAACAGGCAAACCAGTCATCAATGGGCAGAAGAAAACCTTCGATGTCTGCGAGAATCAACACATCAATGTATGACTCGTCTGTAGGTTGCTTAACACCTTTGGATCCTTAATGATTGTCTATGGCATGGAATTAGTCCTCAATCCTGGTGCTTATGGAGCCACTTCTCTAATCTTTATTCTATACATCCAAGATTTCAAATCTGGAGACTGGAGCTCATTCATTAGGTC
Source organism: Rhysida immarginata (assembly GCA_023313115.1). Taxonomy (NCBI): domain Eukaryota; kingdom Metazoa; phylum Arthropoda; class Chilopoda; order Scolopendromorpha; family Scolopendridae; genus Rhysida; species Rhysida immarginata. Next base: position 3,728 of record JAHWFO010094557.1, read on the forward strand.
ATCTGCATCCAACCAGATTTCATTCAAACTGAAATGAAACTTCAGTGCGGAATTACCAGAAAACTTGTAGAAAGTTATGTGGTTTCTACAAATCACGAAACGCATTGTTTTATACAGTAACCAGAGGGTTTAGTGGAGCAATTCTTTATCAAGACATCTCAAGCTTCTGGTGAAAACGTCAGAGTATGGAAGTAGTACTCTGATATTCATGAAAGGTCAGATGCTTTCCGCGGATTTTCTGAACCTCATGGACAACAACGTACATTACTATAACGCCGTCCTGAAATGACCTTGGCGGTTGAAAAGGACGTTAATACCAAATAAACCAAACCAACCAAACAACGTACATTACGCATGATTGTTTCAGCCACGGTTTAGCGAGAATGTTTGGGGGATGTTTGGGAGGCCTTTCCAAGAAACCTTTGCAAGATCTATAGGAATGTCTGTTTAATATTTGGTCTTCCATTAATTACAGGAGCATCATCATCTTACTGAGGGGGCACAGTTCTAATTCAAGTTTCTAATTTGTTGTCCTGTGTGTACATAATAAAAAAAGAAAATTGGATTTTTGATAAAAACTAATAAAAGCCCTAATAATGCGCATCAATAGAGAACATTGGCATTTTACGCTCGAAAAGTTCCCTCACCCCTTATTTTACCCCGTTATTCAATGAACGTTAAAAAAGACCCTTTAATTCCAGCCTTCTATCAAATTGACATTTGCATGTATATGAAGCATCCATTGACGATGCCGGCGAACGGTCAAAGGAGGCTTTAATGGATATTCAAAGAAAACGCTTCTGAAGCCCCCCATCCAATACGGGCTTGTCTACCCCTTCGACGCTTGGCATCGCAGCTTCTGCTTCAATAATATAACAGCTTCTCGAGGCCGATATTGTCACACGTGGACAACAAAATGTCGAATCGATTGTGTGAAATGACGCACGTGTTCATCTGTGACACATTATAGTCTGCAGGCGAGCAGCTGTTGAGAAAGAGGTTTTTGTTGGTCCTCCTGTTCATCTTTAGGTGATCCATCTTTCCGACCATTCATCACAATCAACATATCTTGCAACCGCTTGTGTTCCGCGTTTCTCTCTCTCTCTCTCTCTCTCTCTCGCCTTTCAGCCTTCTGAGAGTTTTCGCTCCCGTTATTCTTTTACTTGACAATTATTAAATGATAACCTTTTTCTCTTCTGGTCTTTCTTTTACTTACTAGATATTAAAAGTGACAAGAGAAAAGAGGACAATAAATCTCTCGCGCTCCTTTCACTTAATTAAAGTAATTGGTTAAACTAGCTAAATTAAACTTTCTTGTATAACAAAGGAGGAAAGTAGAGAGTAACAGTATTTACACAACGCTATTCAGGACTACATATCAATATATTAGTTTGGTATACAATTAATGACCGATTGCATTTTGTAGATGCTAAAAACTTATTCAAACGCCTTACGTTTTGAAAGATTAGATCAAGCTTGCAAATGCTGTCTACACAAGACATACGCATCATTTTAGTGCACGAGTTCAAACTTGAAAGTAATACTGCTGCAGCAACTCGAAATGTTATCAAAGCCTGGGGAGACGGGACACCTGGTTTGAAAAATTCCCTGGCGGCAATATCCCTCTTGAAAATGAGGATGGGTCGCGGTCGTCTATCCAAAAAGGACGACAACCAATTGAAAAAATTAATCGAAGCCGACCCGCGTAAATCCACACGAGAAGTTGCCGAAGAGCTCAATATAGACCTTTGGGAAGTCGTACGCCAGTTAAAGCAAATTAGAAATGTTAAAAACTCGATAATGGGTGCCTAGGTTGCACCAAAAGGAGAATATGGTGGCTGTTTGGTGGTCTGCAACTAGACTCATTCATCACAGCGTCCTGATTCAGTATGAACCATTACCTTATCTTATAAGAGCGGGTTGGTTGATCAATGATAAAAAGAACCAGCGACTACCAAGGCGCTTATTCCTAAGAGGGAATTTTACACAAAAACTCAATGATCCCAGAAAACCTACAAAAAGTCCATTGTATCTTGGTGAATGTCCTCAAGAAAAGTAGAACTTGACGAGAGATGACGGAAATGTGTCAGAGCGACAAATTGAAAAAGAATCTGATTTGTCGTTTCGTCCACGGTATTCCATTTTGAACAAACTGGTACCTCCCGAAGGATCCCCAATCTATATATGTTTTCGTAGTATATCATGATCTGTGAGAAAGCCCATGATAACCCGTAGTTTATTCCTACAAAGTTGTAGAATGCTAGTTGTTAGACTCCGAGAAAGTTTCTGGATCATGAGCCTAGCATGTCTTATAAAGAGATGTCATTAATCTCACTAACTGTGGTTTGCATAGAAATACCGCAGAAAGGTTCAGGGCCAAAAGGTGCCCTGAAGTCGTCGAGTGCGCCCATTCCCCATACGGGTCCATTTAGACCTGCGGGACGGACCGTACCTCATGGTAGCGTGCGAGGACCCCCCCCCCCCCCCCAACACGAACGGGCTAGCCACTGCGTTTTCATCGTGAACGACGACGGGACCGTGCTACTACGACATAGGTGAGAATGAACAAGCCGGACGAGTGCTACCGCTATGAAGACGCCAGGTTCCCTCCTCAGACTAACCGCTTCCTTCCTCCCTTCACTAGCATTGCCCCGAGACCCCCCTTCCCCATTACTTTATACCCAGATTGGGGTTCCACTAAAATTAAGAACATCAAAAGCGTGATAGTTATCGACTGGAGATAAGAATGCCTCACGACCGCCCTGACCGAATGTTTAAAGCCCCTGCCGTATAGTGGATGAACAGCAATGTTATTTATCTCTTCCAGATCGCACAAAATCTGAACAGTAACTGTCAGACATTCCCTTGCTGCTCGTACTTACCTTAAAAAAATGTGGGGACCCAGGGATAATTCGTATGATCTGTACGCAAAAGCTAAGAAAAACAGTTACCCAGGAGTGGTTTTTACCCCTTAATATCACTTCTTTGAACTTTAAAGATCCTTTTCACACCTGTTTTTAGGATATCCTACCGCCCTGAATGTTTGCCTGTTTCCCCGTGCATAGGTAGAGGAAGATTTCTCAATCTGCATGTCGTATCATTTAATTCATGATAAAGTATAGCTGAAGATGTAACTCCTCAGCAGGAGACATATATCTATATTTTATTACGCACTGGACGAAGAGAAAAAGACTACATTGATTTAAATCCCGAACTTCTTTAACGCATGTATCCAGGATCTTAACAATGCTAATCTAGTATTTGTTTGAATGTAATAAACGGATAGTAAATTATCCTAACTGAGGGGGGTTGGTTGTGGTTTTAGTTTTAATTTACACTGGGATACCCTCACCGATACAGTTTACGACGCGCCCTGGACCCACCTCTTCGCTAGGGCGCTGTATTTCGTGCAGACGTCACGCCGAAACTGGACATTTCCGTTGAAATCTGAAAACCGAAATTTTTCGCGATTACAATACTTCCTTTACTTCGTACCAGGAACTAAGAAGGAAAACTTAGTGCTTCCGCCGGTAGTACAATCCCTGGTCAAAAGGGTGGAATAATCCGAGAAGCTTTGAGAAATGGATAGTTAGAGATGTTGCTGTGTTCACATATTTTACAATACTTTTACACGAAATAATACACGGAATATTGGTATGTAACTCGCATACAAAAAAGGAGACGCCTATATCATTAAACAAAAAATCTACAGTGAGTTAAAGATAGAAATGTATGGACAAAAGTATGGAATACACTTCAGGGAGGGACAAAAGTATGGAATAATCATCTCTGTCAACATAGTGAGATCTTCCACTTAGTGATTAGATCATTGAATGCCATTTCAAATTTGGTATCGTGTAAAAATTGCCCTCATTATGGCAAAAGGAAAAAAATTAACTGATGCACTAAAAGATGCTATTGTTAAACTTCACAGTAAAGAAAACAGTCAACAGAGAATTGCAGAGAAAGGAGCGGATTCTGAAATACTGGCAAAAGTCAAGCAAACTGTAAGCGTAGCAAATACATGAGCCACAAGCAAAAAACTGCATAAATAAAAGCGGTCGACCATGAGCCACATCCAAACGAGATGACAGGAAGCTGATTGAAGTTTTGAAAAAAAATCGTTTTAACTCATCTTATGATATCAATGAACATTGTGCAAAGATGAGGATTGCTCTGAGCGATAAAACAATCAGACGCCGTCTGAACGAACACGATTACATGTCACGGAAAGCCTTACCTAAACCATGCATGACTGCTAAATATAAAAGAGATCATCTGAAGTGGTCGAAAACGAGTGATTGGAAACGAGACATCTTTACAGATTAAACGAAAATATGCCTTGGTCACGGAGACTATGATGGTCATCACGTGTGGAGAAGCTCTGACGAGAAATATTCACCTGATTGTCTTCTTTCTGATACCAAATTTCCGAAAGGGGTAATGTTGTGGGGATTAATTACTTCTAAGGGTGTTGGAGAAATGCCCATGCATTTCTTAAAATTTTGGAAAGATTCATGATAAAAACAGCAGAAGATCACTTCCAAGGCGAGGACCATTTGTCTATAAAGATGACAACGCTTCATGTCACAGAGCAGGGAAGATTAAAACGCTTATGCACGACCAAGGCATTGACCATCTTCCATGGCCAACCAATAGCCCTGACATCAATCGCATTGAGAATGACTGGCATGAACTGAAGAAAATGGTACATGAACCGAAGCCCACAGATCTCCCACAGAAGGAAGCCATTCGTCAGTGTTGGCAGAACATTAAGCCTGAATACACCGAGAAGCTTGTGTTGTCACTTCCTGCCGAATTGAACCTGTTATTAAAGAAAATTTGGATCAACGCCTTATTAACCACTTTTATTCCATATATTTCTATCGTTACTCACTATAGATTATTTGTTCAATAATGTAGGCGTCTCCTTTTTGTATGCGAGTTTGGGATAAATTTTCCCAGAAGGGTCAGAGTTGTGGGGAATGGCGGTCACTTGGTCTTTAGATATTTAGCAACATAAGTCATACGATATGTCCTTTGATGGGCAATGGTGAGAAAGAAAAGAAGATAGGGCTCCTTTACATTTTTTGATTTGAATACTACAGGGTGATTAAGTCAATTTCTGACCATTTCTGTACTATGATTTATTGACCCATTAATGTTTACAAACTTAGCATTTCAGTATGATATTTTAGGCAGTTCGGAGTTTTTATTCCCGTGGAAAAGTCTTGATGATATGCTCAATGTGGCCGCCACGAACGTTTTGAACTGCTCGCAGCCGAATGGTGAAGTTGTTCATAATTCTATCCAGGATTTCTGCATCCACAAGGGTACAGCAGTCGACGATGCTTTGTCGCAGCTGGTCTAGGGTTCTTGGTGCTGTAGTGAACACACTGTCTTTAAGGAACCCCCAGAGATAAAAATCACTTGGGTTTAGGTCAGGACTCGTAGGGGGCCAAAGAAAGCCACCCCTGAATCGATCTGGAAACCTGTTTGAAATGACACGATTTCTGAATTTCTGATTGGGAAAGTCTAGCACTTCATTAGTGGTATGAGGCCCAGCCCCATCCTGTTGAAACCATTGATGTCGAAGCGGTATACGCCTCCTTTGCAGCTCGGGAATGAAGAAGGTTTACAACATGTGACGTTACGGTGCCCTCAAAAAAGAACGGACCAATGATGCCTCTTTTGGAAATCGCGCACCAAACCATAACCTTTCGTGGATGAAGATGTGACTTATGGATCTTATGAGGGTGCTGGGAACCCCAAAAACGAACGTTGTGTTTATTAACGTCACCTGACAGATGGAAGAAGGCCTCATCTGACACCCACAGGTTGTCCACAATGTCCTGATTGGCTTCCATTTCTGCTCCAAACTCCATCGCAAATTGTTGTCGCTTCTGTCTTCCAGGGTCTGTTAACTCCTGATAAACATGGATCTTATACGGGAACAGGTGTATATCCTTTCTCAAAATTCGCCACATCGCAAAAGTAGAATGTAAAACGATATTAGAGGCGCGTTGTGGTGGCATAAGAAGTGGGGCCGTCAGCGACCGTCATTGTGCTCGGCAGATGAAAAAGGTGGTACGAAACATTAATAGGCATACGCATAAAAATATATTTCCAAAATTTAAAAAATAGTACCGATACTATATACCGATACTCATATTTTTTTTTCGATACCACGATATTATCGAATAACCGATATTGATACCGATACTGCCAATTTCGAAAGAAAAATATCGATACTTACTCATATCAGTAGCATCGCAACGTCCTTATCCACAGTGCCGTCTTTGCAACTTGGGTCCATGGTCTCATCTGACCAAGCTGTGTTTCCAGACATCTAAGGCCAACTGAATATGTTCACGAGCCCAGTCGAGTCACAGCTTCCGATGGTTTGCTGTGAGTAAAAGCACTCTCGTCGGTCTTCTACTATGAAGCCAGTGCAGTTCTAAATTTAGCTGCACTGGCTTCATAGACACGTTTCTAGTATGTCCGTCTACTACGAAAGCCCATTCTACTCAGCTGTTGCTGGTCACGAATATTTAGCAGCCGTGGTCGGTCATTGCGCTGTCCATTTTGGGAGCTAATGCTAAAATAAGATATTCCTTGTACCCCCTTGACATTATAGATCAAGGATTGTTGAATGCCTGCATCACTTCCGAAATGGATAGTCTCCAACTACCATGCCGCATTCAAACTAATATTTCTCGTCATGTGATAAACCCAGCTCTTTCCAATCGTAAACCACAACTCTTTTTTTTTTTTAAAAAAAAAAACATTATTTGGTAAAATAAGCTCCATCTCTGTAAATTTTTATTCTATTTTCTTTTTTTCACTTTTCCAAGTAAAACTTGACAAGACATTGATGTGTCTCTCGGGAACTGATTGTCAGGAAAAGCCTCCCATCATTAGGTTCTGCCGGTGGTTTTGTTAATGGATGAGGCGTTTCTCATTTGCTAATGTAGCCTTTCATTTCCTCCTGTCGTTAGTGAAGGGATCGGGACTTACGCACTCTTTTTATGATTTCTATTTATCTGACAACTCCTGACCAAACACACCCCCACAAATCATTTAATGACATCACTTTTCAACCAACTTGTACGCCTTTGTGCGTGTGTCCTTGTGTAGGTGGGGGGGGGGGTGGCTTCAATCTTAATAAAATTACCACTCACGGAATTGAAGTTTTATATAGTAATTTAGCTTTAATAGATACAATCAGTTGGATGGCAGTTATATACACAATAAACATAATTGTGATGAAATTGTTGTTCTTAAGAGTGTCAGTATATATTTTGGAGAGCTCTCAGCTCGTGTCTCAGCAACCATGTACAAACAAATAAAAATTTTCTGTTAGCGAATTTAAGAGTATAATTAGAGTGAGACAAGCTTGAATTATATACAAATGCGCAAATTTAAAAACGAGAAAAAAGGTCACATAAGCATATGACCGTAAACTCGCCTCCAGACCTCCTCCAGTTACAACATGTGTCCCCACCTGTGATACAGGGGAAGTTCAACCATGTCTAGTGTGTACAGAGAATGGTTGGAGGAAGGCGTAACAGACCACAACAGACACCATCGCCGACGACACCTGGGACGAATTGCCAACAGAGACAGGAGGACCACAGTGCGACAAATAACGGACCAATTCAACTTCGGCCGAGCTGGAAACGTCTTCCAGTAAACAATCCATCCTTTCCGTCGTGGATTTGCCACCAATCACATCGGATGGACACTGCAACAGTGGCGTAAGATCATATGGTCGGATGAGCCACGTTATCAACTGTTCCAAATGTGTGGCGCAGAGCTCATGAGGCGATGCCAAGAGGGCGGTGGGATATCAGTCATGGTTTGGGGCGCGTTTTTCTGGTATGGAGAGGGTCACCTTATTCTTCTGGAAATCATATTGAATGGTCTGCGAAATCGTCAACTGTTCGAAGGCCATATCTAACCGTTTTTGGCCTTCCAACACCCCGACGAGCTTGCCGTCTTTCAAAATGGCAATGCGCCGCCACATCGCTGTAATGTCGCCCGAGAATGGTTCGAAGAGCATGCAGAGGAGGTCCAACGACTGGACTGGCCATCCCAAGGCTTCGAGCATATCTGGGATGCCGTTGAAATCAGGCTCCGTGCGCTGGATCTTCTACCCACGAAGAGACCGCAATTGGCCACGGCTCTGCAGACTGTGTGGAGTCATCTGCCTCTGGAAGTGTACCAGAGACTTGCAGACTCACGCGCTTTACATGGCCAGAGGTGGCCCGACCAGATATTAGGTGATTATCCTATGAGTTTTGTGCTCAGTCAGTGTACAATGGAGCAGTGAAGTGTATATGCATTCGAGTGGAACTCATCCTACCTCAACAAAACCACTGAATGCACAGGCTATTGCAAAGTCGTACCAGGTGATACCATCGTATGGGCTTATTTTCATGGGTTATATTGGAGCAATTTTCTCCAGTAGCAGGAACTATGACGTCTGTAACTTAGCTTTGCATTCTGGAGCATTCTGCGATTGCAACAGATTCGCGATTGGCGATGGTACTTATAATATAAAAGCAAGGTTTGCACTTGTTAATTTTGTAAAGTTCCCTTATCAGTTCTTCGTTGGGCCAACTTTTCGTGTAATACTGTGTCAATTCTTCTTGGTTTGGACACTATAGGATGTTAAGCGGTTTCTGCCGTACTTTGCTGCACTTTAATTCCCTTCTGTTGTCTTCTACAATTATAGACACTCTCTGTTATACCCGAGCATTTACTGGTCGATCATGACCACAAATTGCACGTTGATACCCAATTTTTTGGCTGACAGTCCAGTCTTTAATCACTTTAACAACAGCTGCTCTTGAGCATTTCACAAATGTGCCGTTTCCCTGATACTAGCTTCACGGCTCCTATAATCATCCCACGTTTAATGTCTGTGAAATCGTGTTGTTTACCTTATCTTCACAAAAAATCGCTTCTAAAACCCCTGATCAAAAGTACGGTATAATCCAAGAAGCGTTAAGAAATGGATAGTTAGAGACGTTGCTGTGTTTACATATTTCACTATTCTTTTAATCTGACACGAAAGAATACATGGAATACATCTTAAGAATACATCTTAAGATTGTCGGTACGAGTTGTTTGATGTACTATATACTATATCCTAGCATTGAAAATCAGTACGGGGGGACTAGAATAATACCATTAGAGAAAGTGCTAATATATCAACTTCGACCATCTTCGACATGGTTGGTGTGATGAACTATTTTTATCGATTGTCGAATAAAAAATTTGAAAGACAGATACCCCCCTAATCTCTAATAGCATGAAGCAATCCTCGGTACCTAACTATTTTCTAGAACCAATTCTAGCTAAGAAGCCACAATAGCTTCCCATGTTATCTTGCAACTTTGCCCCAGGTCTTTCCTCCACAAACACCGCGTCCGCTACTAACACAAGTCCCTGACAATACTCTCTAAGGGAAAGCTGGAATTCAATTACTTCTATTTCCACAAGCTAAATGTCCACTCCATTTACTTGAGTCAACTCCGAGTTCCATTTGTCTCTGGGTTTTGGGATATAATCCCAATCCTGTTATTGGCGAATGACGGAACAACATGTTTACTTTTCCTTCTGCTGTTCAAGACAATAGTGACGGTTGGGGGTTTCCTGTTCACTATGTGTGGATGTAAAGAAACAA
>JAHWFO010094564.1:0-14397 GCA_023313115.1 Rhysida immarginata
AAAGCACTTCATGTTTCTCTTGTTCCCACTGAATCTTGCCTGGTTTTTGGTATTAATAGCATCAATTTGCATAGGTTCCTCTTTAGGTAATTCCACCGTATCATGCGCCCGGTATCAATGTTCTATAAACGTGATTGCTTCTTCCACCGATAAGTTTTCTTTTAGCTTTAATTGAGTGGCTTATTTGTCCGGCAGGGCCTGAATTAGGAAATGTAGCTGGTCTGAGCGAGATGAATCAACTAATCCGTTGATCAACTGTCTATAACGCCCTATAAATTCCTTGACCCTTCTTCCTTTGAGCTTAAGCCTTGTGCAGCTCTTTTCTACGCGTCATTTGTGTTTCCCCCCCTGCAAATGCACTCAAAAATCTGTTTACAAAAGTTGACAAAGTTAATGGTTCATTCCGTGCGATTATATTGGTGATCCACTTCGCTGCGGCCCTTCTTATCTGCGCTGGAGCAATTTGAATGCAACTATCAGTGGACATTTTTTTGCACGTAGCTAGTAGAATCATTTGTCTGATAAATTCTTCAGGGTCCTTATTTGGTAGCCCTGAGAAAGTGGGAAATTGAAGATTATCTACTGATTTTTGTAAAGAGGTCGGTTGCAATTGTTGCACCGCCTGAATTAACGCTTGAAATTGGGGAGGAATCTGGAACTCTGCCTCAGCATTCATATTGGTTTTATATTAAAGAAACCTGCAAGAGGTTAAATCCAAAAAATACTTTATATTAGTCCCCCTGAAATTTAATAAAATCTTCTATCGAAATCTACCGCTACTAAGAAAAAAACTTGAAAGCAGCAGATAGATTCCGAACTTGAGATTCAACGCTACATAAAAATAGGGAGAATAATAACAATTTTTTTTAAAATTACGGATTGAGACGCGCCGCTTCAAATAACCTGCATGGACTCCAACGCTTAATCCGTTAGGGAAAAAAAATCGCTATGACACTGGAAACGATCACTGCCAAAATCCAGACAATCAGTATTTTGTTTATTAAGAGCAGAATAGATACTAAAATTGCTCACATGTAGCGACGCTTGCGCTCTTAGAAATAGAATACTAATAGAAAAATTTTAGTATCTTAAGTTCCGCGTTCTGACTACCAGATATTTAGTAACCTAAAAAAATTTCTGTGGGAGTGGAAGCTGCGCTAGTGCCTACCCTAGAGGTCCAGTTCTCTCCACGTTCTGACTACCAGAAATTTAATAAAATCTTCTATCAAAATCTACCCTGTCACGTATAGATTTAGATTAACGCAGTGGATTATGTAAAGATAAAATAATCTGGACAGGTTAGATTTAAATTGATAAAGATAGTTTTTTTTAATGTAAATAAATGCCACCCTCTTAAAGGGGCAGCCTGAAACATTGGTATCGTTCAAAAAAATAATGAGCAAATGAAAGGTCAGCTACAATTGAATTATTATTTGCAATCATTTATAGCTTTTTATAAATAGAAATGTTGCGACCTCAATCTTCACGGGGACGTCAACAAATTAGATATGATATCAAATAAGGCTGTCTCACTACCTATACTTGGATAGCAGCGACGTTGATGCGATTGTCATCGAGAAGGCCTATGGATTATATAAAAACAATATGTCAGCACCTTCTCAGCAAGATATGCGTTTGGTAGAACTTGCGCGAGCTTTATTGCGAGAGAGAAAGGAATCAGACTTACCTCATATGGAGTCGGGTACACACAGCCGAGTCCTTCTCAGATATATGTGGAAAAACCCCACGGGGCTATAATGATTTCCTGTTGAAGAGGGCCTTGCTCCTCGTTGCATCTCTCGCTTCCTTCGGGCAAAATGTTGGCGAAGGACGTTACACCTTGTATGGCAACACAGTAACGTAATTGCAGGGACACTTGTAGACTCACTTCCACGTGGCTGGGAATGTAGGTGATGCACGCCAAAATTTGGAAGAGCACTTCCAGCTGTTGCGAAGAGGGGAATTGCAACCTGTTGCTTACTCTTCCTCGTACAGTCCTTAGACTAAAGTTTATTTCACTGGCGGCCGTTTCACTCCATTCCTTGTGACGGCGACGTTGGTCTCGTCCTCTGCAGTTGTTAGTCTCCGTCGGAGGCTCGTCCTCCGAGAGTCGGATATTCCTGTGGCGGAATAATAGAAAAGGAAATATCTCTGGTTCGCAGACGCACTCCTTTCCGTTCGTTTTCTTACCTTCGAACCACGTGCAGACGCGAAGGCAGAGAACTCCTCTTTACTATCCTTCAGAAACGCTGCCTCACTTGTGTCTTCAGCGAAAATATCAGCTGGAGACGCGGCAGATCCGATATGCTGTTGTCGCTTCTTCTTCTTGCGTCCGTTCCCTTCAAAACTCCCGGGTCTAATCCCCTTACTCTCGCTCGCTCTCGTTCCACAAGCGCAACGCCCTCTCGCAGCGCTCCTGTGTCTCGACCTCGGCTTTATACGCAGACTAAAATTGCTAGCACTAGCATCGGATTATATTTGAGTCGCAGCAAGAGATGGCGCCTCAGTCAGTGTGCCTATCTCTGAGGAGAACGTCGTCTGCTTAGAGAATCTCCCTCTCCTGCCTCGCTTGCTACGCTGTGACACCACTGCTTAGACGTACAGTATCATTGTCATCCATGAAGAACCCGTCACCATTTGGGTACAAATGCACCATTGCAGGACACACTTGTTCTGCAACAATGTTCAGGTAGTCTTTGGCTTTCACCCTACTGTCAAGGAATATCAGGGGACCCTTGCCATTCAAATAAAGCATGACCCATACCATGACACCTCCTTTTGCAGGTTGAACTGTGTTCACAACACATGAGGGGTCCATCGCCAAATTTGCCGACAAATTATCTGCCAGCCATCGGTGCAAAACAATGTGCAACGTGACTCGTCCGACCACATCACCTTTTTCCAGTTGTCTACTGTCCAGTCACATCGTTCTTTACACCACTGCAGGCGAACTTTCCGGTTCGTTGCTGACACCAGGGGCTTCCTCACTGGCATGCGACTTCCCAACCCTATTCGCTTCAACTCTCGGTGCATTGTTCTGGAGGAGATGGGTTGCGATGATCCTACATTGAAGTCTGCCGTCAGTTGCTCCACAGTAGACCTTTGATTTTGCCACACGATCCATCACAGACGACGTCGGTCCCTGTCTGTGTTGATTGTTTTTGATCCACAATTCTGCCGTTTCGACAACTCTTGTGGATTCCGTTTCCACGCATTGAAAACCTTGGAGACCTGACCTTTTGAGATACCGGTCAGTTGTACTGTACTGGAAATCGTAACTCCAGCTAGACGGGCTCTCACAATAACTCCTTTTTGGAACTCAGACAGGTCTGCTGTTTTCAACATTTTGCTCAACTTGAGCAGCTGTCTGTACCTACAGCTTGGAAGGAGCATGTACCCACATGATTACATTCATTTGCATATCACAATCGTTTCTGACCTGTGACCCCGCTTTACATACCAGTATAGTAATTCATCACGGGTTTCTAATTCATTGGCCAGTGTGTGTGTATTTTTCACAGTACTAATAAACACATAAGTTAAAACAAACTTTCTACTATTACTCGGCCTATTGCTGTAATTGGACCATCTGGTTCAATTTACACTACCGGTTGTGTAATTCGGACCGAATGCAAAAAAATTTAAATTTCATATTAAACCCATATCATTATAGCATTTCATAAAAATAGTGCACCAAAAGATAGCCCGAAATGTCTACATAAAAAACTACATATTAATAGTGAATTGTAATGGTGACAATTTGATAGTGTAGTAATATAAAATTTTATTCATGATGTACCAAATTGTATTGTTGCTTCAACAAACAAGCGCTCATCAACTCCCTTATTGTTGCTACATCCAAAGCATTTCTCTCCGTGTACGACCAAATTGCGTCAACTTTAACTATTGACTTAAAAGTCACAGTTCGTGACAAAATTCTGACTTCGGATTCTTAAAAACCATTAAAAAGTAGAATAGGAATGTCTGTAAACCCACTCTCTATCTCTTTGTCTTCATCGATAAAATTGGGTTCAAAACTTTAAACGTTCCTCACTTTCAGGGCCTCTATCTCCTAAACGGTTAGGTCAATTGAAAAAACACCAAGAATAAAACATTTTTCCAATATTGTGTACAATCTTAATATACCATTAAAATAGGGGTTCCTCTTTAAGATTTCAAAGTTACTTCCTCCCCCGCGAAATAATTCAGTTTTCATTTTAGGCATTTTTTCGTACAATGCTTAGTTTCCGAGATATTCAGTTGTCTCAAGAAAAATGCCTCACCCTGTATAATAATTATTACTAAATTCGAAGATAATTTAATTTGATACAATTTTACTTGTATTCTAATGAATATCATTGAATCTTGTGCCACAATGTGTCGAGAGACTTACAAGGGAATTTCTCGAACATGTATGTCACAGATTTCGACCAAATTGAAATATGTTACTCATCTGCAGCTACTACAGATGCTTGCAAAATAAGAGAGTGCGAAATTGTGTTTCTTTCAAAATAAACCGCGAAAACGAAAAAATTTCAGCATACAAGGACTCCATTGTTAAAGCGATTAGGCTATGTGGGATTCCCTTGTTAGTGCATAGTTAAAAATGTCGAAAAATAGGTAAAATCTGCTGCTTTCTTTTGCACTGTTTTAATATTGCTTATTATAAAAAACGTTACCATAAAAATTTGTTCTGCATTACTTTTTCGCTCCTCCCTTGTGTAAGAGGCTTAATATCTAGTGCATTTCGACTGATTCATTTTCTCAAAATTCTATGCCTAAAAAAAAAAACTTCTTGATTTCGTCTAAATATTTAAGAAGGATAATTTGTCTTTGTCTAAAATTAATATATCCTCTCTTTGATTAAATTGTAAATTGAATATAATTATCCATTGGCATTTTTTCTCTTTTATATTGTGCTCAGAAAAGCACAGGCCAATGATGAAAAAATTATCTTGAATGAATTTGCCGTATTATTGTGCGGTGAATCCGAATCTGCTTTTAGATTTTATCTATCATGTCACAATAGACCTTTTCACAGTAAGGAGCATGCGCTGTTCTGCTTTCGGAGGGCAAAGCGCAGAGAAAGATTGGATAACGAATGCATCGCAAGCGCTGTTCTGCTTTCGGAGGGCAAAGCGCAGAGAAAGATTGGATAACGAAAGCAATCGCAAGCGCTAGCGTTATGTCTAACAACGACAAAAAATACGTTTGTTTTTAAAGAGAAAGATTTATTAAAACTAAAGAAAGCGGAACTTCATCTATTAGCAAATCAGACATACAAAAAATGACAAAAATGATTATAATTAAAAAAAATATTATAAAAAGAAAACGTGACTACAACCAGGGAGTAGAGAGCAGATAATGCTGCTGTCATTCATCTCCAGATAGGAGGTGGTGGTGGCCCAGTTGTCTCACTGATCAGTTCGCTGTTCAGTGAAGTTAAGCAACCTTTGGCGCCTTCAGTCACTGGTTGGGTGATAGCCACTGGATGAGAATGCTTCTGGGGCCAGGATCGAGGTAACACAATTATGTGAGACCCGTGCATTGGACCAAAACTGGAAGCCCAGCAGCTGGGGGGATTGACACTAGCTGGAGCCCTACCAATGCAAAGCTGGATGCCCAGCAGCTGGAGGATTGCCACTAGCTGGAGCCCTTAGGGTAGTACCAATGATTTCTATCTTTGTACCCCCTCGTGCTTCGGAAGGCACGTAAAGCCATCCGTCCCGGCTGCTCCTGTCATCTCGTAGCAGTCGTTATATATCACTGTGATGGCGCAAAATTCCCTCGTAGGGAGTATCACTGCGACGACCAATCTCTTTTACCTGAAGAAGAACTCTCCAGATATTAGTATGATTGATGAAGTACTCAATGGTCAGAAATTGAATAATCTGCCTAAACTGGGATTTATAGACATTTATAAATACTTCCATAACGACAATGCATTTACGTTCAAGGCATTTGATGAGCCGTTAAGCATACTGATGCAGATGTGCATGATTACAAATTTTTCAAGGTGAGAAAATCAGGTTTTTGATTTATATTAACTAGATTAGTGCCATAACTGTAATTAATAATACATTTAAAGAATAAAAATATTTTACTGGTGTTTATTTGTGGGAAATCTAAAAAAACTATGTTTACTGCTTTATTTGTGCAGCCGTTTTTAATTTTCTTGCCCTCCGGAAGTTCTATTGCTGATGCGCGTATCTCATTATCATGTTAGCGTGAAATCATCTATTCCAAATTATGCACATAGAGAATGCAATGTTACAGTAATGTGTGTGACGAGAAACAGCTGCAATGTTAAAGTATCCATATCTTAGGGCCAGATGGAAATTTATCAGGCCCCAAACTCTGCATAACTTAAAAGTGTTTTATTGAAAAACAAGAAATCTGTGGGTGAGAGATTCAACACAATAGAAAGCATAAGAATCAGCTCTTAACATTAAACTTGACTTTTAAAAGTTATTTTTTTGGCCTGTATAATTATAGAAACATTAAATAATACTTTGCATATCGGATAACCATCCCTGACTCACTTTACTGAGTATTCAAATATTGAATAAGTGGTCACACAGATACTTATGGTCAGACAACCTTGAACGACGCTCTTGAAAGGGCAATCGTTCATGCATCGTGACATCTTGCGCAGAAACAGGTTGAATAGAGGAATAAAGATCCGATCTGCAGAGTGTAAAGGTTATTTTAAGAAATAGGCTTACCGTCCAAAGAATAGTAAAATTTGAGAGGTTCCATAGCTCTTCAATCGTATATGAGAAATTATTCTGTGTTTTTAAATCAAGTAGATCCAGCAGTGAAGGTTTAGATAATGACGAAATTTTCCTTATTCGCAAATATTCTTTTTTAAGAATGGTTATGTTTTCATTCTCATAACATATTCTCACATTAGGGTATTTTATATTCTTTTCATTTATCAGGTCTACTGTGGTTGATACCGGTAAAGTTAGATAGTGAAGAATTCGAATACGAATAAGTACAATCCATAAGCAAAACAGAAAAATGTTTCGAAAGCAATTGCATTTATTAACATTTTTAAAAGTATTGATAATTTCGTGTAAACGGTGACGTTTCTGCATGAGATAGCGTTTTTGTTTTTCTGTCTGCAAGCATCTTAATGTTTTCTCCTTGATAACATCACGAGTTGTTAAATTCATTCCCGTATTTTTGGTTTTAGTGAATGCAATATACAGATTCGCAGTTAATTGCACTATGGTCAAGAGCGACCATCCAAAATAGAAACCTAAGTTCCCTGCAATATCACAAATCAAACTTATTTCATCATAAAATTTCACTTCCTTAAATATATAAAAACCTCTTGATGAAAATGTTATATAAGTCCAGTTCGTGGAGTATATTTCTATGGTGTCTGCTCTGAAACTAACAGTTTTTTCATCGCAGTCTTTTAGGCAAGAACATTTTTCTGCATAAGTTTGAAGTTTCTCAGTGACATTAAAAATACATTTTGGTTTCTCTATCTTTATTTCCACAGCAGGAGGCCTATTCGGATATATAAAACATTTAAACAATATTAATTTTCATTCAAATTATTAAAGTATCATTTTTAATTATATTAAAAGCAATAGAATTTTAAACGTTTTTATTAGCGCTTTTCAATACCTTTATTCTTAAAGTGAAATTATTTTTGCATGGACATGGCATTGGAAACAAATAAACAATAACAATATTATTGGTATTTACAGTTTCAGATTAAAAATTAACGTTTTAAATTTTTCACTCAAGAACCGTTGTATTACATTCCCAGTTTATGAGCATAAATGCAGGAGTTTGACAACAAACTTCTTTGCCCAGATGTCATTCGAGCTTCACATAAATTTAGTCTAATTTGCCATCGGGCTTGTATCTGGATTAAATTCTTAAGAGTCGTTCACAGCCCACGATTGATCTGATACACTATCTACCCAAACATAATCGGACATTTTCGATTTTATACGTTTTGTCGAATATCTATAAAAAATACTTAACGAATTATCCTGAAGCTTCAGGGATGTAAGGAGAATGTTACAACTCATGTATTTCAGAGAAGGGTTTGTCCTGAAGGCAAATAGGGGGCCAACAACAAATTGAACAAAAAAAAGAATGTTTTGGATCTCCTTGTAAGAATTAATCTTGAAACGCGTTGAAGCAGTAGCATACAATTAGGAGGCTTCTTTTACTTATCTGTGTCCATTCGTATAACAACAGCACGTATATGGACCCGTTTCATTAAGATGGTGGACGGTGCACGCGCTTGCGCGGCAGCTGCTTCCGGCGGGCTAAAAACTTCCGTTCGTCCATTTTTTCCATTGCTAGCGTACTTTTCGGCGGAAAATGTATCGCCTACAAGATTTAAAAATGCTGAAAAAAGATGATGCTATAAAAATTTATAATGAAGTACCTTCGTTGACCAAGTCCTAGTAGAAATAATAAGTCTGAAGCGATTGCAGAAATAATAAGCCACCAGGGCTGGCTCTACCATAGGTGCAAGTGCACTCACAGTAATTTCCAGATCATAGGACTTATTTTATTAGGTTATAGCTCTCTGACTCGAATATAAGAATACAGTACTTCGTAGATAAGTTGTACGACCCATCTTCAAGTGTTTACGAATCCCCGACTCATCTAACAGCGCTTAACACGGCTTTACGAGCCAATTCTTAGGAAATGGGAATCATTTCCGGCAACGATACGAAATCAAGTTACGAAAACATGGCGGATAGCGATAGAGACGATTTCGCCGTTCGTGTTAGTAAGATTAATACAAAATTATTAGAACTAATACTACTCTTTAATATGACTATGGATGGGACAAGTTATCTAAAGACTATCTATCAGTAGGGATAGTCTCTTCAACTCTTGAGTGCGAGAACAGTCTCCTTCAAAAACTTAACGTTGAATAAGCATTCTCCAACGTTGTTCGTCTTGCTCCTTCAAATTTTACCAGTTCAAGAAAAATTGAACGAAAACAGGAATATAAGTAAGTTACACTTTTCTCACATTTTATTAACGTAAATTATACTTATTTAATAGTTGCAAATTTATTTTTTCATACGTTTTCTTATTCATTATTGTTACGATTATTTTTTATTTACTCGTTTTGAACTGAAATGCATTTCCACTGAACAGCATCCATTATTATCGACTGCTAACAACATAGCAATTTTCTCGCAGCAAGAATGAATCTAAACACCGGAAGCTGTGTATCGGAACCTTATAAAAAGTAAGAAGGGTGCTGACTTAATTTCAGCACGGAGTTCGAATAAGATATTAACTAAAATAAAATGTCGCTATTTCCCTTTCCATTATTGTAGGGAGTGTAAATCATTGTTCTAAAACTCATCCTTTTTTCATTTCAGATTGCCAAGGATACCGATATGAGCGTTCCTCTTCAGCATTATGTGATATTTTCCATTTAGCCTACCCAAAGGAATGGAAAAGGAGTCTTGCAGGCTTATAAAGAGAACGATGGAACGTTTACAACAAAAATATTCCCTTGATTTTTGTGCAAATCAGTTCTGTTAAGTGATGGTGAATTTATTACATTGTACAGTACTCAACAGGAAATAATCCACACTTGAATTTTACTCGTAGGTTTTACCGTTTCAATATTAATTTATTTTTAATAATTTAATATTACATTTAGAGTTAACTTTATTAAGATTATTAAATTTAAATAATTATAATTAAAAAAGCTATTAAAACAACACATTAGCATGAAATGTAATATTAAGTATTAAACTCGTGTGGATTATTTCCTGTTGTTGACTGTACATTATAAGTTGAATGTATTGTTAAATTAATAAATGAGTTTATAAAAAAAAATTGATGTTTAAAAATTTTATCTTCCTATTGTTGTCTATTATTCAAGAGATGTCGATTCTATGAACACGGGGATCGTTATTTTAGAATTTAGCAACAGATTTATCATTAAAATCCTTTTTTCTGCCTACAATCTTCTGCTGGCGAATTTTGACTGTAAAGATGATAAAATACAAATACAGGTCGGTATACAAATGTAAACTTGTGTAAATATCAGTAAACATGTGTGGAAATTTGTGTAAATAGGTGAATGCATGTGTGTAAATTTATGTACGTGTGTTTATAAAACTGTGTAAAGTTGTGCAAATATGCTATACAGATGTGTACAAAAGTGTGAACTTGTGTAAATAGGTGTATAGACGTATGTAAACTCGTGTGAATAGGTGTATGCCAGTGTGTAAACTTGTGTAAATACGTATAGATGTGCGTACATTTTTGTACATAAGCGTAAACACGTGTAAATAGACATATATAAACTTGTGTGATTTGTTTATACTTGTATGTGTATAAATATGTGTAAACTCGTATAAATTGTGTATACATGTCGGTTAATTTGTGTACACATGTGTAAATTGTATAAATACACGTATATAATTGTGTAAATATGGCTATATAAATGTGCAAGTAGCTGTAAAAATGTGTAAATATGTATATACGCGTGTAATGAACATTACATTAATGAGTCTTAAGTCTTGTACAATCGAGTCAATTGACCCGAAAATGGCGACTCGGCAAATCGGGTCAAACAACTCTTACTGACATGTGTGTCCAAAGACTCTCTTTAAATGGGTCGTATTGGAAGAATCATAGGACTCTCACAAGCGGGTCATATGAACCACATATTGCTCTGAGTGTAGAGACTATCTATCAGCAGAGATAGTTTCTTCAACTCTGAGTGCGAGAACAGGGTCCCTCAAATATCCAACGTTGAATAAGCCATTCTCCAACGTTGTTCGTCTTCCTCCTTCAAATTTTACCAGTTCAAGAAAAATTGAAGGAAAACAGGAATCTAAGTATGTTACACTTTTTTTCTAACGTAAATTATTCTTATTTAATAGTTCCAAATTTATTTGCTAACACGTTTTCTTATTCATTATTGTTACGATTATTTTTTTTTACCCGTTGTGAACTGAAATGCATTTCCACTGAACAGATTCATTATTATCGACTGCTAACAACATGGCTAGTTTCTCGCAGCAAGAATGGATCTATACCCTGAAAGTTGTGTATCGAGATCGAGGCCTTATAGAAAGTAAGAAGGGTGGGTGACTTAATTTCAACACGGAGGTCGAATATGATATTAACAGAAATAAAATGTCACTGTTTCCATTATTGTAGGGAGTGTAAATCATTGATCTAAAACTCATTCTTTTTTCTGCATTTCAGATTGCCAAGGATACAAATATGAGGCTTCCTCTTCAGGCTCCTCATGATAGTTTCCATTTAGCTTACCCAAAGGAATGGAAAAGGAATCTTGCAGATTTATAATGAGAACGATGTAAAGGTTGCAATAAAAATAATCCCTTGATTTTTGTGCAAATCAGTTTTGTTAAGTGATAATGAATTTATTGCATTGTACATTAGAAGTTGAATGTATTCTTAAATCAATAAAGGACTTTCTTTTTTTTAATTGATGTTTAAAAACTTTAAAAAGATATCGTTTCTCTTCCTGTTGTTGTCTACCGTTCAAGAGCTGTAGTTTCTCTATGAACACGGCGATCGGTATTTTAGAATTTAGCAACAGATATATTATTAAAATCCTTTTTTCTGCGTACAAGCTTGGAGTTCTATCTTCTGCTGGCGAATTTTGACTATAAAGATGATAAAATGCAAATACAGGTCGGTATACAAATGTAAGCTTGTGTAAATATCAGTATACACGTGTGTAAAATTGTGTAAATATCAGTATACACGTGTGTAAAATTGTGTAAATAGGTGTGTAAGCCTGTGTAAATTGGTGTATACATGTGTGTAAATTTGTGTACCTGTATGTATTAATGTGTAAATATGCTTTACAGATGTGTACAAAAGTGTAAACTTGTGTAAATAGGTGTATAGATGTATGTTCACCTGTGTGAATTGGTGTATATCCGTGTGTAAACTTGTATATATATATCATGTGTGCAAGTGTGTAAATTTATGTAGATATTTGTGAAGCTTATGTAAATAAGCTGTACAGATGCGTAAAATTGACTATACACGTGTGTAAATTTGTGCACATATATGTATAAATGTGTGTAAACGTGTGTAAATAAGCTGTACAGAGTTGTACATAAGCGTAAACTTGTGTAAATAGGTGTGTAAACGTGTGTAAATTTGTGTACGTGTGTTAAAATGTGTGTAAACTTGTGTAAATATTCTATACAGATGTGTACAAAAGTGTAAACTTGTGTAAATAAGTGTATAGATGTATGTAAACTTGTGTGAATAGATATATAACCGTGTGTAAACTTGTGTATATTGTGTATACACGTGTGTTAATTTGTGTAAATATGACTATATAAGTGTAAATTTGTGTAAATATGACTACCTGTAAGTGTTTAAGTAGTTGAGAAAATATATAAATATGTATGTAAAAATGTGTAAATAAGTATATACGCGTATAGTAAACATTCCGTTAATGAGTCTTAATTCTTGTATAGTCGAGTCAATTGACCCGAGAATGGCGACTCGGAAATTCGGGTCAAACAACTCTTACTGACATCTGTGTCCAACGACTCTCTTAAATGGGTCGTATTGGAAAAATCAAATGACTCTCACAAGCGGGTCATATTAAACGCATATTGCTGTGTGTGTGGTGCACTTGCACAGGGTGGCAACGGCAATGTTGGGGGGGGGGGGGGCCCAGCAAGGGCCAAATTGCATGAGCAAGGGGCGGCAAAATTGCTAGAGCCGGGTCTGTAAGCCACCAAAATCAGCTGGTTAACTGTAATCGCGTGTAGGTTGATCCCAAAAACATTGCGCTTATTGTTTGCCAGCATCTTGTAAGTATTGATTTGCAGTACAATTCCTAAAACAACACGAATTTGCTACCGGACGTAACATTTCGAAAAATTTATGAATATTTTCAGGATGATGGTAGTATATTCAGGTGTTTCGAGCGAGCAGTCAAACATATGAAAGATGGAGATATTTCAGAGAAAAAAGTTCGCATGATAAGTTCATATAACTATTTTTACTATCTTTTATTTTGAAAACATTTTCTAATACATGTATTCATGTTTTAAGATCCAAGAAAATGTTATAATGAGAGCTAAATGTTTACCTTCTCAAAAGAAAAAGCATTGATCTGTGTGCGTCTGAGTTACAACCGAGTGGAAAGGTATTTAGGGGCATTTGTGAATGTCCTACTATATTTGAATTGATAATTTTAGAACAGTATTTGAATTACATTTCGTTAGAAAAGGAGGAAAATGCAGCCGTATACAGGGATTGAACAAAATAATATGAACACCTTTGATTTTAGACGTTTTGTCGAATATTAGAGAAATACTTGACGAATTATCTTGAAACTTCAGGGGTGTAAAGAGCATGTTACCGCTCATATATTTCAGCGAAGGTTTTGTCCTGAAGGCAAATGGGGGACCAGCAACAAATTGAACAAAATATAATGTTTGGAATCGCCCTATAAAAATGTCTGCTTGAAATGCGTTGTAAGTCTAGCATATGATTATGAGGCTTCTTTAACTTATCAGTGTTCATTTGTATGAGAATAGCACATACATTCATGGAAACATAAAGGTTTCTATAAAAAAAATAGAAATTGTATTTTGCATAATTTATTCGCCAAATGTACAGAGTTACTGTTATAAAAATCCAAAGCAAATATCGTCAAAATTCAGAAAGATATGAAGTTAATATACCTTCATATCAGTGTAAAGGATAGTAACATAGTTACATGAACTTTGAAATTTTTGCCTTAGAAATATCTCCATCATTCATATGTTTGACTGCTCGCTCGAAACACATGAATTTACTAACATCCTCCTTAAAATACTCATATACTTTTCGAAATGTTACATCCGGTAGCAAAGTCATGTTGTGTTTGGAAATGTACTGCAAATCAATACTTACAAGACGCTGGGAAACCACAGAATAAGAAACACAGAAGTGACACTCAAGGGATTCCATGATAGTGATTTTGTATAGCGCCGCCCTGGTGGCTGTGATGTGGCTGAGCAGACGATCTTTCACACTGCCAATGGAAAAAGTCAGCGTTAAAAATATTTCGAGAATTCAAAGTGAATAATAATAAAATATATATTATTAAGCAGCGGTTTTTAATAAAAAGTATTATTTTTAAGCAAGATTATGTATTTTTATTAAAAAATCGTCATTAAAACTCACTAATACTGTACGTTCATTGACCGTAAATTGAAATTTCTTATTTTGATTTTACTGACTGAGGGAAATTTTTTAAGCTAATATATCAATAATCAATATACAAGGTGATTATAATTAAAGTCCCTTTGTAAAAATGCTATAAAAAAACAACCATGAGTCCGAATGACTTCAAATTTGGACTGAGCATTCTTGAAGAAGGGGCATTTGATATGG
>JAHWFO010094565.1:0-52205 GCA_023313115.1 Rhysida immarginata
CATCTCACAGTTTCTTCAAGATTGGTGACTTTATTTATTATTTATTTTTTTGTTTTTATTAATTCACGATTTTCCCCATTATAAGGAGACTGAACTCATTTAAATTTAAATTAATCATTTAAACTCCTTAGATCAATAATTTCTGTTTAGTGTCCAAAGCAGAATAGCAATGATACTCACTCGTTATTGTGCTCAATGAGTTCTCGTAATGGGCCCATTCTGTGGTCTGCTTGACAGGTTTATAGTCTTGCAATTTTTTGAAAGCTAGTTCAGCAATACTCCAATACTCTAATTCTTCAGCACATCCATTTATTCAAGCCATTTATTGAAAGGAACTATTAATAATTTAATGAAATGTTCTCATGTTTGCTTCAGACGATCCATCTTTAACAGGACATTTTTCCTTCTTCATCAATCGGCCTCGGTGGCTCAGTGGTTGCGTGATCGACTCTGATGCCCGAGGACGCGGGTTCGACCCCGGCCGAGGACGACGAGGATTTGTTCAGGGGGAAAATCCTGAGATCGCGCACTTCCTTCGGAAGGGAAGTAAAACCGTTGGTCCTGTGCAAGGCTTTTTCTATACAGGTTGGAAAATCCCATGTTAAGAGCTTTGGACATTTTTTTCTCTGGCCGACAGAGCGGCGCTGAGAACACTGTAGTGGGGAGAAATTCAATCGCTCACTATGGATTAGTACAGGTTTTCTACTTACCGACTAAACTTTTTCTCAAGTATTTTAAGATTTTTGTTTCCAACAATACGTGAAAAATGAAAACTTACAAATAGAGAACTAGAATTATCTATATAATAAGTTAAAATGTCGATTTGTTGGATAACGGTATAATTAAATCCGTTTACATAAATTATTGTTATCGGCCTCGGTGGCTCAGTGGTTGCCTGATCGCCTCTTATACCCGAGAACGCAGGTTCGATCCCGGCCGAGGACGACGAAGAATGTTTAGGGGGGAACTCTTGAGATCACGCACTTTCTTCGGAAGGGAAGTAAAGCCGTTGGTCCCGTGATCAATTTATTGTGACATTTCTCCAGAATATCACAAAACGATGTTTAAAAATGATTAAGTTGAAGTCCACTATTATTAAATAAACATCATAAAATTTAAGCAATGATTAGGAAAACTTACTACATAATATAAAAATTGCTTTTAATCATTGTTTAATGATAACAATTAAAATTAATTATTTATTAAAGTTTAAAATGTTGAGGTGCAAAATCAAATAGAAAAAATCAATTAAATTGAAATTATTTCAGCGATTTTTATCACTAATCCCATAGGATGAATTAGAAATCTACCCACTACACAATCCTTTGCTCCATCTAGCGAGCAAAGAAAAAATAGGACCAAACTTTGCTATAGAGACGTCACGCGACTTTCTAACCTGTATAGAAAAATCCTTGGTCCCCTGAAGTCGTTTGCCGGCAGCACGTTAAAGAAACCTTACGAGGCAAAATTTGCGGCCCCTATAACGCCGTCCTGAAATGACTGTGGCAGTTGAAAAAGATGTTAATATTAAACAAACCGACCAAACCAAATCTTCTTCATCATCTGCTTAGTAGTCTTCTAGGATAGACAGTAATTCTAGATTTCCATCAGTTAGCTCTATGTCTTCTCTGCTTTGATAAAGATCCCTGTAGTATTCTTCAACAATATGAATAATCTAAGTCTTGTCTCTGTTGATGGTTCTGCTTTTTGCGTTTGAGAGTAACTACTTTTTTATTCTGATGCATGACTGCTGCTGTTTAGCGTATTTGAGGCTTCTGTTGTTTTCAACAGCTTTCCTGACAACATCACAGGTGGTCTTCTTTCTTGATGAATTTTCACATCATTTTATATAATTCGATATAATCTTGTATAGATTAAGGTTCATTTCTTTTCCGCTTAATTTCTCCATGTTGTTTCATTAATTTTCTAGTATCATCTGTGATTTATCTGATATGAGGAGAAGTCAGTAAGTAATTTACAGATGGGTACAGAAATGAAATAAATAAGAATATTGAAAAAATCTATATATATATAAAGAAGGATGTTTCGGTTTGTGGGTTTGTTTGTTTGTAGGTTTGTTTTTTCTAAAAATCTACAGTTTTTATTCCGATCTTTGATGGAATTTTGCATACTTGACCTTCAAACCATGAGGAAGGTCACTGTCTACCTCAGACTTCGGAAAAATAATAATTATCGATAAAAAATCGATATTCATGGTTATGGCAGGGCATATTAATGAGAAATATCTCATGACGAACAATGCAAGGCAAAGTTTGTGCAACAATATGTATCAACAACGGTGTCAACACGCAATGCACCAACACTAGGCAAGGATCAACAATATATATCTCATGACCAACAATGAAAGGCAAAGTTTGTGCAATATAGATAAGTTTCAATTTGTAACAATGCATAGAATTCCTGTTATTCAGGCTTTTCTTAAAAAAGAGAGTTCTTAGTACTTAACAATTTCTTGAAAATCTTTAAAAATGATCAGTAACTGGAGATAATGGAGAGTTAGCAGACTATTGAGAAAGAGTGGAAAGACGACAGAGGAAGCACTCCTTTAGTTCCGTGATGTATTGAGCAAATGGTAAGCATGTCAATAGAAGAATCGGCGATCGATAGACTACATAAAGAGATGAATGGCCAAGTTTTGATTCAAGACATCGAGAGAAGAAAGGGAATAGCAACAACATCAAGTGTACATCTAAAGTAAGATTACATGAGTAAGAAATTATTTAGACTAGCAGTGGCATCCTTGGAGAGATCCATCCATTGTGAGCCTTTAAAAACTTCTACGTCTAGTCTCTCAATCCTTGGAGTATCAAGTTTTACTGTACTTCTATTCCTTCTCCCGCCTTGTGTGCTCACCACGATCTCCATTGCAACTACAGGGTGTCCATAAAATCTCTCCGCAGTGGAAAATTACGATTCCCATCGAAAATCAGTCTGACTTGTGAGATGAAACCGCTAGAACGTGTGAAATCAACAACTGGACAGCAGGCACTTTCAACATCTGTAAACTTGTGCATCCCCTCACCACTTAATATAGTTCATTCCTAATTAAATAAAGTGCTATATTTTCTCGTTTATTGGATTATTGCTTTTGTTTTTCAATGCAGAGACTTTACGGACACCCTATATAAACTATCCAGAGTGAATTCCATTGTCCTCCCCTGGGAAGGACAGGATGACTGGGTTTCCCCTAAAGCGTCTGGAGAATCCCATTCTGCACAAACTATAAATTCTATTACAGTTTCAACCATTCCCTTACCATGTCTCTTTTCAATTTCTTTTCCATTCCCTTACCACAACCACACGTGTCTCCCTTAAGCTCCCTATCAAACTCCCAGACGACTACAGTCACATACAACTTTATTGAAATCGAAAGCCAAACCTATTAATAATATCGTGGATATTTAAAAAATTTTTTAATTCGAACCCTGGTATTTGTGTGAAAAAAAAAACAAAATACCGAGCGAAATTTGAAATAGGGAGTCATCCATCTTGGATGAGGCAGTTACATAATTGGAGTCATGCTCCCAGACTATCAAGAAAGCAGGCTTCGAAATAAAGTGTTAACGTCCATTATACACATGAAGAAATCGCGAGTGCTCAGTTCACAATTATTACAATGTCTGTATATGAAAGCAGCGTTTCCATTATCAGCTTTGACAATTATGATGATATGGAGATATATTTAAATAATATCTGGAAGATGAAAAACCAAAAAACTGTGAATAAGATCAATACAAAGGAACAAAGAATCAATTTATTGCGGACGAGTTTTTTTTTGTTATTTTTTTTATATCTGGAATATGAATTTGACAAAGATTTGGATAGCCTTGTAGGAGATTTAGGAAATTTTCTATGCGCAATGAGGAAACCTGTGTCACCGACTCCAGATATCCATACCGCACGTAACAAACAGGCATATACAATTAATAATTTATACGATATTCAAATGTGAACGATTTCATGATATAAATTTATAATATATGTGCCACTGCATAGTCAGAAAAAAAGGCCCACAGCACAAGGAAACGTATGGTGTCCCTATTACGTCGAAATCGCTCATGCATCACCGAAAATTCAAATGAAGAGCATGTTAATGGGATCTCTTGCACTGACAACAGTAAAATAAAAATACATGCATGTTAATATATCTACAGGATGATTCAGAAAGGTATGTCAAGAATGATTTGGTTTGGTTTGTTTGGTATTAACGTCCTTTTCAACTGCTATGGTCATTTCAGGACGGCGTTATAGGGGCCGCAAATTTTACCTCGCAAGGGTTCTTTAACGTGCAGCCGGCAAACGACTACACGGGACCAACGGCTTTACTTCCCTTCCGAAGGAAGTGCGTGATCTCAGGATTATGTCAAGAATGCAATACCATGTATAGTTTATAGCGGGGAACAATATTTTTCCTATAAACATGGGTCCGGAAATGCATCCTTACAGAGATAATGCAACTTGTACGAGGTAGGAATGGATGTCCGTTACCCGGACGGCAAAGGTAGGGTCCATGTAAATTAGGATCCAAACATGTAAATTGTTCGTGTTCTCGCCTTTAAAAGAGAGGAAACGAAACATGTAACTCCGTTGTCGTACAATGGATCGCTTGACTAATGCGGAGCTGGCGGACATGCATCTCGTCTACGGCGAGGCAAGGGTAATGCTACTGATGCGGAAAGGATTTACCATCAGCGTTTTCCAGACCGTGATCATCCACATCGCCGGGCGTTTCAAACACTAGACCAACGGCTTCGAGACACAGGTCGGCATTTTGAACAACTACTGTAATGTCATTCCTACCTCGTACAAGGTTGCATTATCTCTGTAAGGATGCATTTCCGGACCCATGTTTATAGGAAAAATTTTGTTCCCCGCTACAAACTGTACACGGTATTTCATTCTTGGCCTACCTTTCTGAATCACCCTGTATAAAGAAGAATGTTTACGGCACCCCAGAAAAATTTGTTTGTTTACGCCCCGGACGGACAAACGAAAAACAGTGTACCGTCAAGCTTTGGAGTAAAAGCTTGGATATAAATAAAATTGTCGGGAGAGTGCATTCGAACCTCGGCTGGCAAGTCCAGGCACCAGAAACAATAACAGTCTTTTTTATATACAGGGCTGTGCATAACCTTTTGCTAGGGGTCTGTAAAATAAACAAAACTAAGTGGAATGTTCTGCGGTTGATAATCAAAAAGTACGTTTATTTCTGCTTTTATCACATGAATATTTAGTGTGGCCACCATCTGCTTCTCGAACAGCACGCATCCGTTTCGGGTAGGAGCGGAGGAGTGTCTCAAACAGAGCAGTATCGTACTCCATGTCCTTCAGCACAGATGTCAGGTGTCCCATTAGAAGGTCTCGAGAATACCGATTTTCACCACGTTCTTGAATCATTAAAGATTCCACTGCGTCTTTTAACACGGCTCCAAAATGTTCAGCAACGTTTAGGTCAGGGGATGCACCAGGCCATTCGTTTGATGAGAAGAAATCGATAGCACTTTCTCTTAGGATTTGCTGTGTTGCATTAGCCTTAAAGCAAGGTGCCTTATCGTGCAAAAAACAAACTTCATGCGGGTCGATAGTGTTGTTTGGATCTCGAAGAAACGGAAAAACATCATTTGTTAGCAAATTCCGAAAATAATCACCATTCCATGACTCACCCTGCTCCTTGAATCTCCACATCATTCGCTTGGCGGTGAAACACACGAAGATGCCAATGCAGTCAAGCTTCTTGGACAGCTCTTGATAGTGTTCATCGTCAGAAATATCTGTAATCGATAAGCTCCAGACCCTATCGTTTTGGTAATTCGGACGTCTCATAGTCCACACAAAGAACTCGTCGCTCGAGGCAAGGTGCATGAAGTCGTCTTCCACCCAATCCCGCAGGTAGTCGCAAAACCAGAGCCGGTCTTCGATGTTTAATGCGGTCTTCATCGGTTTCGGAATAACATGGAATGGCTTGATGTTTGCACGCTGACGATGTCTTTGAACCGTTGAACGAGAAATTGTTTTTCCACGCTTGGCTTTAATTTCTTGTGCAACGTTGACACAGCTGCGACGTCTTTTGCCACTGTTATTAGCAATGATGTTTTTGCTTTCCTGTGATAATTTCTCGGGCCTACCCTCAGCAAATTCGGCATGGCAGTTATCATAACGTTTCTTCCAATTGTCCGTCACCCATCTATCCGATCGGTTTAACTTGTTCGCAACCCATTTGCGATTAATAAAAGACGCACCTGCTTCCATTGCCTCTCGATATGCATTTGCACGAATTCTATCCATGAAACGCTGCTCTTCACTGTCATTTATTAAACAAGCCATATTTGTTTGATACCAATAGTCGCACAATGAACTACTCTCTGCCGAAGCGTCATAAGAGTGTGCTACAACGCTGCGGTTTAAGTCGCAGCCCCCTAGCAAAAGGTTATGCACAACCCCGTACACGAAACAATTGCAGGTGTTTAAGTGAAGCAAATCAACATCCTTCTTGAGGTTGCTCTGCTTACCTAAAACTGTAATTACCCGGGCAACGCCGGGTACCACTTCTATCTTCTTCTTCTATCTTCTATCTATGTATATAAAGAATGATGTTTGTTTGTTTGTGGGTGGGTTCGTATTTTATGCATAGTTCGCCAGCACCCCTTCAAGGCACACGCATAGTTCGTCCCAACAACGATTACACATCGAAAAATTTGCACAACAGGCTGAGAAAGCTTTAAAGCTGGTGCATCAAACGGCAGGTGCACGAGCCTCAAGATGGGTAAACGTCCAGATTTAACGGACATCCAAAAAGGGATGATAATAGGCTATCGCAGCAAGGGTGGCACCATCTCCGAAACGGCGCGATTTGTGAACTGTTCACGATCCGCTGTAGTTAAGGTGTACAAAGAGTGGACAGCAGGGACAGAAATCGCGTCCTAACGCCATCACAGTAAAGGGTCACGAGCTATCGACCAACGGGGTGAGCGGCGCCTACGACGACTCGTAAAAGGTACCAGGAGAGCCACAATCCATCAACTGACCACCAGATTCAACAGTGGTGCCAACAGACGTGTACCGACATTACCGTTGAACGCACCCTGCTACGGATGAGCCTGAACAGTCGACGCATGGTTGCTGCACCCATGTTGACCAGGGGGCATCGTCAAAGACGCCTAGACTTTGCACGTGAGCACCGCCATTGGACCACAGACGAGTGGGCTAAAGTCGCCTTCTCCGACGAGTCAAGGTTTTTGCTCCATAAGATTGACGGGCGATGGCGAGTGCGTCGTAAACGCCATGAAAAGAGACTGTAGGAGGCTATCGTGTGCCGGAAACAGGATGGTAGGGGTAGTGTGTTCCAGCAGGACAATGCACCATGCTACAAGGCACGTCTCCTTCTGGATTGGTTCGAGGAACATTCTACTGACTGTCGAGTGCTCCCTTGGCCCGCTAATTCGCCGGACATCAATCCAATCGAACATCTGTTGGAGCACCTTGATCGCCATGTACGGCAGCTGGACCCTCCACCTATGACTCTCGAAGCTCTATGGACAGCGCTTCAAGCGGAATGGACTGCCATACCATCGGACACGTACCGCGCACTTCTTGCGTCCATGCCACGACGCCTAGCAGCAGTTATAGCGGCGAAGGGTGGCTACTCCCATTTCTAAGCGGGTGGTCATAATTCAGTGATAAGACAGTGTATAAAGAAGGATGTTTGTGGGTGGGTTTGTTTGTTTGTTTCTTATTCAAATCTACAGTTTTATTCCGATCTTGATGAAATTTTGCATACTTGACCTTCAAAGCATGAGGAAGGTCACTGTCTACCTCAGATTTCGGAAAAAAACAATAATTATTGACAAAAAAATCGATATCCATGGTCAGGGACCAGCAGTATACAGGTTAATGAATTAGAAACCCGTGATGAATTATGTACTGAATATGTAAAGCGGAGTCACAGGTCAGAAACGATTGTGATATGCAAATGAGTGCAATCATGTGAGGTACATGCTCATTCCAAGCTGCAGGGACAGGGTATGAACAAGCTGCAGGTACAGGGTAAGAACAAGCTGCAGCTGCTCAAGTTGAGCAAAATGGGGAAAACAGAAGATCTGTCTGAGTTCCAAAAAGGAGTTACTGTAGGAGCCCGTCTAGCTGGAGATATGGTTTCCAGGACAGTACAACTGACCGGTATCTCAAAAGGTCAGGTCAGGTCTCCAAGGTGTTAAATGCGTGGAAACGGAATCCACAAGAGTTGTCGAAACGGCAGAATTGTGGATCAAAAACAATCAACACAGACAGGGACCGACGTCGTCTGAGACAGATTGTGCGGCAAAACCGAAGGTCTACTGTGGAGCAACTGACGGCACACTTCAATGAAGGATCATCGCAACCCATCTCCTCCAGAATAATGCGCCGATTTGAAGCGAATAGGGATGGGAAGTCGCATGCCAGTGAGGAAGCCCCTGGTGTCAGCAACAAACCGGAAAGTTCGCCTGCAGTGGTGTAAAGAACGGTGCGTCTGGACAGTAGACGACTGGAAAAAGATGATGTGGTCGGACGAGTCACGTTACACATTTTTTTTTACACCGATGGCCAGCAGAGAAATTGGCGGCAGCCCCATGAAGCGATGGACCCCTCATGTGTTGTGAACACCGTTCAAGCTGCAGGAGGAGGTGTCATGGTATGGGCCATGTTTTGTTGGTATGGCAAGGGTCCCCTGATATTCCTTGACAGTCGGGTGAAAGCCAAAGACTACCTGGTGACGGGTTCTTCATGGACGACAATGCTACTGTCCATCGAGCAAGAATTGTTCAGGAGTGGTTTTCTGAACATGACACCGAGTTGCAACATTTGCCGTGGCCAGCGCAAAGTCCGGATTTGAATCCGATCGAGAATGTTTGGGACATACTGGAAAGAGACATTCGTCGAAGGCATCCGCTTCCGTCTACTATGCAGGACCTGAAGGTCTCTCTACGAATGCATGGTCTGCAATTACCTTACCTGCGTTGCAACACCTTGTAGAGTCCATGCCAAACCGCGTATGTTTTGTAATTACAGCCAAAGGAGGGTGAAAACCATATTGAACGAAGGTTTCTAATTCATTGGCCGGTGTGCGTATATCTCATGACCAACAATGCAAGGCAAAGTTTGTGCAATATAGATAAGTTTCAATTTGTAACAATGCCTAGAATTCCTGTTATTCAGGCTTTTCTTAGAAAAGAGAGTTCTTAGTACTTAACAATTTCTTGAAAATCTTTAAAAATGACCAGTAACTGGAGATAATGGAGAATTAGCAGACTATTGAGAAAGAGTAAAAAGACGACAGAGGAAGCACTCCTTTAGCCCCGTGCCGTATTGAGCAAATGGTAAGCAAGTAAATAGTAGAATCGGCGACCGCTAGACTACAAAAAGTGACGTATGGCCAAGTTTTGCTTCAAGACATCGAGGGAATTAAAACAACTTCAAGTGTACATCTAAAGTAAGATTACGTGAGTAAGATATTACTTAGACTAGCAGTGGCATCCTTGGAGAGGTCCATCCATTGTGAGCCTTAAAAAATTTTTTTTTCGAATTTTCATTAAGAATTTTTACTGTATTAATTCTAAGCGTTTTCATGTGTTTATTTTTAAGATATTGCAAAATTTAATCCAAAAATAAAGTCCGAACCACGACGGGGTTATCACCTAGCTTATTTGTTAGCATATGAGATCCAAACATTTCATAAAAATACATTTGGACTATATTCTGTGGGAATGTGTATATTTTGGAAACTGAGATGCTGATAATGCGATAATTGAACGTTCGTTTCCAAGAATTACTATTAATGAGCATAAAACGATGATGCAGTGACAGGACATTAATAAGGCAGAGTCTATTGATCAGGCAAATGAGTCACGCGTGTCTCCCTTGAGCTCCCTATCTAACGTCCAGACGACTGGCAAAAATTTGTGTGTCTGGAAAGGAAAGAGATAGAACGAGTACTGGTCAGAGAAACTCTGCAACTAAAACAGAAAAAGCTCTACGGGCATTTGAAACATCTGAACAACGGGAGTTTTGAATAGAGCAAGAGGGTATAAGAGCTTCTACGTCAAGGCCAAGAAAAACCTGAATCTAAAGTATCTGGTGATGCTCCGTAGTGGTGAGGCAAATCAAGAAGAGTTTAGATAAAGTCCCGATATATCAACTAGAATTCCTGTTTTTCGTATTTTTCGTAGAATGGATAGTTCCTTTGCTCTGTGTTGTAATCATTGAATTATTTTTTTGTGGTGTCCCAGCCCAGGGGAGACTTACAATAATCCTCTGGGGGACAACAGGTGAGATCCTGGATCCTAACTTCGGTGTTCAAATGACTATAACAAAACCGTTATACTCGAGAAAGTATTTATTTGACAATTCAATGTAACATACACTTACATCTCAGTGTTGGTTGATTTTCTACTAGCGTAATTTACAGGCAATGCCTTTCTGCACCCACAGAAATCCCTGCTTAATCTCTGTTACCACTGTTTGACACAATGAGGACTATCCACATCACGGTTCTCTGCCAACATACATCCACGGTTCTTTTTTTGGTATCAATGTTCATCGCAATTGGAACCACACAGCGTTCGGGAAGTTTTCCGTAAAAACTCAAGAAATGACAGACAATACAATATCCAATATGTATTTTATGATTAATCAAGTTCAATAATTGAGTGAATACAATATGCAATAAGACTATCTTTCTATATATATAAAGAAGGATGTTTGTTTGTGGGTTTGTGTGTTTGTTTGTTTGTTTTTTATACAAATCTACAGTTTTATTCCGATCTTGATAAAATTTCGCAAACATGACCTTCAAAGCATGAGGAAGGTCACTGTCTACCTCATATTTCGAAAAAATAATAATTATTGATAAAAAAAATCGATATTCATGATTATGGCAGGGCATATTAATGAGAAATATCTCATGACCAACAATGCAAGACAAAGTTTTTGCAACAATAAGTATCAACAATGGTATCAACATGCAATTCACAAAACACGGACCAACAATAAATATCACTGGCCAACAATGCAAATAAAAGTTTGTGCAACAATAGGTATCAACAATGGTGTCAACACGCAATTGACCAATAACAATGAGCACAAAATTATTCAAAGAATTATAACAATGAACATAAAATGATGATGCAATGGCTAAGGTCAAAAACCCTCACTGGTGAGAGAATGATGACGTAATTTCTCACTGGGCTAACTGTCTTTTTCTCGGTGAGGACGGTGAGATTAACCGGTTAGGCATAGCAGCACTAACTCGCGCTTCTGACCGCGTTAAAATGACGTCACAGTTTTCTCACCGGGATTTCTGACCGACCAAGCGCTAACTCTTCTCACTTGGTGAGAGTTTTTGACCTTAGCCAATGACTGAACATTCGTTTCCAAGAATTATTAATAATGAACAGGAAATGGATATAATAGATGATATTGATAGGGCAGTCTTTCTCGATGAGGCAAAGGAAGTACACGTGTCTTCCTTCAGCTCCCTAACAAGCGTTCAGACGATTGGAAAAAGTGTGTGTGTTTCTTTGTGTGTGTGTATTATTTACCTACAAGCGTAATTATCCCGGGCAACGCCGGGTCCTCTGCTAGTCTTCTATACATACAAAGAAGGATGTTTGTGGGTTTGTGGTTTGGTTTGTGGGTTTGTTTTTTATACAAAACTACAGTTTTATTCCGATCTTGATGAAATTTTGCATACTTGACCTTCAAAGCATGAGGAAGGTCACTGTCTACATCAGATTTCGAAAAAATAATAATTATTGATAAAGAAATCGATATTCATGGTTATGGCAAGGCATATTAATGAGAAATATCTCATGACCAACAATGCAAGGCAAAGTTTGTGCAACAATACTTATCAACAATGGTATCAACACGCAATTTACAAACACTCTGCAAGTATCAACAATATGTATCTCATGACCAACAATGCAAGGCAAAGTTTGTGCAATATAGAGAAGTTTCAATTTGTAACAATGCATTGAATTCCTGTTATTCAGGCTTTTGTTAGAATTGAGACTTCTAAGTACTTAACAATTTCTTGAAAATCTTTAAAAATGATCAGTACCTGGAGATAATGGAGAGTTAACAGACTATTGAGAAAGAGTGGAAAGACGATAGAGGAACACTCCTTTAGCTCCGTGCTGAATTGAGCAAATGGTAAGCATGTCAATATAAGATTCGGCGACCGCTAGATTACACAAAGTGATGAATGACCAAGTTTTGCTTCAAGACATTGAGAGAAGAGTGGAAATTGGAACAATATTTTTTTCGAATTTTCATTAAGAATTTTTACTGTATTAATTATAAGCATTTTCACGTGTTTATTTTTAAGATATTGCAAAATTTAATCCAAAAAAAAGGTCCGAGCCACGCCGGGGTTATCAATTAGCTTATTTGGTAGCACTTCAAGCATTTCATAAACATTTTGACTATATTCTGTGGGAATGTGTTTATTTTGAAAAGTGAGACAAGTGTAATTATCCCAAGCAACGCCGGGTACCTCTGCTAGTACCAGATAAATGTCTTCCAAGCTGACCTTCATATATATATGGTGCATACAAATTTGTCATATATTCTTTTGAGTCATAGGTTAAGCCAAACACTTTCATTACTGTGATAGAGGACTAAATTTTTTTTACTACACTTCCAGAAACCCAATGGAACCCAAATCAAACAGCCAACATAAACTATCATGACTGACCATGTTCCATCCATATGTAAACTGCAGGACAAAAAAAATTGCCTTTTT
Organism: Rhysida immarginata; assembly: GCA_023313115.1. Taxonomy (NCBI): domain Eukaryota; kingdom Metazoa; phylum Arthropoda; class Chilopoda; order Scolopendromorpha; family Scolopendridae; genus Rhysida; species Rhysida immarginata. Next base: position 12,800 of record JAHWFO010094565.1, read on the forward strand.
CCCACTGGAACAACAGTGCCAAAACTACCAAGAATCCCTATCAACAATCCCCCATCACCTAGCATTATTATAGAAAGGCATTGTCATGAGTAACAAAGAAAATTCAAATGATAAAATTAACAGAACAATCATTGTTTCATACATAAAATTCAGATAGAATAACAACAAATAAAACACTCACTTTAAACATGAGAGGAGACAACAAAATTAAATTAAAAACAAACAAAACAACAGGCATAAGCGTGTGAGGGCTAAACAAACCACTAATTTGGACTTATATCTTAACTTCTTGAGATTGTTGTTTATCTACAAATATAATTATCACGGGCAACGCCGGGTACTTCTGCTAGTATATATATAAAGAAGGATGTTTGTGGGTTTGTATTTTATACAAATTTACAGTTTTATTCCGATTTTGATGAAACTTTGCACATTTGATCTTCAAAGCATGTGGAAGACTACTGTCCTCCTCAGATTTCGAAAAATTAATAACTATCGGTAAAAAATCTATAGTCATGGTTATGACAAAGCATACTAATAAGAGGTATTGCATGACCAACAATGCAAGGCAAAGTTTGCATCAACAATGGTATCATCACGCAACAAAGTTTGTGCATATAAATAAGGTTGATTAAGCCTTGTAATGAAGATCCATTCCAGTTTGCGAGTTGGAACAATGATAGAATTCCTTTTGTTTGGGCTTTTCTAGAATTGATAATTCTTAGAACATAACAGTTTCTTGAAAATCTTTCAAAATGAACAATAACTGTAGATAATGGAGAGTTAGCAGACTATTGAGAAACTGAGAAGTTCCCTCGCGGCTGTCGACGATGCGAACGTGTCAACTGAGGAAACTGCGATTGCCAAAGCACACAAAGGGATGGAAGCCCAAGTTCTGCTTCAAAACATCTAGAGCAGAGTACGAATTGTATCAACAGATTACTAAGTAGTGAGTAAACCACTCAGTTTGTTGGAATTGCAGAGTAAACAGACACAAACTATCATATGCAGCCACTACCAACCAAGTAGAGAGTGCCTTCGTCGAAGTTACTGTTGCCATTTATTTCCACATCAAGATCGGCTGCAGGATCTGAGCATAATAGACGATATAGATAAAATATTCTCCTTCAAGGAGGCAAAGAAAATACATGCCTCTTTATTCAGCTCCCTAACAACAGTTAAGACGATTGGCGAAAATTTGTTGTTTCTTACGCAATGTACAATTTTATTCCGATCTTGATGAAATTTTGCCCACTTGATCTTCAAAAGAAGGTCAATGTCCACATCAGATTTCGAAAAATTAGTAATTATCGATACTCATTATGATGGCAGGGATACTAATAACAGGTATCTCATGACCAACAATGCAAGGCAGAGTTTTTACATTAAAAATAAGGTTCAGTTTGTAACAATGCATAGAATTCCTGTTGTTCGAGGTTTGCTTAGAATTCTTAGTTCTTAGAACTTAACAATTTCTTGAAAATCTTTAAAAATAAGAAGAGCTAGCAGTTAATAGAGAAAGACAACAGAGGACCCAATCCCTTCTATCAGTGTTGTTTTGGTCACCAGCACACTGCTGCAACTGAGCAAATGGTGAGCGTGTTAACAGAAGAAACTGCGACAGCTAGACCACACAAAGTGATGAATGGCCAAGTATTGCTTAAAAACATCGAGAGCAGAGTACAATTGTAACAACAGTTTACCAAGTAGTGAATAACTGAAATTAATGAGTATTGGTCAGAGAAACCAACCAAGAACTGTGGATAATAAACATGTTGAAAAAAGGAGAAAAGATGGTCACCAGGTGACCAAAATACGTATATGTATTATTAAAAACACTTTGTTTATTGTGGACAAGAGTTTTCTCCTTTTTTTCAACATTGGTCAGAGAAGACAAAAAGTTTTCCGGCGTTGAAAATATCTGAACAAATATCTGAGCTTCGTCCACAGCAGGAAATTGCAGAATTACAGAAAACCAATTTGTGTTATTAATTAACTTCATGAGGTACTCTTTACCTACAACTGTAAATATCCCAGGCAACGCCGGTGCCTCTTCTAGTAAAGAATTAACAGTAAATAAATGGGTTGAGCACATCTGAAAATAGGTTTACTTTGAAGATCCATTACTTTTTTAACTACCGGTACTTTTAAAAGCGAGTTTATTTTTTTTCTAATATTTTTATTTGTTTAATTTATTTACTACCAGTTGTTACCGGCGGCTTCGCTCGTTCGTGCATCTGGTGAAGGAAATTACAAAGCAAAAGCAGGGAATTTTAAAAGGACTTAGGAAAGCGGTGTTTTCCCGTGGGAAAGAGATATTTCCCCGCGGTAAAAAGTAGCCTATGTCACTCTCGAGCCCTCCGACTATCTCCATACGGAAAACCACATCAATCCGTCGTTCTGTATCAACTTGAAAGAAGGACAAACAAACAAACACACACTTTCACATTTATAATATAAGGAGTGTTCAAAAAGAAACGAGCCGGAGGCCTAGGAACAGAAACCAGTACCTCTAAGTCAGAAGTATTGACCTTGGCTGTTGAGGCACTTGTCCCACTGTAACACACAAGGCGGTGAATGGCTGTCTCGTAAAATTCCCGGGGCTGCGTTGTGAACCAGTTCCGCACGTAATGCTTGACGTCGTCGTCCGAGGTGAATCATTTGCCCCTCAGAGCCCATCAACTAGCTAGACGATGTCATCGTTAATGCTGTTTGGTGTTCCAGACCGTCATCATCGGCTAACGACGACACCAGTCCTTCCCTGAACCACTTGTTCCATGCCTTGACCTTACAAGAGACATGCAACGTTCACCGTACATTCCCTTGACATTCTTCGATGAACTGCGTATACAACGCGAAATGACCGTTGGACGATTTACGCTTGCTTCTGCTTCCTTTCTATAGTCACGTGACTTCCACAGTCACCCTTAGCGGCGGGCTGTGAATTTCCGCGCTCTTGTGGAACCACTTTTTTGTTACACATGCAACGATATCACCATTCTGTCACCGGTTTGCACATTCCAGACTATGGCTCGTTTTTTTTTGAACGCTGCTTATATTAGTATGGATTCTCCTCAAATTTCAAGCAAGTGCTCACCAGTCTCCTCAATTATGAAGGGATTCGGTATAAATAATTATTGTTTATTGAATTATACAGAGGGTTGATTGCAATCTTTGGTAGCGATTTATTGTGTGAATGCTGAAGGTAATGTGCATGCCACAGAAATCACGTGAATTACATAATTAGCGTATGTAAAACACGAAATTTCTGTCTCAAAAAAGCATATCGACAGTACTGAATGGAAAAGGAAAATCCCTAGAAGAGATTCCAACTGGCCAGAAACGACAAAATCCTCGAGTTTTCACAAGCCGAACACTACAGGCCATTCAAAAGGTCAAGCAGGTTGTCCAGTGTGAAAAGCAAGCAACCCAAAGAGGGATCTCAAACATTTTAGGAACTTCACAGCCCTAAAAAAATAATGAACAAGATTTGCAGCAGGAAAAGCCTCACCAGAGCCATGTTCCTAAGCTGCTGCAAAACCTCTCACAGAAAGTTCTAATCGACATCTACCATCTCCAGCCAAAAATCTACCAAAACATTAGAGATTACTGGTTTCTAAAAGCTGGTCTCTAAAAATAAAAAAAACCTACTGAAAGCAACAAAAATTTAGGACAAAATCTACTGATAAAAGTAGAAATCTACTGCATCTGGTCACACTGCTCTGCAGTTACATTGTAGAAGAACAATGGAAGTACTTTGTGACCTTGGATGATGCCTACGTCTACTTCAGTGACTGCAACAAACCCCGTGTGAATTTCTACCATCCATGTGCAAAGAAGTCATATCAAAAATAGTCCAAAAAACGTAAAAAAAGTTTTTCAAAAGGATTTATGATGATGTGGGATACTTGTACAATGGCAAGCTCACAATCAGAAGAATGGAAGAAGGCTAAGGTTAACTCCCAATCATCTTCATGATTGTATGGAGGACAAAACACAAAGCCTCGGGCTGTACACCTAACTCGACCGTTCAATTTATGTTGGATTTGGAAGATGAAGCTTGAATTCATGTTATACTCTTTCAGGATATCCCTGACAAATCTCCAGATGCATCCCTGACGTGTTCCTGTGGATTTGGATTATTTAAATGAGCCCTTGCTCGACACCATACAACCATTAAGGGTCTCTGGAAAACCTGCAAACAGGAATGGAACAACATCAGCCTCGCCCTTCTGCAGACTCTTTTCTACAGTGGAAGATACAGTGCAGACCCACAGTCCACAACCAGGATAACAAAACAGAACAAGATTGTTGGTGGAGAAAGGGGTTTTCTTCATAAATTTTTTCCTGCAAATTAGTTACCCTAGATCGTAATCAACTCTCTGTTTCTTACGAGAAATTAATTCATTGTCTGATATATGTTTATGAACTAAGTAGTAGGTCACTAACATTTATAAGCTCATCTCCTTTGTCCGATGTTGACAGATGCCCGTCATGGTATTACTTCAGATAATATTCCAAACCTATTCGGTCATAGTCAATTAGGATAGCAACTGGCTTCAAAAAGATTTTATTTTTATAAGTAATGACTTAATGCGACAGGATCAACAGCAAAGCAATCAATGAGTGGTGCAGATTCGACTACATGCGGTCAGAAGCCACTTATCTCTTCAAGAAAAAAGTATCCATTTTTCCCTAATTGCTTAACACTCAGGACATGGATGAAATGATAAAATATCATCACCATTTTATACTATACAAATAAGTGTGAGGCTAAATAAGTATGAGGCATGGTGAATATATGGCTTATGACTTGAGGAAAACTGTGTGAAAACTGTCCTACTCAATAAGCGAGAAAGGAGTGAAATGACCACAGAGATTTGACTCTATTGGCATCACTTCCGGAAAGAAAATGGCCAGCGACAGGGAAGTGCAAAAGCACCATATATAGTTTTTCAAAACAGTTTTTCTACAGTGAAATTATGGACCCAAATTAAAAAATTTCAACAGAAATGTGTTATATCAAAGAATGATATTCTGACAAAAATTATAATTATTTTTTGTGTAGTAGTGTCTTTTAAGGTACCATAAAGGGAACAATTGCCAAAATCATAATAGGAAATACAATCCCGAACAACAGATATGCGAAAATAAGGGTAGTAATATGGATAGTAAGGCTGACAGACATTGAGGGCCTACTGTACATGATTTTGAATCATGGACTTAATCTATTTAGTAAATTTAAGATAAGAAATCTGAAAGTATTTCTCAAAGATTTCCGATTTGTTGGAGATATGATTAAGAGATAATGTGAAATTGATATATACCAAATTCATTTGCATTATAACATTTATTTCAATAAACAATATTTTAGTACAAACATATTTAGTAGTCATGCGATCATTTTTGTTTTTTAAAGTTACTAAAGTTCTCAAGTAAAAATACTTGACAGTAATAATTACAACACATACAAAATAAATTTTATATTCATTCTTTCTGGTAATCTCTTATGTAATGCTAAACATTGGAAGAAAAATAAAACTCTTAAAAACAAAAACAACCGATTAACATTTGGTCCCATGATTGAAAGCATTAAAGTTAACATACAATTTATGTTAAACATTACAGACTGAATGTAAGAGAACAAAGATTTTTCCCTTTTAACACTAATGAAAAAGTGAGAGGATGGGGTATTGGAAAGCTTTAGAAAGCTAATATGCAATTTTCATTTGTGACAAATTTAAGTGGTTATTTTTCTTCTTATTGTAGAAGACTACCAAATCAATTCTGTTTTTTTTCTTCAACATGAGCAAAACTGGAATCGAGTTGATTAATGAAAGCAACAAAGAGCAGAAAATAATGGTTTATTTGAGCCATTTTTTTTGGGGGGGGGGGCCAGCGGTCCTTGAAAGCTGCATTGGTAACAATCATTTATAAAAACTCAAATCTAAATTCCTTAATTAATTTGGCTTTTATTTGTACTTTATGGTTGGCAGTTTTATAAATACAGTACACATTTGTAAATAAAACAAAACAAGATAAAATGATTTAGGATAATGCCAATGAATTTATCAAATGCAATTTGCCTTTTCAATGTATAAATAATTTATCATTCATACAAAGCAATTTTCTGTAAAATATTTTATCCTTGGAAACAAGTATGGATTAACACAAACAGGTCTGCTTTCCACAATGTTTAATTCTTTTCTCTTAATAAATACGGGATCTCGTCCCTACTACGACATTGCATCAGGTAAACTATACAGTCGAACCCACTTATAATAAATTTTTAAAGGTCTGCAAATTTGTTCGTTATAACCTTATCTCTTCATATACATATAATGGATATAGCAAATTTATTTTTATTTAAAGTGGATTTCTTTATACTTGACACTCAATTATGTGCCTTTTCAATTTTTTTTAAATAACAAATAACAATAAGTCCCTTTTTCTCCGCTCCAGCTTCTACTTCCTTTAAAATCACAATTTTGGTGTCGAGATGTAAACATTTTCTTTTTGCCATCTTTTCGAAAAATGCTGACACTCGGAATCGCAGACAGGTGTGGAAGAAACATGTATACGTGGAATGCAGGTGTTACTAAGCAATAGCAGTATTCTGACAAGTCCTTCCTGTTTTCTGTTTCTCTACTACTGAATTCCTCATCCTCTGCTCCTACCAAGTGAACTAATCCAATGCCAAATTGAGACTCAAAAACAAATGTTTATTTGTCAAAATTCGCTATATCCAAACAAAAGTTATATAATAACTCAAAAACTGATTCTTTATAAGGCCTGAACATGGAAAAGATAAAACATGGTTACGTCGCTTGGTGGTGCTCAAAGCCAGCTAGATAGATAGGCCCTGGAGCAAAAAAGTCACCTGACCATCTTAGTCCGAGTAACAATGAAACCTTCATTGTTTTCATCTTCATTTTCGTTATATCAGTTTTTGTTATAACAAAAGAAAATTTGTACAGTTTCAATGAACCTGTAGTTGGGGATTTCAATTTCGCTATTAACCGCTTTTTCGTTATAACCGAGTTCACTATATGTGGGTTTGATTGTATTTGCTTTAATGAGTCGAATTCTAAAGTTAAGCGTAAACAAATTATTTTTAAGGGAGGGAAAATCGAAAGAGGTAAAAAATAGCTAGAGAAGTCATAATAATACAGAACGAAAGGATAAACATTACTTTAAGTGTCATGGATACCAATCCTCATAACACAACAAAAATTTTTTAATACAAACTCAGATGGTTCCTTAAACTATGCACTGACAAAGTTTTCATGAAAATCGATTAATTCTTTTTCCACCAAGTCTGTGGGAAAATAGACCTACTTGTTGTGTTATGAGGATTAGTATCCACAGAACTTGGGTAATATTCATCTTTTTGTTCTATATTAAGTCTTGTTCTATATAACCAGATTATCCACTATTCATGAAAGGCAAATGCCTCAAAGGGTCCAAAATTGTAAAACAAAATAAAACTAATTGTAACTATGGATAAAGTAACTCTAAAAAAAAAAAATTAAAATATGAACTGCCACAACCACAATTAATTAGTCAATCTGATAAAATTTTAAGAGGAAAAAAAATCAAATAAAAAAAAAAAACAAACTAGACAGGCCATGATCTCCTGTGGACAGGAGATAATTTATAATATCTCTATCACCACTGAATATTGCACAATATATACGATCCACAAGATTGTTTTCTCTGTACCGCCCTTTAAGAACTTAATATTTTACACCATACAGAAAATAAGTTGACCAAAAAGCATATTCCAACAAGACAAGCTCTTTCAAATATAGTGTATGTAAAACGATTAATCAAGAATTGGAAATGGTTTTTAATGAAAACCAAAGAGAAGGGAGAAGTCCTTGCTCTCTTTTGATTCAAAAATATAATATTGGCACACTAAAACGCTAGGAATTCAGTTTCGTATACCATTGGCTAACAGTCATAATTTGTTTCGAATGTCAGAAAGTCATTCTGTTACAAGTTCTGTTTTACCAGCAGTTGTGAGAAGCTGAACTAAGCTGCCACTCCTTGGGCGTTCGACACCATTGCTCCATTTGTATAACAAACTGTATTAAAAGAAATATAAATACTATTTTAAATAATGTCCAGGAAATAATTTTTTAAATCAACAGAAATCAAAATACATACTCTGCAACAAATTCTAAAGAAGTCCATGAGGTCTGGTCAGCCTTAGGCATCCACTTTCTGTTCATTGGAGTATCAAGTGTAACAGGCAGAATCGCAACTGCTGCAGCATCTTTTGGCAAACCAGTTTTCTGACCAGCCAAACTCCTAACCAAATGGTGAACAGCTGCCTTCGCCATTCCGTAACCAATCATCCCTAATCAATTATTTTTTTGGAGGGAAAAAAAATCAAACTCAAAATCAAGAATTTAAAATTATAATATTCCACTGTAGACACAAGAAGAAAAAAAAACATGAATTAACCTGGAGTTTCACCAAGTGCAGCTTTGGCTCCTGTCAGCTGCAGTAATCCTCCTTCTTTCATATATTTGGCAGCAACTTGGGCAGCAACCAATGATGACCACACACTTTGCTTCCACATCAATTCAGAATTAGTTATTACATCTAATTCAAGATGTTTTAAATAAATATTTATATTTAATATTTCAATAAATTAAAAATCCACATTTATGAAGGACTGTATTCAACCTTTGTCAGCAATATTGCCTCCTGCCCACCCTCCAGCAACGCATAACAAGGCATCTAATTTGCTCCCTCCTAAAACTGTCTCTACTTCCTTCAAAATGGATGATGACTGACCATTCCATGAATCATCAGACTTGACAAGAATGTTTACATCTGCCAACTCATTAGGTGATAGATCAATCGATCCTACCCACTGGAAAATTAAAAAAAAAATAAATAAATAAATTACATGCATATAGAATAAAATAGATGCCTAATGGAAAAAATTCTTATAGTAAAGAATTACTGGAAACTTCATTAAAAAAAACTAATTATATAATATTAAAGCTGGCATTTGAACTGCCAATATGTACCTACTCAAAGATATACTACTTAAAGAATTCATTTTGGAAAATGTTGTTCTCGTCAAATCTTTAACTATGAGATACAAACAGAAAGCAAGTTCCATTTGTAGACACTATCACTGTGTTTATGATAAGAAAACCTTTATCCAATGGCAAGTGGCAATTGCCATTTGTGGACAATCAGATCGTGTCGACAAATCACTGTGTTTAATAAGTTCAAGACAACCGAGAAGTCCATTACTTGTGAAATGCGGTGGGTCATTCATTTCTTAAATGAAAAGAATATGAAATAGACAGAAAATCATCATCAATTTTGTATGATACAGGGAGTCTTAAACTTTAGGTTAAAATTGTACACATGGTAAAGGACTACAAACTGAGGATTTTGAAATAGCGAATGAATGGTTGGAAACGCATTTTTCAGGCAGCATGCATAATGCATTACAACAGCATACGGAATTTGGCTGCACTCCTTTAAATATCACTGGTCTCTGTTGTACAAGAAGACTGGCAGCTTGGACCCTGCAAGCAGAATCATAAATGTGTTCCCATTAGCAAAAATCCAGAAAAGTGAGATCCAGTCATGGGACAGGACCTCCCCTTTCAATCCAGTGATTAGGGAATCTCCTGTCCAGATGCTCGCAACCAACATCAAAATGAACAGATGTCGTTTCAAAAGTGAAATGCAGTCATGTTGCAGACATATTCTCTCACTGACAAGATCTTGTGATGCTTGAAATATGCATTTCCCTATCTCAAAATACTGCAACAGACTACAGTCTGGTTTCAGTATCTATGATCTAAAAAACAAAGGATGCTTTCTGAAGCTGGTATCAATCCACATTAGAAGGGAAACTGAAACTATTCCAAGGCATCTGCTCGAATTCCCCTTATTTAAAACTTCCCAGTAATTTGCACCCTTGTATACAGTGAAACCTCCGTATGACGATACTCAATAGTGATTAACCCTTATGAAACAATTTTTCAAGATCCTGGGTAATTTCCTTTCTTTTTAATGTTAAATGTCCCTTATGATGAAGTATTTTTAGAAATATCCCTTTAGAACGATAATAGTATCCAATTTTTAAAAAATTCTCAGTTTGCTATTTTCAGACTGGAGTGATGAATCAATTTCAGAACTGAAGGAAGGAAAGAAAGAAGGAAATTGAAAATGAAGATTCCGGAGATGATCATGGCTTTGATACCGATACGGAAATCATGAAAATTCCTTTCTTTTGTTTGATTAGTGGAAAACATGGAAGAAATGCAGTGTGCAGCAAGCTCACTTCAGAACATTAATAAAGGTCTTTTAATTGATGCAGAATCAATAAAAATGCTTTTTTATTAGGAAAAAAAATTACTGATACTTTCTCAATATTAAAAATTATCACAATTACTAATAGAAAAGAGGAGGAAAAATTCCATGACCTGGACACAAACCAGTAACCATGACTTTTGCTCGCACTGCTCTTACCAATTGAGCTATTGGGGGCATATGAACTTCTTTGAACCACGTCAATATATCAATTATACTGGTCACATCTACGTTTTTTTTGCATCATTCATTTTGAATAACCCTGTAGTAAAACTGAAGAAACTCTTCAAACATATCACAAATACACATAAAAAAGAGAAGGCAAAATGATCCCTGATTAGTATTCAGGTCATGGAATTTTTCCTTCTCTTTTCTACTTGTATTTGTGATATGTTTGAAGAGTTTCTTCAGTTATATTATTTTTATCCTTTCTTTGAGTTATTAATTATTGATCATGCTTATTGAAAAAAAAAAATTTGGAGACCTTATAACTTGAACGCACCTCGTAAAACATTTCAGTTTTAATCAGCTTTATCCAACAAATGGAACCTTTAAGATAAGCAGACCATTTCATATTGAAAATCTTATTTTAACAATGCTACTGCATTAAAGGAATGCTACATTTTCACTTTTTTAATAATGAAACAGTGAATTAAAAAAAAAGCTATAAACTATGCATTTCAACAAGAAACAGATGTTCCACTGCCAATAACCAATTGTTCTGTGAATGGATTGAGGTGTATTATTATTTTTTTTAAAGATATAAAACTAGCACTTATTTCTTAATAAATTTTTATTCCCCTAAAAATATTTAGATTTACATTTCAAAAATGGCAGACTATGACAGTAGATTTCGTGTATTCAAGGGGTGGTAAGAAAATACAGGGTGTCAGATTTTATTATTTTTTATTTATTTATTTATTTATTTATTTATTTATTTATTTATTTATTTATTTATTTATTTTTGTTAATAAAGAAAGAATCAACGTTTTTTTTTTGTTTTTTTTTTAATGAAGTGAACAATATATATGGTGCCCCAATTGTGAGAACTGACAAACTGAAAAGTCGAATTACAGCAGCCACTGTAATTGGCTATTCTCCAATGTTTCACGGATCCTGTTTAAAAATCTGTTATCATTTTAATATGTTGCATGCGACTGATTATGCACGTATCAAAATATTCTAAATACTATCAAAGAAAAAAGTAACAGCATATCATTGTTTGTTTCTTTTTAATGGCTTTCTAAAAGTATAAAGGTACTTTCAGACATGCTGAAATTCTTAATGACAAATGAAATATATTATGATATTGATAGAAGGTGTTATTGTTCAGGTCAGGGTGTCCATAAAGTCACTTTATACTCTTAAAAAATTGTCAAAAAGAAGCAAGGATTATGGTTTTTTGTGTTAAATAAAGATGGTATCAAAGTTTTTTTGACAATGTTTAGAAATTTCAATATGTGCACTACTAGCCCCATGTGGCACATCGAATCGATAAGAGATTTCTAACCTGACTCTGAAGCACTGGAGAATAGGCAGTCTCAAAGGCAGCTATAATTGACTTTTCAGTTTGTCGGTTTTCACAGATTGGGATACCATCTACTGTTCACCTCAAGTAAAATAAAAACTTTTATACTTTCTTTATTAAATAAAGTGAACACTAGATGGCACCCAATTTGTGAGCGAGATCAGATGAACAGAAAAGTTGATTTACAGCAGCCCTCAATACTGTCCATTCTCCAATGCTTCACAGAATCTGGATAGAAATCTATCGACTCAATATGTCACGTGTGACTAATAGTGCACATGTTGAAATTTCTAAACATTGTCAAAAAAAAAATCGACACCATGTTTAATGAACACAAAAACCGTAAACCTTGCTGCTTTTTGACGATTTTCTAAAAGTGTAAAGGGACTTTATGGATATCCTGTGCTAGCACAAGAACACATGACGCATAAATACATCTAAAATAAAATTACCTGTAATAATCTGAACCTGAACTCTACATTCTTACCGACAATAAGCATTTATCTTTATCGAAAAAATTCATTTCAAAAATAACATTTTATGGCTGTTTACTAGGATACTCGAGAGGTGGCTCAATAAGATGAAAGTTGTGCAGTGCATTTCATTCTCAAAATCTGAGCAAAGGTTGGTTGACATGACAATGAATACTGATTTTATAAAAGGGGTAAGAGAATTTTAAGATGGATGTGAAGGGCAAATAATATGGAATAAGCTTTAGTATGGTAATTAAATTCATAAGATAACCATCTTCTAATTCCCAAGCAGTACGCTTTGATCATGCTATGCGTTCAAACTTTCGGTAATGGGTACTGGAGGATGTCATCAGGTTCTTCTGCATTGGAACGGCTGGAATTCTCTAAAACTGATTCTTCATTTTCAGGGAAGGCATCTCTTAGTTGATTTTGTTCCCAATCTTGATCAAATTCGTCACAAATAGGAAGAATTTTGTCTCCATTTACATCCACATCAATATCAGCTTGTCTTTATTTGTGGGCTTCCATGTTGTAATTATCATCCGATCCTGATACACTCTATTCCAAAAGCGCTTTCATTTAGGTGAATCATGTTCAGCTTCCTTGCAATACATTAAACCAATGAGGTGATGTTCAGGCAAGAAGTGGAGTTTGAATCACGTCAGATGATGCAATTTATTGATTCTTAGCAACAGGAATAAGTAGGCATAATGAGTGACGTTCAACTGCTTTGATTGAAATCGGATTTTGAATCTTTATTAGAAAAGTTCTTCTTTATTATTAACAAATCAATGTATCTTATTACATGTATTATTTTAGCACAAATGCAATAATAACATGATAACTATATGAGGAAGTAAGAGACACGCTGGCAAAACACACTCAACAATATAATGGCGAATCACGAATTAAGTCATTTTTTTCATGAAATAATCAATAGCAGAAAATAAACTAAGTTTGCTTCAGATTTAATAAAATAATAGTCTTCTAAATATACAGGGTGTATCAGGTTCGATGGTCATAAAGTACTTAGGGTGATCCTTTGCATGATTACAAACTTATGCAAAAAGTTCAAAACTCAAATGTTAAGGGTCTAAATATCACGCAAAGTTTGCTGAAAATCTGTCAACAATTGACGCCGATTTAATTGCAATCGCCCCTTTGAATTTAATGAACTGCTGGTGCGAAAGTTCATAAATGACATAACGATGCAATTTAAATTTTGAGTTTTCGACATTTTCGATAAGGAACTTTAAGTTTGTAATCATGCAAAGGATCTCGCTAGGTATTTTATGACCATCGAACCTGATACATCCTGTATAAACTATAAGATATTTCGAATCTACCAATCTTTCGAAATAAAATATCTTCTGGGTTTAAGCTTAAAAAATAACGCATCGGCAAACAAAGGTATATTCTCATCCATGATGTGAAAAAATAATACAGGATCTAATACAGTGCTCTCTCTATATTATAGGATTAAGCCTATAAGCAAATTTAAAATGGCAACTCCATATAACGAAGTTTTTTTTCCCCCGAAAATAAAAACTGCAGACTCATTCATGATTGGAGGTGATGGTTGATAAAATTCTAATTGATAAAATTGATAGAAAAAAAAAATTGCCACAAATAGCCGTCCCACCCAGCAGTGATCACCCAGCCAGCAGCTGGCTACACCTGAAGTTGCTTAACTTCATCGATCAGCGAGCCGACCCACTAATGTACAAAGGGGAAAATGGATTAAAATTGTGTCATTTTAGCAAACTTATTTAGTGAATAACCCCTAATTTCATTGATAACTGGCTAAATTTATTTACTGGTAATCAGGTTTTTATTAATTTCTTGCATCCTGAATGCAGACTTTTCTAATTTGAATTTAAGATAATTCAGTTTTTTTTTTTTTTTTTTTTAGTCCTCTGGACTTGGATCTAAATTGGATTTTTCAAAAATTTACTGTATTTTTAATTGTTTGGGTTTCATACTTTAATTTATTAATAAAATAGCCCGTAAGTTGTCTTGCTAAGAAGAAAAAAAGAAATCGGCATTCTATATAGTACCCTTAAGGTGCCTTCCCATAGCTCGCTTTTTGCATGAAGCTTGAAGCTTTTAGCGTTTTGCGTGTGATTTTTCAAGCTCAAGCTATCCTAAACGCCAAGCTTTTATGCGCTAGTCGCGTGAAGAGCTAGGATTTTAAAGCTATTTTTCGCTTCAAGCGAATATTTAGGCCAGTTTGATTTTAAAGCAACTTGCTGCTTGGAAATGAGCGAGGCATGTGCGCATACATACCTTTCCCTCGTGACTTCAATGGGTGTGTACATGGGGTCCGTATTTTAGTGTGAATACAAAGACGAAAAGTGAAGGAATAATTCCGCAAATTGTATGTTTCCCTTTTCTCCTTTGTATTCATGATTTGTTTGAAGAAAATATCTTCAATTTATTAATTATTAATTTCTTTTATTTTATTTATTTATTTTTTATTTTATTAATTTATTTAATTTTATTTACATCTGATTGAGTTTATTTTATATAACTTTTAATTTATTTTATATTTACTTCTATTCTTTTTCATTTTATTTCATTTTATTTATTTATTATATATTATAATCATTATTTAAGTTAATAGTCTTTATTGAATTTATTATATATATTTAATTGTTATTTTACATCATTTTATTTTAATAATTTGTGTATTATTTTACTTCATTTATTACTTAAGTTTATTTAATTAATTAATAGCTCTGTTTAATTAAATTTAATTAAATTAGTTGGTTTTGTTTTATTTTATTTATTCCATTTATTGTAGTGTAAGCGAAAATAAATATCACGTATTGCTAAATTGAAAATAAGTTTTCCTTTTTATAAAACACTTTTAAGATTACTTATCAATAGTTTCTTAAAATTAAACTCCATCTCAACAAACATTCTCGTGTATTGAGGAACCATGTTTTTTTTGAATTCCCGCATGGGATTTCTTGCGAGACACATTAGCTATGGGATACCTTCAATGCTAGCTTTTGCTTTAAAGCTAGCTGCATTTTTCTCGTGAGTAGAATTTGCTTTAAAGCTCTATCAAGTTATGGGAATGTAGCTTTTGTTTCACCCAATACCTGTGTAATGGCTTACCACTTCTCCTTTAGTGACACAGACTATCTTCATGAAATCTTTTGGCTCTATGAAAATGCCACTTAAAAATGAAGCAATAGCACATTTCGTGTGTAATATGTAACCTGTATCTGTTTAGTAAATTGGGTTTCACTGCATAACAATAGGGAAATTGTTTTTGCATATTGTACCATTATTTTTTCCCCAAAATTTTTTGAATGATAAACATTAATTTAGAAAACAATGCTCAGGAATTACTGGAAAAGTTATTGAGAGGTGTGATCTGTATTCCTTTTATTCTTTGCCCATGATGATGGTATTCTTAATAAAACGCATCAGCTATATTAAATTCTTAATTTTAGATACCAGTTTCTTAATAAAATTTCTCATATCTGTTGTCTATTATACAGTATAACTTTGAACATCATTCTTTGAATTAATAAAATTAAATAGTAAAGCAGCATGAGGATAAAATTAATCAATGGGTGATATGAAAATCATATACATAGAACACAAAAACCACAATCTAAAGTACAGTATTCAAAAATACTATCATTTTAAAATTCAAAAAAATTACAATCTCTTGGCCTACCTAACTAGGTTGTAAGTTTTTTGTATTTTATATACAGGGCGAGTCAAAAGTCTGTACCCCCCCCCCCCCCCTTTTCTATTTTGGATGCAAATGTAGTATGCCAATTCCAATAAATGGAGTGAATAGAAGTTGCTCTTTCTCATGGTGGTGATTAGTATTGTCAACATGCAAAGTAAAACATATGCAAATCATATCTACTAAACTGTAGGAGATACCAAAAAAAAAAAAAATTACAAACTTGTTGAGAGCATCAAACAAGCAACAGAACAAAAAAATAAATAAATAAATAAAATAAAAAAAGAAAGATTTTCAAAATCTGATCAACAGATCACCCAAAAGCCTCATTACAATCTTGCAATTGGACAATCGGCTCTTGTATTGTCAGTTGCTTTGTGTTACTACCCTGCATATTTTCTGAATTCGTTGTTGCAGATCCTGCGGTGAGGTGGGTAATGTGGCATAAACTTTGTCCATCATGGGTAAAATCCAGACAAAGCATATTGATGAGAAGACTTACTGCGCAATGTCAAAAAGATTGTTCAACTTACGTGGCGGCAGCTATCAACACCACCTAAAGATAAGGCCTGTCATTACATTGTTACATCATCCAAGCAGGGAATTGTTCCCTGATGTAGCCCCACAGGAAAAAGTCAAGCGGCGTCAGATCAGGTGAGCGTGGTGGCCAATGAATTGGTCCTCCTCGGCCAATCCAGAGAAACTTCTCCTGCAAACGTTTGCAAACAATTACAGTAATTTAATGCGCTGGTGCTCTATCATGCTGATACCACGTGCTGGTAAGAGGTTACTGGCAAAGCATCAACAAAATCCATCACTACAATGTGGAGAATCGCTTCTCTGCAGCATTCTGCTGTGAGGGTTCCTTCATAAAAGTATGGTTCCACAATGGAGCCACTGTACATTCCACACCTCACATTTATCCTCCAGTTCACTTGATGAGTTGCTTCTTGCAGCCATCAAGGATTCTCTTCTGCCCAGTAATGAAGATTGTGCCTATTGACAAATCCGTTGTGGGAAAAAGGGGCTTCATCTGACCATAATACCTCATCAACGAAGTTTGGGTTATCATCAAGGCAACAAAGAAACCAGTTGCAGAAGGTGGTGCGACTGATGTAATTAGATGTCAATATAGTTCCTGGTGACTGTGTACATGAGTGGAAACAATGTGCATCCAGGATCCTAATGACAGTTCATTGAAAAGAGCCAGCATTATTGCCGACTTGCATAAAAGCCTGCGGTTCCTGCCGAGAAGAAAGGAAAGTTAATTTTTCCAGTTGCATTATGGATAATTTGTTCCCAAGCCCCGTTAACATTAGAGGCTGCATCCAATTAAATCAAGCTGAACCCAGGATCTTCAGACTCTGTTGCTCTTGCTTTCTGCACAGGCCACTCATCCCTTCCTCAATCTTGACAGGAATCAAGGCATTTTTGTCACAGAGATTGCAATGAGGTTTCTGGGTGATCCGTTCATCGGAGTTTGAAATTTTTTGTTTTGTTGCTTATTTGATGCTGAACAAGTTTGTAATTTTTTTTTTTTTGTGCATCTTCCATGGCTTAGTAGATACGAGGGTGGGCTGAAAAGTAATGCCTCCATGGCTGTAACTTTTTTATTTTTTAACCGATTTTCAAAATTCTTTTTGTATCTGATACTCACATTTCTCCTCTATGTAATGCACTATTCACTTTTCGATATAGTCCGCATCCCTTTCCACGCATTGTACCAACGCATGACTAGTCGGGTGAACCCGTCGGAGAGGAATTCCGGGGTTGTTGTCGACACCAAGACCGAACGGCAGGTTTCACCTCGTCGTCAGAATGCAACTCATGTCCCTTAAGGTGCTCTTTCCTCTTTGGGAAGTGGTGAAAGTCGCAAGGTGCAAAGTCTTTCATTTTTGAACTGCAGTTTTTCATCTTTGAACTATAGGCGCTGCAACCCCCTCTGTGTGGCGATCGTGTGCGGACTGGCGTTATCGTGCTGCAGAAGAGGATCCAAAGCTGCCATTCAATCCTCATGTCGACGACAACCCCGGAATTCCTCTCCGACGGGTTCACCCGACTAGTCACGCGTTGGTACAATGCGTGGAAAGGGATGGGGACTATGTCGAAAAGTGAATAGTGCATTACATAGAGGAGAAATGTATCAGATACAAAAAGAATTTTGAAAATCGGTTAAAAAATAAAAAAGTTACAGCCATGGAGGCATTACTTTTCAGCCCACCCTCGTAGAATTTGCATATTGATACCATGAGAAAGAGCACCCTCAACTTCCTATTCACTTCCTTTATTGGAATTTGCATAACTACATTTGTATCAAGATCGAAGGGGGGGGGGGGGGTACAGACTTTTGACTCAGTCCTCTATACAGGGTGCATAAGATATTTGAGGACACAAATGCAGACAAACCATCATATAAGCCAAACAATATATTTTATTCATACAAAAATAGGTACATATATATAGGAAGGTTTGAAGAACAGGTTTATTCGATCTAACCACCATTAACTGCATTTATGACTTCAATGCAAGACGGAAAACGCTGACATGCCGAAATTAAATGTCGGCCATCACAAACATACGAGTTAAAACGAAGGTCCTCATGTACCACAGTGCGGATTGTGCCCTTGGAAACCTGAAGATCTCGGGCAATGGCTCTGATGTACATTCATAGGTTCGCCTCGATAATGTTTTATATCTGTTATACAAATTGTGGTGTTTTCATGCATTTCGAACACTGTGCATGCTTTTTGTGCTTAGCTACAGGAGACACGTCCCCTTCAGGCTTCCAACTCTTTCTGAACTTTGTTCACAAACAATCTGGCAACTTTCAAAATGTTGCAATTTCAAAATTGCTGTGTGCATGTAGCGCAACGATCTTGGAGGGTCTTTTCATTTCTTGCATTAGCTGATAGTCCCCCATTGATGCTCTGTAAAGATGGAGTACAGATATTAATGTGCACATTATTGCAGGTGCTCAGTCACAAGTCCTCAAGAACCGTATGCACCCTATATAAAGTTTAATTTTCATACCATCCTTTGTTGATTAATTCAAGAAGTTTCCTCTGTCCTTATGACCAGGCCTCAAAATTAAAATGTATGTAAACATTGGATCTTTTGAGTTCGAATATTATTTTAATTTGATGGATCAATTAAGGATAGTTTCTTTACTTATGGTAACACCACATTTTAAATTTTTATGACCTTTATTATTTCTGTTGTTTGTTTATTGATACCATTTTCTGTACTTATCCAGTTTGAATACAAATAATTTTTTTTTTTTGAATTAATGTAAAGAACATGCAGTCTGTGTTTAATGGTAAGAGTAGCTTTCATGAGAACCAACAGGTATTTTCCTCAATAGTTTCAGAGTTTGTTTTCTCTAATTTGAAGAAAGCACAAGTGCACTCATAATTTTCTCAATGTTAACTAGGTAGTGGCTAAAGTGTTTAGTATGCATATGCTATCTTATATAATGGGGATCTCAATTTTACGTTTCCTGCTTCGTACGTAATTCTTCTTTGGTCCCAATAAATGACCTACATTAATAATGATAATTTCCTGAAGATACTAAATATACTACTGTTTATAAAAATCGCAACACCCTGATGGAATATCCCAATCTGCATTAAATTTGGAGCATTTGCATATCATGGGTCAGAAAAGAAACCATTAGATTTTCAGGTCAATACAATGCGTTTTATTGTCACATTAGTATCGGGTGAAACCACCGTGGGATGCAATTACAGCCTCTAAACGTCGTGGCATTGAGTCAAACAAGCTCTGAATAAGGGCCTGGGGAATGTCCTGCCATGCTCTGTCTACACGGGTATACAGTTCATCCACAGTTGCTGCTGCAGGAGTCTGACGAGCCAATCGATGAGCAACCCTGTCCCACACATGTTCGATTGGGGACATGTCTGGTGAACGAGCAGGCCAGGGGAACAAGGGCGCCTGATGTGCTTGGAAAAAGGCGAGGACATTTCTGGCCACATGCGGTCGGGCATTGTCCTGTTGGAATACAGCGCCTGGAAGGTTCTGCAGGAAGGGGATGACCTCGGGTTGCACAACTTCCCTGATGTACCAGTCACTGTTCAGATTGCCATGGATTCTGATCAGACGGGAACGGCCATGGTAACTGATTGCACCCCGCACCGTCACCCCTGGCGTTTGTCCTGAATGACGCTGCAGGATGCATTCTGGAAGGTCGCGCTCGCCACGATGTCTTCTGACTCATATCCTGCCGTCATGGTGCTGCAAGCTAAACCTTGACTCATCCGAAAACACAACTTGTTGCCATTCAGCTTGCCACTGTTGGTGTTGATGGGCCCATTGCAACCTGAGGTGCCGATGGTTTTGAGTCAAAGGAATCCGCAACAATGGTACTCGTGCCATCAATCCTCTGGAAATCAAACAGCGTCGTACAGTGCTAGCAGACATTGTCCTGCCTACTGTAGCACCCCACTGTTGTGCTAACACTGCGGAAGTGGCTGTACGATCTGCTACACACATGCGATAGAGATGTCTGTCATCTCGCGGTGTCATCATGCTGGGTCTTCCTGAGCCTGGTCTTCGGTGTGCCCTGTTCTCTTCGCTCCACTGCCTCCATGCACGCATAATTGTCGTTGCATTACGTCCTACACGAGCAGCAATGTCACGATACGACCATCCCGCTTCACGCAGACCAATTATGCGTCCTCTTTCAAAGTCTGTCAGCTGTTGATATGGTACCCTTCGTCGTCGTCGAGGCATGGTGTTCTTTCAAGCAATTACTCTGAAAATCTAATCATTTATACTCTGACCCATTGTATGCAAATATTGCAAATTGCATATGGATTAGACCATTCCATCAGGGTGTTGCGATTTTTATAAACAGTAGTGTACAAGTTTTCCCCATACTGAGATGTCAAATGAAATGTTTCTCATATTTTATTTGAAAATGCTAATTTTATTTTGTTCTCTCTCAAATGCAGTAAATTTCAACTAGATCTTTTTTCTTTGTTAAGAAGGGTGAGAGGTTGAAAACTTGACTGACAAAGGAGAAAACTTGATTTTTAACTTTCATATAATAAACATGTGTACATAATTTTTTTGTTAAAATATTTCAGTCACAGTGAGCATCACTTGAGTTAAGATGGCTTTGAAGCGCAAGAGTTTTCAATTGCTATAAAGCAGCAATAGTCAAAAAAGTGAAACTTAGTACAAAAATGGAGCTAGCAAAATCATTGAGAATAGCAAATTGCAAATGCCATTCATGAAATTGCAATTCAAAACAAAAAAAAAATAAAATAAAAAATAAACTAAAATCCATTTTTTCCCGATTCAATTATAGATTTAATAGAAAATTTTGTTCTCTTTTAAGACATTTTTGATTGCTTATTTTACATATTGTCCATTTTTTTTTTTTTTTTTTTACTTTAATATTTTGAATAGAATATTTTGAACGTTTAATATGGAGTTTTCGAGCACGTCTTCCACTCAGTCTTCCTCATCGCTAAGACTCGTTTTAATGTGAGATGTAATAGTTATATTTGTATTTGTTTAAAACATGGATTTTTCCCTTGACTTTGATTTTACATTTTCCTGTATCATGTTTTTTTTTTTGCTGCTGGACTGAATAAAACCCATTAAATCAGGGTTCCACTGTATATTTTGATGTGTACAGCTTTAAGGGTTTTTGAAGAAACTTTATGTTGTAATTTTTTGCTTTTCAAAATATCTATGCAAACATGAAAGGAGCACAGTAACTGCTAAGAATTAATTTAAAAAAGTTCAAGTGATTAGCGAAGTACAAAAAGGTATCAAGAAAAAGGCACAAACTGCAACAAAATAAAATGAATAAATCACAGTTTGACTGATAGGGCAGGGAGAATTTTGAAACGTGACAAAAGTGAACTATAAAATGGAGATCTACCAAGAGCATTTCAAACTTATATATTATTATTTCAAATTTACATTAAAAATAATAGCATTCACTTAAATGCTATTAAATCCACTGTGATTTATAACATTACAACCGGCTGAGATGCCCTAAACGTGTAATATCTTGATAATAATAAAGTTAAATAATAAACTAAACTTCTCAATTTATGCAGAATGAAATGCATGCATAAATATATTAATGCTTCTACAGGGAGAGTTAAAAGTCATGTGGTACTCTCACGTTGTGGAACGTGTTCCCAAGGTCACATACAACAACCACAAGACGCAATACTCTGATATTTTTTTTGGTTTTGCAGCAAATATTTTTTAAAGTTTGAGTTCGAGGGTTTTTGATTCACCTTGTATAAATATGCTTTAAAATACGTAAATACATGTGATAAATCTAGTCAGACCATTTCAGTCTGTAAATCCAGTGCAAATCTTCAGCTGGAAGGTCGTTAAAAACTAAGCTTGGCCTTGTTTACTGTCAAGGCCAATGATAAAAGTCAAGCCTCGGGCAGTACTGAAAAATCACCTGATCATCAGGGTCTGAGCAAGAATCCAATTTTCATAGTCTTAATTTAGGATTTTAATAATCAGTGTTCTTTCATTTGTTTGAAACAATGACGGTTGGATTGTTTCTCAGACCATGATGATCAGGTGAGTTTTCAGTGCCCAGGCTTGGCTTTCTCGTTGGTCTCATTTACTGAGTTGTGACATCACGACCCAATAATAAAATTGAGCTATTGGCTTGTATAAGTATTATGGATTTCACTTACATTATTAGGCTTCTTTGAATAGCTCTACGGTGTATAACATTACATCAGGAACTACAACAAATCCTACAAAAGTAGGAACTGGTCAAGATGTTTCTCCTGTCGTTGCATGTGTAGCAGTGCAGGCATAACGTCATGAGCAGCGCAATGTCAGGCTAGTGATTTTGCAGAAATAAAAACTTGGACAGAACGAGCGGAAACCATTGCTAATGTTAATGGTGCATGTATGATGAGTGACAGAACTGTCTGTAGTTTATTTGCAAAATTTGGCTCTGATGATGAGGACAGTAATCAGAGACGAGCATCCGAGAAAGTGGAACAAAAATTTATACAATTCGCCATGTGATCCACAGCAATGCGTATGCAGTCAGCTGGACTAATGCCATCATAAATTGCAAACAAAACAACCGTCACTGGTGAATCATGCAGGTCCAATACTCCACCAAGATGGTGCTCCCCGTCCAAGTGCCTGTTTCAATTCTGAAAAATTAATGCTTTGGGATATTCTCCAGATTTGGCCCCAGTTGATCTTCACATGTTTCGTCATTTGAACAATTTCTTGCGGGACAAACGGTTCACTGATCAAGATGCTGTCATTACTGCTATCACTAGTTTTTTTAGAACATTGTATTTTATGTCATCGTGGTATTTTTTCATTGCCAACACGTTGGGCACAATGTATAATTCCCGAGTGCAGATATTTCACTCAATAAAATGTATTCCTTTGCTTGTTTCTGGTGTCTTTTTCTTTCCATCAAATTCAGCCAATATTGAAACAACCCAATTTTAAAATATGTTTTTTTTTATGTACAAAAACAATTTCACAAAATTTTTATGTCCCAGTATGTGATTATTAAAGCTGTTGCTTTCATTTTTTATGAATTTTGAGCAAATTTAAAATCCACGCATAGACCCCATCGTCTTTTTTAGCAAACGTATTTTGTGACTGATCCCTAATTTAAGTGACAATTGACTAAATTTATTTTTTTCCAGATTTTTTATTCATTTCTTGTGTCTTGAATGCAGACTTTCCTAATTCGAATTTAAGATAATTCATTTTTTTTTAATTCCCTGAATATGGATCTATATTAAATTGGTTCAAAATTTACTGTATTTTTAATTGTTTGGGTTTCATATTCATTAATGGAATAACCACAAGTTGTCCTTTGCTAAAGAAATATCTTTTAATAACACAGACTATCTTCATGAAATACTTCTTAAAGCAAAGATTTCTTTTAAATAAGAAATACGCTGTTTTAATGGGCGTAATGATTTGAATTAGTAAATTGGGTTTCACTGCATAACATCGGGGAAATTAGTTATAACCCCCCCCCCCGAAAAAAACCCCAACAACTTTTGAATGCTAAATATCAATCAATTTATAAAGGAATTCCAATCAGCAGAAAAAAAAAAAAAGACGCATAACTGAATAATTCTTTTTAAATATAGGACACAGTCAATAAATTAGTCGATTGTTATTGGTGAAGGATTAATAGGAGTTCGGGTACTCTGCTTGTTGCTCAAACGATTTGAATATATCATCTTAAAGTTCTCAACTTGTTAATAAGAGTTTTGTTTTAAAGTCGCATCTGATTCTCCTATTCTCGTTCCTATCTTTCTGCTCAGGCGCTTTTAAGATTTTGTTCATGCTTATCTCGGAAATGCGTTTTCTATCGATTGGACTCTCGGCCCTTCATCGGTGTACCCGGAGGGGATGAGATTGAACTTAGAAAAAAAAATTAAAAATGCATACGCAAATCGCTAGCAACTTACAAGCACGCATTAAACTATATAAAAGAGTTGTTTGCAATTCATTTACCCAATTTTTAGCCTTAAAATAAGCGACGCAAGCACTACCGAGAGCTCCTTTGCCCCCGTATACGATTACACGCCCGACGCTTGTTGTCGCCATTTCGTCGTCTACTCTCTAACCGGATATTCAGAAAGAAGCAGCGAGTTTTTAAGAAGAATACATTTTTGAGACTGGTTTGCGTGCCAGTTCCTGGTTTAAAATAATTAAATATTCCAAGAAATGATTTTCATCGAGGTGAACCAGTTGAAGGTTCTTTTTTGCGAAAAATGACGAAAAATCCCATCAGTGACGTCATCATGGCCTACTAGGCCGGAAAAAAATCTGTTGCCGTAGTGTCGAAATTTTTGTGTTTAATTTTAGTTAGGTGCACCCTTATCAAACATCGCTAGTACATGTACTGTAACTTTGTCTTGAGATTATTCAAAAGTCATTTTGCATCTATCGGACTATCTGCTAATAGAATCGACGATGTCTCGGCACGAAGGTAAGCTGAGGTCCAAAGTTGATTGTAAAATTCAACATGGCGTTGAGTTCATACGAATGTTCTGAGGAATTTATCAGAAGCTAAAAGTTTTAAGAAACAACAGGATCGTAATTTGTTGTCGTCGCCGCAATTGCGCACACAGTTCACTCTGTTCGATTCCGTAATTTATAGCGGAGTTCTTATTACGAAGCTGTTTAGAATTAAATTTTCTGGAGTCGTTAAGTGCGCATAATGGCCTATATGTTGCAAATGACGTCGCCTTTAGATTAGATTTTATATTTAATCATAACTTAAATGACGGTCATCATTATAGGAAAGGAAAGAAGTCGAATTCAATAGGATCCCAGTCGAATACATTTCTGGGAAGAAATTGAAACCAGATGGAAATCGACAACAAATAGACACCCTTCCAAATTTTTATAACAATGTAGCTTTTTTAGTTCTGCTTCTTCCTCGTTCATCACTTTTTTGGTGCTCAAGTAATATTTGCTCATCGTTCATTTTTATCTTATTTATAAATATTACCCTTGGACAGTCACGGAGATGAACTTCAGCATAACAAGTGGGCCGTAATTCTGTGTAGAAATAAATGAGCATGGTTTCAACACGGGATTTTTTTTCAAACATCGTCTACCTGTATGCATTTATGCGATTAACCATTTACATTCAAGTCGACTGTTTAGTTTGAGTAATCTAATAACCTAACCTTCTCTCCATCACTCAACGTTGTAGAAAATAAACATAAATCGATTGTATTGTTCTTATAATCCTATTGAAAAATTTATTCCCCAGCAGCCAATAGTAACTACCACCAAGTTAATATACAACTATACATTGAACCCACTTTATTGTTGCATCATAGCTGAGCATTCAACTTCCAGTTGGCACATGCATGCATATTTTCAGTCACAATGAATAACGGTAAACATTTATATAGATAGAGTGTCTCAAAATTAACTGCTTATTTTGGTGAAATGTGATTCATTTCAAATAAACATCTCAAGTACATTATTACATGTATTCTATACAAAATGAAAGTGTAAGATTGGAAAAAAAACAAAACAAAACAACAAGCAACATTTTCATGTGCTGCCAAGATTTCATCAGTCATTTATTCACCAACTCTTTAGAATTCATAAATGTGTGCATTGAGTTTATGAAACCTGTTTGCAAGTCAGTCCATTACGCATTAATTCTGACATGTTCAAAATAAAATGCAAGCCTAATTATGAATGTAAAAATGATTTTACATTCACCTTTTAACTTTCACGTTCTACAAAATATGTATTGATTTGCTAAAGACAAATACTTGAAATGCATCTTATTTATCCAATATAAGCAGTTAAATTTGGGACAGTATTCGATTGCTAAATCTGCAGCCTATTTAAATTAGTAAAACTGTAGTTCACAAGTGTCTGTTATTGAAGACAAAATATGTATTGCTTTCAACTCCTCATTGTTTATACTGATAAGCTAAAATGTCACTTTATTCATTTTTAATTATTTATTTACACAGCTACTCTTAGTTTAACTTAAAACTATTCTGATGAGCATTTCCAAAAGATACAAGATGACTGGATATTTATTATTATTATTTGAATGTGCTGTTTATGGTTGTTACGTTTCATCGACTGACATTTTAATATTACCATACTTGTCGAAGGTTCAAGGGCATTTCATTCCAAATCTTGAAAGAATTAAACTGAGTTTTTTCTTGCAGGGTTGAGATAATAAAAGGGGGTTGAAGAAGTAAAAATTTAGTATTTCTACAGTCAGGTATTCAATTGAGTCAGTCTTGAATATAATGTGCAGGGTGTGAATTTGATTGGAGAGCTTTGACCAATTCTTTTAAATTTGTCAGCATTTTAATTGAATTAAAAGTTAATAAGTTAACTTTGATACAACTTTGTGTAATTGATTGGTCTTTATGTAAATTTAAAGCTGTAGGCAACTTTTGACTTTCATGAGCACATTTGGACAACTGTTAATTTTGGAGTTGCCTTTGGTTTCAAAATTGTGACAAGTTCTTTTGTCAAGGTTTGGCATAACTTCTGCACAAGGTATCATGATCTATTGAGTAGCATATCTTAGTCTCTGAGTCATAAAATTTAATTTATCAAAAATTTTTCCTAAGATTTTTTTTGCATGGACATGACTTGAGTGGGCATCTTGGCCACTTTAAGAAAAGTAGTTTTGTCATTATTAATAGTCATCCCCCTTTGATGAAACCACTTCTGGAGTTTATCAATATCCTGCTTAATATCTAGATTCAATTGTTGATCCGACAGTGTATCATATGTCTTTATTAAGAAATATCATCCACGAATGCTTTTATTATTTTAAACGTCAGAGGCAGAGAAAAGACTGGAGCCACTAGAATTGCAATGAAATAATACTTATGAATGAATCTTGTGGCATTCCCCATGTGAATGGTATTATTTAAATGCTTGATGATAGCATTTTAAAATAGTTAGATTGGTAAACAAATTTTGAATCCAAGTTAGTATTGGACTTGAAATACCATTCTTCAAACAGTTGGATAAGAGAAGGTTTTAGAATAACAATACTGACAACAACAAAAGTCTGATTATTCTCCTAATGCATTCACTGCTCCAGGAAAATCTAAGTGGCAATTCTTGTGGGAATATATTGATATGCGCCACAGCCTATAGCTGTCGCCACCACCGTGGCAAGTTAATGGCTGCTGCAAGGGTGATCAACAAACATTCATTTCATTCTCACATGTTTCTTCCCGTGCTTCTTCATTCTAGTCTCAGGCGTCACTCAATTGTTGTTCACCCTTCTACAGATTGCGAAGTAATTCCGCTAGATGTCGTCTCACAGCTTGGTGCTTATCAATTAAGTTTGCCTCCATATAGAGTTTTAGGGAACAGAGTCCATAAATAGGAGATCATGTTATTTTTTTCAATTACATTATTATTATTATTATTATTATATGCTGCAGGTATTAATGTATAAAAATTAAAAAATTGTTCAACCAGTTAGACAATTCACGTTTGAAATGCTCGTTATCTAAGAATATTCTTTTAGTAGTCATAAGAAGTGAACACATCTTTCACTATAGTAGCTTGACAAAAGTTATAATAATTGATGATTGATAGGAATAGCATTATGTGGGAAATGTTTGGATTTAAAAGCCAATATATTGTTACGTAACTTCAATTTCAACTGTCTTAATCTGTGATTCTTCAGAGAATCAACAGACCAGTCCTTGACATATTCTACTGGATGGCCATGGATTCTAATTGCATTATAAATTTCTGTCACTTAAGCCAATTTTATGGATTGCAAGTAGCGCAGCTATTTGTATTTGATTACACGATGACATTATTGACTCCATTCTTTGAAGGTTGTTCGAAGAATGTTGTTGTAGGCTACTGTGTAAATGGAACTTTACTTTATACTACCCCAAAATACAATAATATAATAGTGTTGGTAAAACTGTTGATAATATGACATGTCTTACTGGTAATTCTTTGTGCCAAATGAGAACTAAGTTGTTTCATTAGATAACTTTTCTGTGTCTGGAATTGAGTGTTAATACTAGAAAGTTTAGGGAATCTGTTACTGTATCATTTTTAGAAACTTTTTTTTTGTTTTGCCTTATGTAATCGGTGGCCAAGTTCCTTGCACCAGAAATCCAGTTGTTTTTAATCTTGTTCTAGTTTGTACATCGTTGGTACTGTTGGTCTGATTTATAAGGGGTAAATAGAATCTTGTCATGGATTAAATCTTTACTGTAAAGTTTGATTGATACAGAGAAGTAGCCACTGCAAAAAATTATAGTCCAATTCCAGATGCCTGTATCACACTGAATCTGGCAAATAGTTATAGTAGGATGGCCAAAGATAATTTGTGTATTTGGTTGAATAAGTGACATTTCAAATAAACATCTGTTACGTTGTTGTACGTTTATTTCGATGTGAAATGAAGTTTCTATATTAGGAGTCAGTTACACAAATGTTCTTGGGTAAATTTTTATCAGTGATTTTGAATTTACTCATCTCAAAAATTAATTTGAATGTAAGTGCTAGTTTAAAACCTCTGTTTGTGAATTGGTTATTTGTTAAATGCAGACTTACAAAGTCTCTGCTTTTACTGCTGATATTTGTGTTTTTTGAAGTATATCAGCATGCAGTACACATGCCACCTTTTTCTAGTGCATGTAATCATTACCAGAATTCAATATAAACCATGTGTATTTTGCAGTTGTCATTGTGTCCTGATGTCATTGTCAATTTAATATGGTATAATCCATTTGATACAAAAACAGTTAATGTGAAATTATTTCCTCCCCCAACTCACTCAGTGAATTTTACATGTAAAATCATCCAATTAATATGAAATTTTTTTATGCAAATTTTGAATAATAGGAAATAATTTCAATAAAATTTTGAGTAAAATACAATTTATTTCTTAATTCGAGAAAATATTACTCAAAATATTAAATCAGTCAATGCTAAACAAATAAAACTGAGAAGGAAAACACTTTTCCACATAAATTTTCTATAGTTTAAGGTGAATCTTGTGTATATTGTCAGTCAATGCTGTTAAGCCTTGTGGTATTTGTGCTTGGAGATTTAAGACTCCTGTGTTATTCTTGGGTTTTTTTTCTTTTTTAGTAATTAGCTATAAAAGTTTGTATTTATGGTATAGACTTGTCAAATTTATTACAGTACATGGTTCTTCCCACTGTCTACCAAGCTGATTTATCTGAAAATCCGCCACTTAAAAGAATCTGAAATAGATTAAAAATGAATTTTACTATGTAACATTTGGAAAAGATGATTTGTATGTAGTCTGCTGCTGATTCAAACATTGTTATTAAATCCATTCATGTTGCAGTTAAGTTACTCTAACTTTTTTTCTGAGTTTATACTTATACACAAAGAATGATTGTTTAAACAAAATGAAAGTTTTTATAATGTTTCATCCCCTATCACCACCAGCTACTTTTTCCTACCATCCAGCTGTAAAAATTTTCTGAGGAGAACCCTGCAGCATAAAATTTGCGTGCAATCTATACGCTCTTCAGGTAGTACGAATTTCGGATATTACGAAAAACGTGTTGTCTCCTTGGATTTTGTATTAAGTGGATTATACCATATGTTGTACTTATTAATTCATTACTTAATAAATAAATGAATTGCATAAAATAATTATTGATTTTTTCGGGGGGGGGGGGGAAACACGAAAGTGGAATATCTGTAAATATTAAGGATGGAGTTACTTGGCTGCCCATATGTGTTTGAAGACATGCAGGTTGAGAGGTTTTATCTTGTGATTTTCTTAAGTCCTAAAATAAGGTAAATCGTTTAAGAAGAAGAAAAACTTCACTTTTATTTGGATATCTACTTTAAATAGTTATATTCATTGTCGCTTTTTTTTTTTTTTTTTTTTTTTTTGTTTTTTTTTTTTTTTAATCCTTTGTCGGCATTTTTAGCTAAAGCTTCTCTTAGAATTAAAACTTGGCAGTTAATTACCAATCACAATATTGAAAACCATATTATAAATGAAAAACTAAGCTTTCACCTATTGAAGTTACCTTTGCACAGAAAATGAGTTTAAACATGCATTAGAGGCATTTATTTGAAATGAGAACTTGTTTATTTATATTTAATGTTTGTCATCTTCATTATCAGAACAGAAGCTTTTCATTTCTGAAGTGCTAATTTGTACTCTTCCAGTAATCAATCACTGACAGTATACATTGGAGCTTCAATTATCCAAACCAATTAAAACCAAGGTGGTCGGAAAATCAAGTTATTCGGATAATTAAACACGTATATGTCTATACTAATTTACTATAATACCATAAGAAGAGAGTGTAAATATACTGTAGGCCTAAAAAATTTTCAAATGCGTATTGTAATAGGAACAGTAAATAAAAGGAAAATAAATGTAGAAACATAGTTGATGGATAAACAGTTTCGATTTGCATGTATAATTGAGAAAAATTGAATTATTACAGGTTTGGATAATCGATATTTTACTGTATTCTAGCACATGCCTAACATGAGATAATTAAAATGTGCAGTTTTGGTTTCCTTCTGTTTTGGAATACACTTTTCAGCCAGGGTTGCCCTAAACCTACCTACAAAAATTAAATGTCAATTTCTAGCTAGTACTAAATGCAATTGTTTGAAAATTGTGCAGTATAATCATGACATCAAGATATTTTGCTTAACATGTCAACACACTGGATTATCTCAAGCACTATGGATGTGGTATTGATTGCCCCCCACCCTTATCAAAATCTATTTCTTGTTTTCCTATCAGAATGTTGGCCCAATGTGGATATTGGGTCACGTGACTTGTACGTCAGCTCGGTCCACAGTTCAGTATAATAAAGGTCGAGTAGAGCGTTAATAACTTGGTCAATATTTTCATTATTTGGAATTAACAACAGAAATAAGTAATGAAAACAATTTTAAATTTAAAGACAAACACAAAAAACCCCATGGTTTCTTTATTTTCTCTTGCATATTTGTAAATTTATGAAGTTTCCTATTTTAATACTTTCATTGCTATGTACAATGTTTAAATAAGTGAATTCTTAAGTATGCTGTGATCATTCATTACAACCAAATTTGGCACAAAATCATTTTGATTTCTTTTTTAAAAACGAAATAGCTTGCTTAGCTAGATCCTAGATCATAAGCTGTAACATGAAGAGATTAAATATGCTAATAGAGAGACTACCACTGCAATCTGAGATGACTTAGATGTGCAACTTTGATTAAATTTCAGTATTGGCTTTGAAAGACTGTGGGCGCGTTCGGCATGTGCACACTAAACGCACCTAATAACATCACTCAGTGCGAGCGGTGAAAAAAGTGTAGTGCATTTTGTGTGTGTCATGAAAAACAGGAAAGAGCACGAAAGTGGGATGTTCACCTCACCCGTGCTATCATGAATAATAAACATACTGCTCAAAATAAAACTCATCATAACATCTGCATTCATATAACACGCCGAAATCGATCATTACACAGGTAGATTTCAATGTCAGTTTAAACGATGTGCAGAATTCAATTATTTTTATACCTGTTGGCTCTTTAACGGTAACTAAAATTCCGAACTATCTATCGCTACATTTCAAGCTCTAGGGCAGCGCCATCTTGCAACGCACTAAATGACTCTACTCCTAACCTAGGGTCATTTAGTGCGCGCACGAAACGCCCGGTAGTGCGCGCACTGGCGATGACGAACACGATCGGGTTCCATGACGAACACGTTAGTGCGTTTAGTGGACGCACAAAGACGTTTAGTGCGCGATGTCGAACGCGCCCTGTGTTTATCGATCTTGGGCTGATCAGTTGTAGATATAGAGTGGCTACATGTACATGAAAGTGAAAGTTATTCAATTCAGTGTTTTGGTGCAGAAGCACTCTCTAGAATTGGTTTTTTATAATTAGATATATCCTATCATTTATTTATAATAAATTTCCTATGGTTATTTTATTAATGCTGATGGCCAATGTATATTGGTCGCAGGTACTAGGTAGCCATCTCGCCAATTCTGATTAACTAGTGCTTGAATATGATTGGTTCTTACTACTTTCAATGCTTCCAAATCATTTGGCTTGCTTAGTTTTCAACACAAGGGGAATGAAACCATTATTGGCAGAAAGAATACACATTTGACCACAATATCCTTAGTAAATCCAAATTGACATAATTGAATTATTCTCTAAATTATTCATTTAATCTATTTATTTATAATACTGTAGTAAAATGAAAGGAAAAAATTCTGCTCTTATATCTTGTTTCATAAAAATGTAAGACCAGTATTGTTGTAGCCGGCTTAGTGGCAGAGAGCGTTTAAGGTGCAGGTCCCGCCACTCTAGAAACCAGCGAGTCGCAAGTTCGAATCCCACCGAGGGTATGGATGTTTGTGTTTGTCCCTTTTCATTATCATCCTTTCATCATCGTTTCATACTCTGGAACTAATAATTCCAGTTTCAATTTCATTGGCAATGCAGAAAGGAGAGAAGCCCTCAAGAAAACTCGTTCATCATGAATGAGTCATGACGTTTGGTACCGAATGAAACGACCAATCATCATCAGTATTGTTTATCCATTTTTATAAATTATGTCAAGATTAATAAATGACAACACATTGTTTGGTTTAATATCTATATGAAGAAGGAAAACTATAAAGGAATTAGGATAGATTTCAAGTTTATTATTTGAGATGGGATAGTTATAAATCATTTAAAATGTTTAAAATTAGAAGATGCCACTGTAGCTTTAACAGTTTCAACAGTTATTCTGGAATTGTTAGGCTTGCTCCTAAACCTATTTTATTACCTGAAATTCTCGATTGCTCTGAAATTATTTTAAAATGATGAAGTCTTGAATTACATGTAACTGTATTAAAATTCATGCAATATGAACTCAAAGCAATTATGTACTTCAGTATAGTCTATATATGTAGTTCAAAAAATGTATTAAAATTTTTTTTTTTTGAAATGTAACCTAAAATCAGTATATTAAATTTCTTAATGCTTTTCCCAACCCTCTTCTTCCATTGCCTTCGATCTAGGAGTTAGTTGCGATTCTTGTTTAAAAGGAAACTTCCGAGGCAAAAGATACAAGTGTCTGATTTGTTACGATTATGACTTATGTGCTACTTGTTACGAAGCTGGAGCTACAACGACTAGGCATGCCACTGAACATCCAATGCAATGTATTCTAACTAGATCAGATTTTGGTAAGCAAAATATAGTTTAATTTTGTCTCTTCATATTTAGTACTTGTCTTCATTTGTTAATTTTATATTTTCCTCTTCCTGAATTTCAAGATATGTATTATGGAGGAGAAGCTTTATCAATAGAACAGCCACAGTCATTCACCTGCCCGTTTTGTGGGAAAATGGGTTT
Source organism: Rhysida immarginata (assembly GCA_023313115.1). Lineage (NCBI taxonomy): Eukaryota > Metazoa > Arthropoda > Chilopoda > Scolopendromorpha > Scolopendridae > Rhysida > Rhysida immarginata. The sequence goes on from JAHWFO010094565.1 coordinate 46,758, forward strand.
CACAGAAGCAACCTTGCAGGAACACGTCACGAGTGAACATACAGACACATCATTTGAAGTGGTAAGTTAATTGGATTTTATCGTGGATTATTTAAAGGGCTATGGCAATATTTTTGAAATGTTCTGGAAAGTTGTAGAACAAAAGTTTATTCAAAATAATGTTTCAAAATGAATTCTATTCTTAATTTAAAGAGATAAGTTTTTTTATAACTGCTATTGAAAAAAATCTAAATTTCTGTAATTTATTATTTCAGCGGCGTACAGTCAACTCGATATAATGAAATCAGTTATAATGAAATTATTGAAATAACGAATTTTCTCATAGACCCAGTCAGATTTGTTAAGGAAAAAAAATAACCGCTTATAGCGAATTCTCTTAAATGAAAAATCTGGTAAAACAAAGATTGAATATACTAGAAAATAGAAATGTCGTAGGTTAAATATATCCCCAGAAATATATATCCACTGAAACTTCTGCGGAAATTAATATATTTCCAGAAATTTCCCCGAAAATGAATATTCCCAGAATTTATTAATTTAATTGTTGTTCTGTAAATTTCTAAGTGAAATATTGGCTACTCTTTCACAAGTATGAAAATGCAGTATGACTACTCATCACAGGTCCAATGACTATGCTCATCAGCTCACCTTCTATCTATTCAACTGTGTTCAATAGATAACTGAATGCATACCATTGGTTGCCGGGCATAAAATCAGAGCCGATTTCATATGCTTATCTCCGAAGCTCTGTTCCTTTTTGCCAATGTCCTCGGTTATCTCTTGCTGTTATGGCGGATGGGCGACCCTGCCCTTACTTTTCTCATACTGCACCAATCTTTTGAAAGCGATTCCACAGCCTGCTAATCAGGCTTTGGGATGTTACAATCGCTGTTACCATTGTCATCTGTATTTGACCACCTTCAAGACTTTCTGTGGCTCTCCAAGTTTCAGATTTGGACAAATAGTGTAGCAGGAGCATTGCAAGAGCAATGAAATTGCAGGGTGTGCATAATGTTCAGGGAAAATGCAGATACTTCCAGCATTCTGGAAGAAGAGTTTATAGGGGCTAAAATTTATTTTTATGAAAGAAATATTCATTATAGCAGTTGCTGATATGTTATCTATGTACTATCTGTTTTGAATCCCCTGTATATTACAAAGGGGATAAAACCAGATTTGCTGCACTCGAGTCCGTTGTCAGTTATGTTCATTTTTATTTTAAGTTTTTTTCTTTCTGGTTTACGAAGTAATGAGCATTATTTTTCCAAGTCTACATTATATACACCTGTAGTAAATAATAGAAGAGAAAACCATTTTGATAAGTTTATTTAACCATTTACAACACACTTGGTGATTTTATCTGAACATTGAGCTGCTAATGAAGAATTAAGTTTCAATATTTGTTTTAAGTATTTTCTGGAAAAAGTTGCAAAAGTTTTATCTGCAATTTGATAAAAGTAAAGGAAGTTTTTTTATTTGCCCCCCCCCCCCTCTCCTCTTCTTCCCTTTTCTCAGGACCTGATTGATTTCCTTGTATATTAGCACCCACTTCTACTAGAATGCAAGGAATTGTTCTCGAGATAGTTTTCAGATTTCTTGATAATGCAATTATTTGTAATAGATTTTTTTTTTTTTTTTTAATAATTATTTTTCTTTATTTTTGAAGTTTTCATGTTGGGGAGATCACTATAATCACTGAAAGCAAGGGCAAAGTACTTTAAATAAGGTGAAAAATGCTTCCAGCAGGTTCCTTCAGAATTAGTCTAGAATTAATCGTGATATAATTGGAGTATTATGTAAAAAAGGGTTGCAGGTTTGCTGTTTTCAAGCATAACAAGGAAGAAAGCAGAAATTAAAATTATACACTGCTCAAAAGAATTAGGGGAACACACTATAGAACGCCTATGTTATTTAAATGAATGAAAATTTCCGTACAACCCCATGAACACGTGAAGCGGTCTCAATTTATTCAACAAATAAACAAATGTATGGCTTAATTTTCCAAGCATCTTTCGAAAAAACAAATGACAGACGTAACCCCTGGTGAAACTAAAGTGACAAAACTGCTCTCAAGACATCTCTGACATCTGCGCGAACTCGAAGGACCTCTGCGCGTCTGCGATGCATGCTCCGCACAAGTTGTCGGATGTCTGCTTGAAGAATGTTCTCCCATTCTTCAATGAGGACCTGCGAAAGGTCGCGCAGTGATTGTGGACTTGTTGAACGTTTCCTTATGCGTCTTTCAAGCATGTCCCATACATCGGATAAATGTCCGGACTCATTGCTGGCAACTCCAATGTTGGAATGTTCCGTTCATAGAGAAATTCCTGAGGGCACGTGTCGTATGCGGACGAGCATTATCCTGCATAAGGGCTCATAACACAAGCAACAGGTACTACGTGATCTTCCAAAATGTCCCTGATGTAGACTTTAGCATTGAGACGACCTGGAACTACAACAAGAAAGGTGCGCTGTCGATAGAAATCCCCCCCTCCCAAACCATGACGAACCACAACCCATTCTGTCTGTCTGTGGCATTGTTGCTTCTGCAACGCGCTCCTCTGAGCGTCTCCACACTCACAACGATTTACGCGAAATCTGGACTCGTCTGTAAAGAGAACAGACCGCCACTGACGTAGCTGCCAGTTGATGTATTGTTGGGCACACCGACGTCGGGCTTCTCGTAGTCTGTTTCTGACTGTTTGTTCAGAAATAACCACTCCAGATGTCACACAACGGTCGTTTTGCAAGTCTGTAGCAGTTGATGTTCGTCGGCGACGAGCAGAAGTTTGAAGATATCAGTCCTGCATTCTTGTCGTTATGCGTCTGCGTTCTTGTCCAGCCCTTCGCGAATAAAGAGCAGTCTGTTGGAAACGATTCCATACACGATGGATAAATGAAGGTGACACTTGAAGCTGTCTGGCGACGGACCTGATTGAGTAGCTTTCTTGGAGCAGCCTAACAGCTTTTGCAAATTCCTCCAGTCTGAGATGTCTCATTTTGTCTCAGTCAAACGTCCGAATACTGTATTAGAGCTTTAACATGAAAATTAATGCTGCTTGAAGACGATGTGACTTTTGTTATATGGTTATGACTATTCTATTTTTAAGGGGTCTCTGATTTTTCCACTTTAAACTCACAGTAAAAAGAGAAACTCAAAAAAACACCCAAAGATTTCAATAGACCACATCTAATTTATCAAAAACTATAAAGCATTTTATCTGAAGTCTTGATCTTGAGATTTTACCAATGTTTTCAGAAGTGTTCCCCTAATTCTTTTGAGCAGTGTATTAACTCTAACTAGGTAGCGCTATCTAATTTTTATCATTCAATGATTTTATTCAATGAATAAAGTGCATAGAATATTTAAAGTTACTCATCAAGTCTTGTGTAAAAGCTTGGGGAGGGGGGGGATGTGGACATGGAGCAAATTAAAGAAAACATGCCTTCCGAATGGCTCAGTGCATTCAAATAATACTGTATGAACCTGGTTGAACGTCGTCTGCTACAGCGTGAAAACTGCTCCAGCGTGGTTTTGGCATGGATCCCGAATTCTACCTCCTGTTCCGCGAACTGCATCTTATTGTGATTTTTGACCATTTATTTTACATGTCACGGCATTTGATATACACTTGAGTGGCCAAATTATTATGACCACCTGACATTTGTAGGCAAATTATCTATGATTTTGAGCTGAAGTTGCTGAAGGGCCAGACCATTATAAATAAGGAAGCAAGTTGTTTACCACGACAGAAGTGATTTGTTTCTGAAGATATGGGTAAGCGACGCGATTTAATAGCATTTGAATGTGGGATGATTGTTGGCACTCGGAGCCCTGGAGCAAGTATCAGCAAAACGGCTGCATTTGTTAAATGTTCAAGAGCAGCCGTTATTAAAGTTTTAAAGACTGGACTGTCAGCCAGAAAACTGGGGCTGAATGTGCAAGTTGTGACAGTCAGTGACTGGTCAATGTTCGAGCAGAAGTGAGCATGGCAAGATGGTATAAGGGTCGTACAAATGAAATCGAAAATTATTTATTTTATCCAAAGTGTATTCAAGGAATTTAAAAATACTCTCCAAATGTGTTAAGGCATTTAACCCAGTGTGTAACAAGACATGTAATTAATTTATGGAAGAAGTCCTTCAGTTGCATGTGGAACCATTCCAAAACCTCTTCCTTCACTTCATCGTCCGACTGAAACCTGCGGCCTTTCGGATGTTTCTTGAGATCCCCAAACACATGGAAGTCGCATGGGAATAAGTCAGGGCTGTAAGGTGGATGCTGCATTTCTTCCCGGTTGAACTTTTTGATGAGGTCTACTGTTGCTTTCGAGGTGTGAGGACTCGCGTTGTCGTGGAGAAGAAGTACTCCTTCTGTAAGAAGTCCAGGACACTTGTGGTATTCACCACCCCCCGTACAAAGACCAATGTGCACCACCTGAGGGTATGCGCCAGGATGTGAATAATGCCAAGGGTTCGGGACCTACACAGAGGCTGACAAAGATATGGAGTTGTGTGATTACGCTTTTTATTCCCATTCAATTGTCGCAACGTTTACAATATTAACCTATAAAACTGCAGTGCACTGCGTTTTGTTTCTTAAGGGTCCTAAGATCATGCATGCATTTATCTTAAACCTATGAGCTCATTCCAGCTTAAAGTCCATCCAGGACGCATTCATATGGTGCTTGCAGCACAAAGCTCAGGATACCTGACACAGGACGAGGGATTGTCCCTGGTACAGGCATATGAGAGCAGCTGTAGGTGGGGCTGGCTGCTCCTCAAGGCACACCCAGAACGTCCGCAATAAGTACTCCTAGACGGTACACATAACTTGTGCACGGTGCTTCTTTTATTTACTGCAAGGAGGAGGAGAAACTCACAAACCTCCCCTGGCCGGTCCTGAGTGTATTAGTTCAGCAGGCTCTGCGCTCAACTGGGTAAACAACGTGATAAGACATCATGCTCTTAGCTGGTACTGATGCTTCAGACGGGATCCTGCGTTCCGCATCTCGAAACTACTGCCTCGCTTTCGCAATTTGCGCTCTGTAGCGAGACAAACCATATGACTACACCAAGAACGATTTCATGCTCTGTTTAATTTACAAGATACAGCAAAACGTGACTTCTGATATTATTAGCAGTCAATAGTTCGTACACGCTTGGGTATATTTAACAGAGCACACTAGAATGATCACGTTCATTAAAGGTGCACGCGACGATCGTGTTCTAAGCGGGGAAAAGTAGTCCAAAACAGCGCACAAAACTTCTCAACACGGGTACGGCCGGGGCGAGTGCGGTTCCCATGAACAAAATAGCATCAAACGTACTCGCCAATTTTGCTACACCTTATTTCCACCTGGGTACCACAAGCAGGGGTCCTCGACAAAACAGCTAATGCACGATTTTAATGAAAGACTGCGCGAAATATTCATGGATGAACCAAGC
>JAHWFO010094565.1:52215-66055 GCA_023313115.1 Rhysida immarginata
TTTTAATGAAAGACTGCGCGAAATATTCATGGATGAACCAAGCAGGGAACGTGAAGCTCAGTGAAAATCTCGAGGTAGAAATTTTTCACGCCTAGTGGCCCCACTGTTCATTTGCTGTGTCAGTTGCTCAGCAGTGGCACGCCGATTAATTTTGGCCAGGCATCATAACCGACGCTTGCCTCTAAGATCGATGGCCCGTGGGGCCCCACAGTTACCTCTTTGGTTGCTCGAAACTGTCGGTAAACAGAGCTCGATCGTGGTGGAGCTGAAATCAATTCATCAAAGCGCGAGTAAGCGGCGGGAGTCAATGTGACTCTTTTTAGGTAGGGCGAACAGAGCTCGTTTCATGGTGAAGGCAAAATTTCGACTAGAAAATACCAGCTGCCTCAAGTATTCGAACATCGATGACGCCATTCCCATGTTGTGCGTTGCACACTCGTTCGCATAAGTTTCAAAACGTTCTTCAAGCTTTTCTATTTCAATTACTAATTCACGTAACACAGTTAACTAAAATTAATTTACTAATCATACTGACAGCTCTTTACAAATAACATAAGCAAATTCCAAATATGTTCGAAAACAAGTACAGGAGCGATTGCTATGCGACCTCCCTCTACGAGAAGTTTTCAGCTAAAAAAAACCCAACTCTACACGCAACAAAAACACATTATAATTAGCTCATGAGATTCAAACATCACACAAAACAATGCTCTGCCAGAGGCTGTCTTCTCTTTTATGAAGCAATTAACTCAACAACAATGGCAGCCCTCGACAGAGCTCATAACAAACACTTAAAACAATAAAACGCAACGACGAGGGAACACGCGTACTATAACGACAACAACATACAGAACGATCATTCACTCAACAATATCCCTGTAAAATAATAAAACTGTTAAACAAAAAGGTAATATTTACTTAATACAGACAATATTCTTAAAACTCACAACAAATGCAACCTGTTTGCACCTACAGTCAAATCCCGTTAAAACGAATTCCATTGCAACGAAGTTTTCACTATAACGAAGTTTTGCTGCGGTCTTGGCAAAAATCCTATTCATTTAATGCTATTACGATCCCACTATAACTAAATCTTTATAACAAAGTTTTCATTGTAAGGAAGCAAATTTTTGGTCCCCACAACATTATACAGTAGAACCTCGTTTTTACGAATTTCAGGGGACCAATAATATTTATTCGTTAAATCCGAACTTCGTAAAAAACAAACCCCCAAAAAACAAAAACCACGTAAATAGGCACTGAATTTTTAATAGGCAGTATTTTTAATACAAATATACTGATTAAGTATTCGAGTTTTGAAAATATTTTAGAATTGTTGTCGGATGCATATTTGAAGTTATATCATTATTTAAGTCGTTTGAAAATTCAAAAAACTGTCAAAAATATCGTCTGATACATTTATTAGTTGCATACAGATGGTTTTTTAGAGTTTCTAAGGAGCTTTTAATTTGTGAGGATGTTGCTTTGAATGTCGTATTTTCCAATTTCTCGTCATTGTCATCTACATGTTCTTCTTCGCCGCCATCTTTGATAAGATCGCAAATTTCGTTATCGTTTAACGTCGGAGAAGTTAAAACTTCCGCATCAATACTAACAAGCTCGAAGAATTCAGATTAAAAATTCAGCTTACTTTTCAGGATTTCCCACTCTTCAAATCCTTCAAATTCGCTATCATCTTCGGGTGAGACTGCAAGTTCAGTTTCACTTTCGTTTGGATAGTCTACAAAAAGGAAGCAGTTCCTCTTTCTAGGCTCTCTAGTTTGCATCACGTGTGGCGCCCTCTGTTGGCGACAGCGGAAACCAGTCCAGTTAATCATCGATCACGATGGCGATAACATAAGCCAAATGAACAAAATGCAACCAGTGCACTCACGCAAAAAATTTTCACTTTTTTAATAAAATTTTTTACTACCAATTACAACTTCTAACTTCGTAAAATCCGAATTTCGTCGTAAAAACACTTTGTAAAACTTAAAGTTTATTATATGGAAATTAACAGGAGTGGGTCGGGATTTCCGAATTACTTCGTAAAATCCGGAATTTCGTAAAATGCAAGTTCGTAAAAACGAGTTTCTACTGTAATTTCATTATAACGAAATTTTATTTAGAAGTTGCACAATAAATAAGTGACAAATCGAAACTGTAAAAATCAACAAATTAAAAATAGCTGCTCTTGCTAGTAAGACACGAATTATTTTAGGCCTACAAATAAAATAATTTTGAAGGTCACGTTCCTATTCGAACAAATATTTTTAAGAAATACAGTATTGTTTTGAAACATCTTAGTCATCACTGTGTATAGATAATGTATTGTTATCAGTATTTTGTGGGAACTTAAATCAATAAACTGTAGCATTCCGGTAGTTCCACGTGAGAATGGCGCAGGGTTTTGTTACATTCGTTATTCTTCAAAAAATACGGTGAGTAAAATTCAATTATTTTAATACGTGCATTACAGTACTATAAAATTCGAACTAAATCTACGATGTTTATTATTAAACAGAAGGAAAAACTTAAAGAATTGCATTAAAATGGAGCTATTTTAGTCACGTGAAATGGAACTATTTTATTCGCAGATGCAAACAAAGACTCTCAGTGCATGGCCACCGTAGTTAGAGGAGGCCATGCTCAATGTAACGCTTTTATTGTAATTATGTTAAACCCGGTGTTAAGCTAGTTTAAATATTTTAAAACAAGAACCATTAAAAAATAAAAACTTTGTCATGTTCAATTTATTTACTGAAATTATGCACACACATTACTATTTATAGCGGCAAAGACTTAACAGCTAAAAGTACAACCTCCGTTTTTAATCATGATTTCCGGTAAGGATGAAGCATGATTATTTCACAATCCTAACACTACTGTACATTTAAAACGCTAATGTTGATTGACATTTGCCGTAATTATGGATAAAACATTAAAAAATGTATATTCTCGGTTTAAAATAAGCTATTTTTCATTTATTCTCAAAAAATTTACACTCTCGATTTAACGAAGTTTTCATTATAACTAAGTAAACCGATGGTCCCTTGAACTTCGTTATAACGGGATTTGACTGTATTTACAACCAAAACGATTTACCATAACCCTCCAACAAGGTAAATATCCCATTAGCTTACACTAACTCTTATTAATATAGGCATAATGAGACTTCTGCCGGACACACGCAACACTGACATGAAATGTCAAGCTTGCATTTGATGGCCGTGCGCAGTGCCTTCAATGTTTCCCCATATCGTGTTGCGTTAACTGTGGTGCCTTTTTCAAGAAAGTCCAGTAAAATCTGACCTTTGCGATCAAAAAATACTGCCAACATCACCTTCCCCGTGCTGCTTGTGATTGCTTTTGATTTTTTCGGGGGTTTTGTTGTTTGGACGAAGCGATCACTCGCAGAGCTTAGAACCGCAAGCTATCGTTCTTTCTCACGTGATGCAACACTTGCAACCTATCGTTCAATTTGCACGTGGGGTTTTGCAGTTGTTGAAAACAAAAACTTACGATCCTACATGTCGTCAGTTCCCCCCCACATTTTCGTTTTCATTTGTACGACCCTTATACAAAACAGAAGGGCAACAGTGCATCAAATTATTGCAGATCTTAATCAGGGATCCTCTCAAATGATCTCTGAATGCATTCTTCGCCTTACACTGCATTGTATGGGATATGGAACCTGAAGGTCTGTCTGCAGTTAACAAAAGTTGCAGATGCTTAACTGGTGGTAAAAAAGTCGCTAAATGGAAAACTAAATTTAGATGGCCTCCCTGTTATGATCTTTATGATCCTGAATTTTATGATCTTTTCCTTTTTGGTTCCCTTTTGTTTTCCACCGATGTTTGGTCTTGACGTTGAATTACCTATAGCAATATACCTTCAAAACATTCTCATTGGATTTTAACTCTAGATTACTAAACCTCATCACATCGACCATTTCCTTTTCTAAATTACTTCTTAATTCTCACGCATTTGCCTGTAACCCCTAATGCGATTAGCTAATCTCAGTCTTCTACTCTTGTAAGGGAAGCAGGTATTTTTTTCATAGGCCTAATAGTTTTCTTATAATTTAATGTTTTAGCGACCATGACTCTTCGAATCAACGAAGGTTTGTTGAACCCTTCAAATGTACCAGTGTGTAATCGGCAAAAAAAATAATTTTTAATGATGTATTTTACTGTTATTTTACTTGAGCTATTCTTTTGTGTTTTTCTTTTTTTGTTAATTGAGTAATGATTAAAATTTACATTTTCATTCCAAAATTCCAGATACACTAATAGGGATTAAGTGTTAAATTCCTATACCAGTATAATTGATCTAGTTTCCTTTTGTGGATGGGGAGTTGTTAAATTCCTTGGTGGGGATGGGGAGTTGTTTTAAAAGGATACTTTAATTTTTAATTAATGATTGCTATAGCTTGTTGAGCTACATGAATGCAATAAAATTTAAAACTGTTTTAGTTACCAAGTTGTCCCTGGAAAAATAGTGAATAAAATTATTTATAAAACTTTGTAAGATTGTTCATTTTTCCTGATATATGGGAAGACATTAGTTGTGTATGTAAAATGATGGAACTAGAAAAGTTCATTGCAATCTGTAATTCTTTGCCTCAGCTAATTCTGACTGGAAAAAACTATGAGATTTGGCAACACTTCTATTTTTAATTTCAACATCAAATTTCCAGTATAAACCTATTTTCTATGCATGTGCATCATAAATCATTCATTGAATCCCCTGTTAAAGCCACAATTTATAAAATTTTTATGCTCTAGAATACTCACATTAAAGTATTGGTAATAGCCATTCATACATAATTAGGCTGACAGTTTCATTCATTGAGACATAAGTTTAAGTTGTCTGTGTCCGTGTGTTAGAAATGGATTTTTTTTTAAAAAAGAGGTGTACTTAATTTTACAAGTACAAAATTTTTACTACAACCAGAGCAAATTTCCAAAAAAAATATGGAAGTTTTACTTGGGAAGCACTGCTTGCCAATTTGCAGAAGATACAAGCAAAAGTAATACTTCTTTAAATTCATTGAATTAATGATAAAAAATTCATCTTTGCTACATGTCCTGAAGAATAACATGAATTATAATATACAGTCTGTTTCCTATTTTAGTGGACAGTTGATAAAACCTTTTAGAAATGCAAAACCCTGATATCTAACAATTTATACATCTTTAATACAATGTAAATGGTGCTTCTTTACATTTTCAATACTCTGAGAAAGAGCTTTTACATAACAAAAACATAAACGGTGATTCATGAGAATCTACTTGTTTCCTATTTAGTGGACAATATAAATAAAAGAAATGAAATAAACAATACTAATAGGAGAATTTATCCTTAGTATTTAGTGGACCCTCCATTCTGTGTAATAAGTGTGAAAACACGATCCTTCATTGATTTAACAAGCTTTTGAAGGACTTCAGGATCTAAGTTCTACCATGCTTCAACAATTGATTCTTTCAATGATGAAACACTGCTGTACTGACGTCCATCTTCGTAAACTTTACGCACAATGATACCCCATAAGTTCTCGATAGGGTTCATGTCCGGACTTCTTGGTGGCCAGACCATCATGTTGACATTTTTAGATTTCAGCCAGTTCTTTGTTGACATCGAACTGTGGCACGGGGCGTTGTCTTGCTGCAGAACCCAAGATGGTCCACTAATGTCTTGTCCATAAGGTAATAAGGTAAGGCAGCTTCTTCAAGTAGCTCCTGATATTTCACAGAATTCATTCTAGTGGTAACGAATGCTAGAGGAGTAGTTCCATTAAAGCCAAAACTGCCCCATATCATTACTGAGCCGCCACCAAGAACTCTTGTAGAAAATAACTGCTTCTCTTTGCGAATGTCATGCCAGTATGACTGCAACCCATCTGGACCATCCAGATTGAATTTTTTTTCATCTGTAAACAACACCTCCATCCATTTGTCATCCCACGTCATATGTTCCTTTGCACAGTGCAAACTTTGATTCTTATGCTCAGCAGTTAATGGAGGTTTGGCCTGTTTTTTTGTGTACGTCAAGTGTGGTGATGAAGACAAAATCTTCCACACAATCTTGCGCTTTACTGGAAATTGCAGATCAGCACATATTCGAGCACACGAGTGGCCAGTTTGAGTTGCTTCACGGATGATGTGTTTGTCACGATTTGTCAACTTTGGCTTCGGACCACGTTTCTTCTGCGCCGATTTTGAACTGCCCACTGTCAGAAACCTACCAATGGTACTCTTAGGTTTGTTCAGCAAAGCAGCAATTTCACGTATTGACTTTCCACTCTCTCAAAATGCCATGATTTTGCCTTTTTCAATATCAGACAGCTTTTCTCGACTTGCCATTATTGAAATAATCTGGAGTTCTCAATATGACTGCATATGAGCTTAAAACAATCAAAGAATGATATTCTTGCTTTCCTGAGAATTGTGTGCTGTTACCTTAACTCTTAAAATGGAACTGTCCACTAAATAGGAAACAAGTAATTTCGTATGTATCAAGTTTTTATAGCCTTATAAGAACAAAATGCACTTTTTAATCTGTCAAAATGTAAAGAAGCACTATTTACATTGGTTTGAAGACTTACAAATTGTTAGTTATCAGAGTTTTGCGCTTCTAAAGGGTTTTATTAACTGTCCACTAAAATAGGAAACAGAAAATGGAACTGTCCACTAAAATAGGAAACAAACTGTAGAATAAATAAAATAAAATAAAACAAGAGAGAAAAAAGGGTGTTTTCAAAACACGCTTTTATGTTTTATTATATCTCTTCAAGCTGGCGTCAACAATTTGTAAAACTACTGTAATTTGTTTGGCCGAAACAATTAGGTAATTCGTATAACAATCGTTCCTCCAACTTATGGAGAGATGCCTGAAATGAATTGGTGGCCTAGAACACGAACCAGTGAACCGATTTGAAAAATGTTTCCTTTAACATTCATTGTCATCGGTCCAGTGTATGTGTATCAAGTTTCAGCTCTCTAGCTTCTCGGGAAGTTGGTTTAATATTGGTTACAAAATTTGATGGGGAGACAAACCTACAGAAAAGCAAGTTGAATAAATGCGTATAAAAAGAAGGGAAAAATTCCATGATCTGGAATCTAACTCGGGACTGTGACTTTTGCTGTCGTTGCTCTAACCAATCGAGCTATTGTGGACAGAAAATGGCAATTCTGTTACAACAAGCCCTTATGGACTTCTGTGAAGTTATATAACTGCTCAATTGATAGTGGGTCCCTGACTCTCAAACTGGGAATCCTTACCCTTAGCATCAAATATTGTTAATGATAAAATATTATATTGACATCAAAAAAAATATTGATGAAAATTCATACTAATTCAAAGAGAAACTGAAGAAAATTCTTCAAATGTTTCATAATTACCAAAACAACTGATTTAGAATCGCATGCAGACTAGTTTAAGTTTTTTTGTTTATAGAACCTCCAATTGGTAGGCAGTGCTCTAATAAATGCTATTATCTTATTTGTTCATTGATCATGTAGATGTCACATTCCTGAAACATACCATTCAAGGTTAGAAACATCATCTTTGACTTTTCTGATCTCATTTTTCTCATGATTGGGGTGGGGGAGTCTTTTTCTTATTGTCTTTGAAAATAAAAATAGTTAAGGCAGTTAACAGTGAATGATTTTAATTTTCTTGGACGATTCCTCGTGACATCATGCGTCACGATTGCACATACCTAAAAGCATGTGCACTGTAGAAGGTTGGCCTAAAATGGTGGCTAAATTGAACACACTTTGGGAAGTGTACATGTACACCCTTTTTGACACAGGTTTCCGTTATTTCCTAAAATTGGAACGTGCATAATCCAAGGAGCGTTCAAAAAGAAACTAACCAGAGATCTAGGAACAGAAACCAGTACCTCTAAGTCAGAAGTATTGACCTTGGCTGTTGAGGCACTTGTCCCACTGTAACACACAAGGCGGTGAAGGGCTGTCTCGTAAAAATTCCCAGGGCTGTGTTGTGAACTAGTTCCACACGTACTGCTTGATGTCGTCGTCCGAGGTTAATCGTTAATGCTGTTTGGTGTTCCAGACCGTGCATCATCGGCTAACGACACCCTTCCTTCCCTGAACCGCTTACGCCACGCCTTGACCCTTACAAGGGACATGCAGTGTTCACCGTACACTTGTGACATTCTTCGATGAATGTCCGTTCCCCCTACTCCTTCCGCTGTCAGAAAACGAACAACACCTCTTTGCTCTTCTTTTGACGCTGCCATTTCACTTATTCACTTGCTTATACAATGCAAATGACCGTTGGGCGAATCACGTTTGCTTCTGGTTCCTTTGTATTGTCACGTGACTTCCACCGTCAGCCTCTAGCAGCGGGCTGTGAACTTCCACACTCTTGTTGGAACTACTCTTTGTTACACATGCAACGATATCACCATTCTGTCTCTGGTTTGCACATTCCAGACTCCGGCTCGTTTCTTTTTGAACACTCCATATACTTTTGAAAATTCTAATAAATGCAAGGGTGGTTTCAGATTACAAGCATATATCACAATCAGAACATAAATTTTTGTCGACAATCTTTTCATCTTTGGAAGTAATGAAACAGTTCCATTTGTATTAAGAGCTGGATGTTTGGTTATGTTAATGCTTAACAATAGCCAGTGGCTTTATCCATTTAAGTCGAGTTGAATGGATTTTGAGTCTTGCTAACAATTATTTTAGATCCAAATAGCCTAAGCAAATGAATATTATCAAGTTCGTTATTCGATTCTATATTTCAGTCTGTCCACACTTTTTACAAGGTGCAGAATATATGATATATGAAATGAATATGTCCTTATAGCTGATTACAGATATCCATCCAAATTTCTGTGGGACAAATAGTTCCCGAGATATTGGCATAAATTGAGTTCCTTAAATATGCCTTATCTCAAAGATGGGGAGTCATAGCAAACTGGAACCAAAGCAGTTTGATAAAATGCTTGATCAGTATATGGATGGTTACTATTGAAAAATCTTAACTATCAATAATCGATGTTCAACAACACAATATTAGACAGCTGATACCGATGTAATGCGCATATATGTGCATATACTAGACTCAATAATAAGCACTCATTTGAAAATTTGGAAATTGGACCAGTCGTTATACATAACTGTGCAAATCCTAGTGAAGTGGGTACAATTTATCAACTGAACAAAGGAGAGCCATATTGTAACAATGGTATTAAACAGGATATATTTGGTTGCCAAATATTACTTGCTACTTAAGCTAATGGACCCTAGAATTTTTTTAATTTATAAAATACTTTCATAAATGATTGTTTATGGTTTCACACTTTATCTTCCACTTACATATCCTTGCTCTCTCATTCATCTTTCACAAACTTGTGCTTATTCACACATATCCTGTGTGCTCTCCCTCCTCCATAACAACGGAACACTTGTGTTAAATGGGGAGACGTACAATATCAATAACTGACATTGTCATGTATGCATGACCCTTTTTGATTTCTTCTCCCCCACTGAAGATAGTTACCTAGTATAGTGATACCTCTCAGTACGATTTTAATTCATTTCACAACTGAGCTTGTTTTAAGATTTACTAGATTTGAAAATCAAATTTTTCGCACTGAAATTAGTTAAAATATAATTAATCTGTTCCAGCCCTTCAAAAAGCACACAAAAAAACGACAATTATAAAAGCATAATAAAAGAATGTAAAAGAAATATGGAAACTGTTTTTATTAATTTTATTAGATGTACTTTAAAGACTGGACAAATTTGTGCATAAGGAAGATGAAGTGGGGAGTGGGAGAATAAGCGTTTGAAAGGAGAATCTTTTTCTATTAAGACTTCGGGAAGAACATGCAAGCAAAAATTACCATGGTGCACTGGTAATGCGAGGTTCTACTGTACTGTATTTTTTCGAATATAGGCCGCAGCCCTGAATCCAAAAAAATCTAAAATTTTAGGAGTGAGGCCTGAAAAAAAAAATTTTTCTTAATTATCGATAATTGTATATAGAACAAAAAAAATCTAACTACTTCATTTTAGCGTCTCATAGTATGTTATATAGTAATTTAGATAATGATTTTATTATTTATATAAGTATCTAAATTATTTTTATATATTGAATGAAACTTTTATAAATTTATTATTGAAATGTGTAAATAATTATACAGGGTGTCCATAAAGTTTCTCCGCAGTGGAAAATGATGATTCCCATCGAAAGTCAGTCTGAGATGGAAACCACAAAAACGTTTGAATGTAACAACTGACATGCACAGCACACATTGTCAGACGGACTCTCACCACTTAATATAGTTCATTCCTAATGTAAATAAAGTGCGATATTTTCCCGTTTATTGGATTATTGCTTTTGTTTTTCACTGTGGAGGAGACTTTATGGACACCCTGTAGTAATCTCATTTTAATAAACGAGTGTAACTCTTTATTTGCTCGGCGACAGCCATGGCTCTATCAACGAAATACAGACCAATAGCAGCGATAGAGTATTCTTTGACATCACAATATCTTGGAGCAGAGTATGTGGGATGATAAAGTGCCGCCAGTAGATTTAATAAGTGAATTTTATAATTATTTATGAATGAAAATATGAGACTGGTTAATTATTGTTCTGAAGGGTTAGAATATTAATTTCACTGTTAGAAAATGATTCAACAAAGACTGATTAATTTAAAGCCATGAACTCAAATCCACCGTTTTTTTTATCAGATAATTTTTGCCAATCTGCGATCGATCTACCCTTTCAAAAATATATAGTGTAATAGAATTTTCCTATAAAAAGATAGGAAGCAAATATAAAAGATATATTGGCTAACGATCAAATATAGGTGTATGGATGTATTTGCTATCAGCCAAAAATCATTACGCTTTCGACATTGACGCTACTCCTTGTTTTCAGTTGGGGGAGAGGGGGGGTTATTAATATAAAAAAGAACAAACAATAATTCGACTCAATTTTACTATAAATTTTGTATAAATAAGTACAATTGACTCTTAGGATAAATAGTTGCATTTCTTTCTTCTATTAATGCAGATTCCCTCCCCCCTCAAAATAAACCAAAAAACAAAAAAAACAAAACAAAAAAAAAAAACACTTCCAATTTCACATTTGTTGTAGATGTGTAGCGGAATAATTTTTGGTCGATAGCCAACAACCCATTCGTATTATACCTATTTTCTTTTAAATTCCCTTCTTTCCTATCTTTTTATAGGAAAATTCTGTTACACTTTATGCTTTTTGAAAAGGTAAATCCATCTCGGATCGGCAAAAGTTATTCAATAAAAACAGTGGATTTGAGTTCATGGCTTTAAATTAGCCACCCTTTGTTGAATCGTTTTCTAACGATGAAATTAATATTCTATGCCTTCAGAACAATGAGTAACCAGGCAAGTATATTTTCATTCATAAATTATGAAATTCGCGTGTTAAAGCTATTGTCGGCGGTTCATCAGCCCACTCTCACTCTGTTCAATGATCTGTTATGTCGCAGAATATTCTATCGCTGCTATTGATCAGTATTTCGTTGATAGAGCCATGGCCACCACCGAAGAAATAAGAGTTACACTCGTTCATTAAAATGAGATTAATATAATTATTTACATATTTCATTAATGAAACTTTTGTAAATTTTTTAAATATATAAAAATAATTTAGATAGTTACATAAATAATAAAATTACTATCTAAATTATATGTAAAAATTATAAGTAGTTCAACCTTTCTTTAGGTCCAAGAAGTTTGCTGCTTTTAAACCGTTAATTTTTCATTCCACCATATTTGTGACTGTGGGTCGTGAACAGTGCATATATGCATAGAAAAACATAAGAATAAATTATGTTTAGCATTTTATTTTATTCAATACAAATATAGCAAATTTTGATTGAGTTATTATTTAACCAATTGGGAGTTACAATTTAACTTCTTGAGATTGTTCTGTTTACCTACAAGTCTAATTATCCCGGGCAGCGTCGGGTCCTCTTCTAGTTTTTAAATAATTCCCCGACTTTTTGTAAAATTCTGACTTTACCCGGTTACAAAAAATTCCCTGACGTTTCCCAGTTTTCCCTGTCACCCTGTTACATCCACATTTACTTAATATTAAAATAAACACATGATGGTATGATCTTACCGTAATGAAGATGGGCAGTTGTCTGTCAAGTGAAGCTTTCCAATCTAATTGCCGTACAAAATGGGTCCCGACTGAGTAGCATGCGACAATCGAACAGTAAAGAGTACATTTGTTCAGATGGGACGAAAGCAACACTTTCACAAAGCTCATTGAACCAGAATAAATTCCAAATGAAATACACTGAGGTAGTCAAGAAGCCTGACCGACCCATATTACAGTATAACTCTGATAATACGAACTCGGTTAATATGAAAACCCGCTTAATACAAAATTATTTTTGGTCCCAGTCCCGTTTGTTTACTTTCTTTGAAAAATTACCCTCTTAATACGAACTGTTTTTTCAAAAAACCCGGTTAATACAAAAAAAAAAATTGCAAAATAAATGAAAATTTCTTACTAAAAAACGATTTTAACAGTCAACTATGATTGGATAAACAGTGTAGAGCAGCAAATATCCCACAAGCTACACTTTTGCAAATATGACATGCCATTTTTGATCCTGAAATTTTGTTTCGGGAACATGCAAGAGAGAAGCTAAAGGTAAAGGAAGCTTTAGATACAATAAAAACTTACCTCATGACGAAAGAAGATATCAGCGACAATGATTTTAATGCTTTCTTTTCTTTGAATGAAAAAATTGATAAGCGTTTGCAGAAAGATTAAGCAGTCGCAAATAGTGAACTATTTTCATAAATTGTAAAAGCAGTTTATTTACAGTAAATATTCATGACTTATGACTTGTTTCTATTGTTCCTGGATAATATGAAACCCGGATAATACAAAAAAATTTGTTGGCCCCCAACTAGTTCGTATTATCAGGGTTATACTGTATACAAAGAAAGTAAGATTGACGATTGTCAGAAAGAAAATACAAACAAAATAAAAATATAACTGGAAAGAAGATTATCACATCTTCCAGTTGTCCGGGAGTAAATATGGTACTTAGAAAGATAACCCTTTGCATATGGACTGTTGAATGTAGGCAGAAAGTTGATTTGCCTGCACAACCTATAAGAAAAATCTTGTTCTACAAGAAATGGACAATCTTTTATCAAGAATAATAGTGAAATTTAATTATGTAGTGAAGGTTAAATTAAAATGGAGGTGGAAGAACACTGGGAGTACCAAGAACATGGCATGGTTCGTACGAGTCCTTGAAATCCTTGAAAAGTCCTTGAAAAACTTTTTTCGTTTTCAAGGTCCTTAAAAGTACTTGAAAACGGAATAGAGTCATTGAAAAGTCCTTGAATTCTTTAAGAAAGAAGAGTGGTAATTCTTCCACGTGGTTTTTCATGGGTGAGTTCAAGATTGTCAACAACAGTTGAGGTTGATGTCGACACGAGTTGGCATTAGTCATGCAGTGGTTGTTAGGGCAAACTGTTCTCATTTGAACTCAAATCACGTGACTCGTTGAAAACTGCTCCTGGATCACAGGATTCTGCGATCACGTGATTCAAAGGTTGTTTGAAATGTGAAGAAAAAGAATCGAGATAAGAAACAGGCTGAGTTCACTTCTTCATTAATGATATTTTTACAAGAAATAAATATTAGTTTATTTTGAGGATGACGTTGTAGAAGTGTCAGATTAAAAAATTATAGAAAATGAAGCAATATGGATATTAGAAAAGAAGCGCTGTGATAACTTTGCATTTGCTTTGAATAAAACAATAAATTTAAGTAC
>JAHWFO010094565.1:66155-97067 GCA_023313115.1 Rhysida immarginata
AGATATCTTGAAATTTTGAAAAAAAAATTCCATTTTTACGTATGTGACCAATTTAGTGCAGCTAATTCCTTCAGAAACGGTAATACATATTTAACACGCTTTAATATGCCTTCATAATTAGTTAAGCCTTTTAATATTTTTTTTTTCTAAAAATGAACAAATAACTGTAGCATTCATGCGATAAATTTATTCAAACAGTCAATTAGACTTGTACGGATTCCTCTCATTGAGATGTACAATATTTGTAAATATATTGTTTGGTTCTGAATAACTATTTTTCAATATACTTAAATATTAAAAGAGTTTTTTTTTATGAATTTTAATTGTTTTCATTTTTTTTTCTTTAAAATGTGGGAAGCCTGTGCAAATTTAATTATTTTTATTTCTGAGGTGAATGAAATATTGCAAAAATTAAATTATGCGTTAAATTAAAAAGTTAGTTTGTTCAGTTGCAATTTATTACTGATGACTATTTAAATTTTCATACGATGCTAAAGCACATTTATATGCTTTATCAATGGGAGGGAAAAAAAATTTAAGGCATATGATCGGCATCTTGTTAGAACAAGTGAGTGGGTGAGTAGTAGGGGAAAGAGTGAAGAAAAAACCTTGACTGCTCCGCCCTTGAGTTGGTAGCTGTCACCTCTTCTTCCTATGGTTGAGATAGTGGAGGGTGCAGTTGACACTGCGGGGCAGTTCATGTTGAATCTGCTGCATTCTTGAACACAATGGGCGGTGTCAACGAATGATTCTTGAACCAGTCGTTGATAGCCTCACACGGGAAGTTGAGATTCTTGAACACGGCCCATGGACTACCTTTTATCTCAACAGACAGAAATACCAAGAAATGAGTCTTCACATCTTTCCCATACTCGTTTGCGGGAGAATCCCCTTTAGTCTCCTTCCCCTCCCCTTTCTTGGGAAAAAAAATTATGTATACAATTCATTTAATGAGTCCTTGAAAAACATTATTTAGTCCTTGAAAAATCCTTGAATAGTCTTTGAATTTTTTCTTCATAAATGCGTATGAACAATGTTAGAAGAACCATGGTTGCCAAGTGTCTTCAAGAGGAAGATGTTGTAGATCAGGAGAGGGAGCGATTAGGAACGGGAGGGTGACAGCAGCTGCAAAACTCCCAAGATATAGGGATTAAATTACTTGCATCAACCTGTTAATTTGCATTCCATTTTGCATTTTAAATGGTTTTTTTATTTAAGTTTTTACTACTTCTTTATGGTTTTTACAGACAGGTCCAGAATAAGCACATTAGAGATCAAATCTATATTTATTAATCTGGTAAATTGAAAAGACTCTATAATAATTAGGAATATCCGTTTAAGGACTGGTAGACATAATGATAAAGTTCAAAAAAAAACAAAACATGATAGATGCTTATTCTGGATCTTTCATCTCTCATTCATTGCATTTTTTGTCTCCTGTGGAGTTTTCTTTAGATGCTATGCTTATTACTTGAGTTAACTTTTAAAAGAACGCAATATAATTGTTTATTTTTTATTTTATTCCCGCCCCCCCGTTTTGCTTGTATTTTGGCACTATTACTTAGTAAAGTACATTGCTTTGCAATGAAAAATGAAATTGCCCCACCAACAAGGAGTTATCCGACCTTATCCATATTCAGTGGAGGGGTTCGGATAAGGTCGGATAACTCCTTGTTGGTGGGGCAATTTACCTCCGACTAATAAACGATTAAATGCATGCTCACAGGACATGACCATTTGGGTTGATACAGGGTGTCCGAGTGCCTGTTACAGGTTCATCAGTTGACACCTGTGCGAGACGTTCCATGCAGTAGGGGGAAGCAACTGCCTCGTGAACGTACCGTACTGTAATCCGCACAACGGTCTCAATGCCGCGACGACAACAACTACAACCGTTCACGCAATTAACGGACTTTGAACGAGGTTGGATTATTGGCCTCTCAGAGGGTGGATGGTCAACCAGACGGATTGCTATCCATGTGTCTCGGGACGCACGGAAGGTAGGTCGATGTTGGAGGCAATGGCGAAAGGAAGGCACACATGCCAGAGGACCAGGCTCTGGGGCCCAGAGAAGCACGTCACCGATAGGCAGATACTGCGAACAGCTCTAGTGGACAGAACCATCACCCTGCGGCAACTGCGCGACAACATCACTATTCCCGGTACTGCACCAGTATCAATAGCGACAATAGTATGCCAGTTACACGCTGTGACGATGTCTGCCAGGTGTCCATTGTTGTGTCTTCCTTTGACACTTGAACACCGCACGATATGACTGCAATAGTGTCGTGAACGAGTGGGCTGGTGAATGGAATGGCGCCCGGTGGTCTTCAGCGATGAATCCCGCTTTTGTTCGGACACAGACGACAGATGCGTACGGGTTGAGCACAGGTTCAGACCTATGCCAATTGAGCACGTGTGGGACATGGTGGGACGTCATTTACGATCACCCCGGAATCTCCATGAACTGACACAGCAGATTCACCAGGCCTGGGCAGATGACATTCGCCACCTGTATGTTCACCTACATCTGCGGCTGGAACAGTGCATCGCCGCTAGAGGGGGTGCTACAGCCTACTGATGCCACTTTTCGTTGGGACACCCTGTACAAACAAGTGCACCATAACATAATCATAATCCTAGAAGGGAAGTAGTGAAACTCCGTAGTTCTGTTCCACCGCATGATGGCGCCACTGCTGTTTTGGCTCCAAGCTTATTTCCCTGTTAACTTTTATTTACAAGATAATAAAATCTAAAATGAATGACAACATATCAAAAATAAAATTTCAATTGTGCATTTATTAAACTTTATTGCCTTTTATTATTAATAAATTTAAAACAGAATTATACTCTTAAAATATAACAGTTCATGTATAATCAGAGAAAGAGTTCAAATATTAAGAGAGCAATTTTGCAAATTCTTTTTGTTTTACTTTTCACTTCATTACAAACATGTCTCCTCAGTTCTCTAACAAGAAAATAAAAACTAGTCTGGATATAATACAAAATACAAGGTGAACAAAATACATTCGCTAAACACTTAAATTCTCGTGGCCACTCGTTACAGGACGTTAGTCTTTATATTTTTCATAACTTCAATAACAAAAAAGAAATAGGGCAATTCGAGTCCTTTTCTCATGAAATTCAATTCCCTATAATGACATTAACCTTCGCAAAGGCACCATACTTTCATTACCTTTCCTCCACTCCCCTCTCCCTCCAACTATTCTCTAATTTGTCAAGGGGCTTTCTACAGCTTCTTTCAGTGTCTTAGGCTTTCCCTCCCTACATTTTTCTTACCTCCCCCTTCTAAAGGCCCCTGTATATAAGACTTCTTCTAAGCCCCTATTATCACTTTCGCTGTATTCAAAACGTCGGTTGTTTTTACAGAATCTTATCACGCTGTGTTTGTTTATTTTTAATAAATTAACTATAAATTTAAAGAAACATTTTGTGTACCATAACCATGATATGAGAGTACTATGATTATGCATCTCTTTGATGTTTATTATTAAATTTAGTTTTTAAATATACTTAACTTTCATTAACAATTTATTTAACTACATAACAAAGAAAAAGTAAATAATATTTGTTCTACAATATCTTTTAAATGAAATTAAATAAGCGACCCAAACTGCAATACAATTCCTGAGATTGGAGCCAAAACTGCAGCAGCGCCACAGCTTCACAAAACTCCCGCAGAGACAATTTCGAGTGACTGCACACTTTAATGTTCGGTTGCAATTGTTTCTACAAATATCTCATCAAAAATTGTAAACTAAATTTTTTAGTTTACTTTTAACTCTAATAAAGAAATGTATATAGCAATTGGTTTCAGATAAGCATTAAATCTTAAGTAATACAAAATTATTTTCTTCTATGTCAATGTAAAAGCATAAGGAAGTTTCACTACTTCCCTTCTATGATTATGACGTAATCAAGATGTGTTCAGATGTATCTCTTGCTGTATACCTACTTTTGGCTCATTTGGATAACCCCTTGTGGGTGGGGCAATCAATTTCATTGCAAAGCAGTGTATAAGTGAGAAAAGAGTTGAGACATTTTTTTTTTTTTTTTTTTTTTTTTTTTTAATTCTTGTTTGTTTAAAACTTTGTATTTTTTATTAAAGCTGCTTTATAAAAATCTATTTAAATATTAATCTCTTGCAGGTATGTCCTGTATGTGCTGCATTGCCAGGTGGTGATCCAAATTTAGTCACTGATGATTTTGCTGCCCATTTGACTTTAGAGCATCGTAGTCCTAGGGATTTGATATCCTTTGTCATATCCTGGAATTGGTAGCAACAAGAACTATACATTTGTTTTATTAATGTCATTTTTTTTTTTTTTTTTTTTTTTTATACTTTGAAAGTATACCTTTAAAAATTAGTGATATGCTTCTAGTAGACATTTATGTTTGAAAAATTTATCATTGATGAATAAATTGGTATAAAAGACACTCCTCAAAAGAATTAGGGGGTCACAAGTTGGAGATGTGAAAATAGCACAATAAGAATGATTACCTGTGAGAACTCTGCGAAGAGAAAGGAACTTTATCAACATAAGCATTGAACAGTTGGTAATTGCATAAATGTTTCCTGGCTGAACAACATGGAAGTGTGGTGTAGTCAAAAACAACAAAGAACAATTGAAATAAAGAAGAATACAATGCTTTTTGCCAGTTTGAATACAGTTGGGTTTGTTTTTTTGTTTTTTTTCCTTCACTAAGAAAGAGGTTGAACCTCAATTATTGCTTGGCACCATTATCTTCTCTTTAAAGGGGCTATCCTCTAAATCCTGGAGTGTAGTAGGAGCATTTAGGCAAATCTCATGTGTCTAGCCAGCATGTCTGTAACCTGTTCAAAGGGAAATTAGTAAATGGAAAAGTAAATAATGCTTCAAGCATAAGGTAACATTATTTCCGGTTAACATTTTGAGCAAGTTTATAGCTCAATTGATAAAGGGATAAAATCAATGAGTGTGATACTCGTAGTTCCTGGTTCAAATCCAGGTCGTGGAATTTTTTCTTCCATTTTTTCTGATATGTTCAAGGGGATTAAAGTCTGGCCATGAGCTGGCCACAGAAAATTGATATCGTGGTCCTCAAGGAAGCTAATGGCTCTTGTGAAGTGGATGAGCATTATCATGCATGAGGAGGAAATTTTCACTCATCAGCTGAGCGCAAAAGGACTCCCTTGTGTTTGCACCACCTCATTAACCACATCTGATGATAAAAAGAGCTTGTGGTACTTAAACGAAATTGTTCTACTACACGTCACCATATATGCACATGACCGTCGTGTCCATCTAGTGCAAATTGGGACTTTATCTGTGAACAAAATGCTTTACTGTTGGTAGAGTTGGTGTTGTCGGGTGTTGGTGGCCAAACTGAATCTTGGATGACAGCGATTCTTTGTTAGCTCGAGTGTTCTTTCAGGCTGTCTCGACGTAAATCCTGTCTCTCGAAGTCTTACTTCGCGAAAGTTCATTTTGCAAGGCTTTTGCAGTGGCTGTGCAATTCCTCAAGGCTTGAGCTCAGAAAACTGGTGATCTTCGGCTTATCTTGCCCAGGACATCTGTGATCAGTTCCTATTTTTCATTTTCCAAATCAGACTGAAATACGATCCAGTGTATGACCTTCTTGAAGCAGTACAAGAGTCCTAATGGCCTGTGTCTCGCTCAAATGCTTTCTTATTTGTTGATGTTGTCACCACAAATTAACTCAACTTGGACTTGCACTACAGTGTATTCCCATTTTTGAGTCAGATCTGTACAGTTAGATCCCTGCCCTCCTCTAAAGGGAGAAGGCACTTTATTCCCATATCCCTTGCGAATGGTATACGTGTATCTGAATTATGTTACATCAAAAAAAAAAAAAAAAAAAATCTGAGTATTCCTATAAACTTGTGGTATTCAGTAGGAAGGTTGACCTCTTAATCCTTTTGAAGAGTGTATTTCCAAAGCATATTTGAACACTTGACCCAGAGTATTCACATAAAAAAATTTATAAATGTCACACCTTTAAAATATACTTGTACTGATATTAGATGAAAGAGAGACTTTTTATACTTGCATAAAAAAAATATGCTGAACAAAGAAATTTCTCTTCTTTTATCTTTCTCATCACTTTTTAGTACTTCCCCTTTAGCAGTACATTTTCTTGTTTGTAATTTATTCAGAATGTATTTATTTAACAATACATTTAGAGAGTCACCAGGTAATATATTGACCAGGCCACTTTGTTACTTACACTTTAGATTTCAGACTATCTGAGCACGGATTTGACAAGGTGGTCATTATTCTTTTAAGGTGTCATTATTCTTTCAAGGTGTCATTGCTGATAGTTACCCATGCATTTTCTGGAGATTTAATAATTGCAGACATTCATTGCATAGCTCATTCCAGATCTTCCAAAGATGACCAAGAGAAGGAAACAAAACTCGTGGGCCATCACGTAATCACTGACTAGAACATGCATGTGATCACAAAAACACGAATTTATCAACTACTGATGTAAATGCAGTGATTTTACTTGGCACAGCAGTGTTACATCTCACTATCACTGCACATGAAACCCTGTGCTGTTATCTGTTGGCACTCTACACAGCTAGTCTGGGAACTTTTTGATACCACCTCATATTGCTGGCAGTCATTTTTATTTGACATTTGCACCAACTTTTCATGCTTACTGAAATATTCGATTTTACTAGATGTGCTTCGATTCCTTTTTTACCACCCTTATATTAGCTCGCTCTTGGATCTTGTGAGATGGTACGGAACCTTTCAGTCGAATTTTGAAGCACTTCCGCTTTTCCATTCACTCTTAAATTTTGCATACAGGTTTGTTTTTGATGACAACACATTTTAGTAATTTTTCTTTCCAATTTCGCAGTTTTTTCCCCACAAAAAAAAACTTAAATAGATTCATTTTTCCTGCATGTCTATGGAGTTTTATTTGCGTGGAACAGTTTGTGACGTCAGAATTTGTTTTGCCATTAAGATTGTTTCTTCTAAGTGATAAAACTTAAACTTTCATTTTGAGAATAAGGGTAGTAAAAAATGTCTCATTTTTCTATATTTACTTATTTATATAAGACATGTTCTAATGAAAGTGATTCGGGCTGTAGCACGCGAGCGCATGAGTGCGCAGACACGAGGCAAACTGGTGATTGTTGACGTATCGTCTGCTTGTTCTGATAAGCACTGCTGTGGGAGGTTACGTTGGCTTATGCTCGTGTTTCGTTTGTGTTACAGTGGACCCTCCTATTAAATTTCCATCCAAAACTGATCAATGAGTGATGATAATGATTCTGACAGCTGAAGACATTCCACCAGTTGACATTCATGCTCGGATGTTGAATGTTTATGGAGAAGCATGTGCCTCGAAAGCAACTGTGATGCATTGGGCCAAAATGTTTCATGATGGTCGTGTGGAAACTGCTGATAAACTATGTCTGGGCCAAGCAAACGTGGTCATCACCGATCAATTGAGGACAGTCATTGATAAGTCAATTCGTGAGTACAGGCGGATCAGCATACGGTCACTTGCGAAGGATCACAACGTCAGTATTGGTTCCGCATATGCTGTAGTGTAAAGCCTGGGATTTGGCAAGATCTGCTGTCAGTAGGTACCCCGAATGCTCATGGAAGAGCACAAAGGGCTGCGTTTTGGTTGCTGTTTGGATTATCTGGAACGTTACAGTCATGATGGGGAAGTGTTTTTGAAGAAGATTATTGTGTTAGAGAGACCTGGTGCCATTATTGGGAACCCTCCGGGAAGGTATCCACAATGCAGTGGAAGCATTCATCGTCATCACGGGCCAAAGTCGCAAAGTTTAGCCGGGAAGATTATGCTTAGTGTTTCTTCGATTCTGATGGTCCTCTGCTTTTTGAGTTTATGGAACCCAAAACCCGTATTATTGCTATTGCATATACCAAAACACTGCAGAACTTGCGCCAAGCTGTAAAAAACAAGTGTCCTGGTAAGCTCAGTGATGGGGTGATCCTCCTCCAGGACAATGCTAGGCCACATGTTGCAAGACTGGTGTAGGAAGCAATAACCAAAATGCGGTGGCAAGTTCTGCCATACCTGCCTTATAGCCCAGACCTCTCGTCTCTCATCATGCGTTTGGTTCTTTAAAGAAGGCACTGAAAGGTCGATGGTTCGCCAATGATGAGGAGGTTAAGGACGCTGTTCGGGCATGGTTGAGAGAACAGCAGAAAACAGACTTTTTTTGCGGACGGTATTAGTCAATTGATGCCCCAGTGGGAGTCCTGTATTAGAACTGATGCAGGTTGCGATTTTTTTAGAACTGCACATGTATAATAGTGACTATAAGATGTTCTTTTTTCATATAAACAAAAGTAAATATTAATACTTTTAATTTAATCCATCTCGGTGGCCTTTGAATCACTTTTCATTTGAACATGCCTTATATGTATATAAGAATTTTTCTTACTTCAATGTGAATTTTTCCTTAATAATGTTGCACGACGAACCTTCAGGTTCGCGTCATGTTAGACGAATACCACATCCAGGACGTGGAGTTGGAGGCACCAGGGCTCGAAGGACTAATATGCATTTTAGCTCTTCTGGAGGACTTGCTTCACTCTCGCCCAGTAACAGAGAATCAATGGATCCAATTGCAGGTAAGTCTAAATAACTGCATTTCTAAAATGTTTTTATTTTCTTATAAGAGTAAATAGTTTACTGCTGACCATGGAAATCTGAAACTCGGGAGTCATCCAAAGATGCAATGCAATTTATTCAAGAAATGTTGCCAAAACTTCTCTCCACATTTTATATAGAGGGTGTTTGGAGCCTTTACCCACTTCCTAAAAGAGCCATACAACAGGCTAGAAGGTCAGAATTCTATGTGTTAAGAGGCAATTCAGTATGCCATGGCATTGTGCTAGCGAAAAATATCACCACCCAGACTCATTTATGGTCTGCTAACGGAACGGATGGTCATCTTTTAGCTAATTATCTTGGCTTTGCAATTTTGGGTATGTACAAGTTGTACGTTGCGTACTGTAGCTACTGGTCTTCCCAGGTGCACTATAGATAGAGAAGATCATCATATCTGCCATTGTGCGGTAGCAGCAAGTGGTGCCATATCCAGAGAGATCCTGCAGTCTCTGTGGAGCCTGCACTGCATTTTGTAGGTCTTCACCAAAAACCATTCATTGCCATTTAAATGAAACTGGTCCACTGTCCATTTACTTTTTACCCCTCTGCATGTTGTGATACGTCACCAATGGTACCAGGTATGTTAACATGTGTTATAGATTGCCATCAGTTTTGGAATCTGAGATCTTCTGGGGCAGAGTTTACATTACTGTCAACCTTTTGCTCAAACATGGATGATCTAAATGTTGCAGGATGCATGGTGGAATGTCCTGGGGACACTATCAACCAGCTGTATGATAGAGTGCCTTTATTGGATTGCTGCTTGTATAGGAAGAGTCAAAATTTACTGGACATAACTGTTTCGAAAATGGTGTGTAAAATGAACGATGTTACCATTCTAGCAGGGAATCTGATAGGTGCTCTATCTTGAAGTCTGCCTTTTTTGGTCAAGGTTCATTTGCTTAAATGGGAAGGGGGTCATGTGGAATATCAAATAACACCAGTTTTTCTCAGGAGTTCATTCCTGCCATCTGATTTCAGTTACTTGTTGTGGTTCACAAGTTATTAACAGCATCATTGATGCTTTCCAAACAAAAACACACTGAAAACTAGGTAAGGATGTTTAATGTGTTTTCCCTGCTGCTTGAAAAACAGCTCTCAAGGTGCTTTATCCATTCATTATGCATGCATAGAAGAACGTCGGAGGTAGTGCTATTACAGGCTTGTAGGATGTGTTGCTGAAAGTGACATTTGCTTTGGATTTTCACAGCATTCACAAGTTGTTTCAAGTGGCCCCACAGGTAAAAATCCAGCAGTGTGAAGTCTGGGTAACATGGTGGCCAGTCCACAAGATCCCGTCAGCCAATCCAAGGACCAAATAATTGTCCATCCAGCCATTGATGGACATTATGTCCGTAGCGTGCTGGTGAGCCATCCTGCTAGGAAAAAACTTGGGAAACTGCCATCTTCAGTCAATAGTTTAAGGAACACAGTGTTCTGTAAAGTTTGCGGTTACTCATCAGCATTTAGGATACTGTCTATAAAAATTGGTCCAATTAAACAAGTGCCTCATATCCCACACAACTCTATAACTTTGACATCAACAGTCGATAGTTGTCCAGAGCCCAGGTATAGAACTTCTTAAGCCACATTCACAAGAAAGCTAGAAAGACCTGTACATGCGAGAAAAGTTCTTGCTTCCGCCATGAGAAAAGTTCTGGCGCTCTGTTGCGAGAGACACTCACATTAGCAAGAACCGCATGCCTCATGAATAAGACTTTTCTTCATAGCTCAATGGCACGCGAGATTACTCGACGAAGATTACTCCCTCTGTCCAGTTGTTTAAAGTAGAATCATTTGAATTTAACTTCCAGAACAGATTTTTAAATTTAGGAAATTTTTATATGGCATTTTGAAATTTTAATTTTAAATTTGTGAGCAATGACTAAAAACGTTTGATATGTTATTCATAGTTTCAACTTCATTATATCATCCATAGTCAAAAACATTCCATTTGAAAGGTAAAAATTTGATTCGTACCCATTAAAAATTTTGTAAATTTATGAAAAAAATTTTCAAATATATAACATTAAATTCTCTTTTTACCATTTGTGCACATGCCATTGAACCGATTTCGATTGTATTTGTGATTGGTTTGTGCCATGAACCTATTTCGATTGTATTTGTGATTGGTTTGTGCCATGAACCATATTAATTGACAAAAACAGATTTTGAAAATCTTTCATAGCCATCGATGGGGGAGGGGGCTATAAAATATCTCAAAAATATTTTCTCTTGTTGTGTGCTTCTGCATGATAATTAAAAATTATGGAAAGGACCTTGGAATTTCGTGTCTTCAACTTCAAGCCATTGCGATCTCGGTAGTCTTTAGGGGCCTTATTACAAATGATTTCTTGTTCAGAGGGTAGAAATCGAACTTTCTCTTAATGTGGCTTCCTTTTGCTTTTTTAAAGTTTTTGCTTGTTGCTTTTTTTTTTTTTTTTTTAATTGCAGTTCTTGTTTCTTCAACAACACGGGAGAATCTTTCTTGCCGTCCATATTGTTTTAGCTGTTGCCTTTGCTTTGCTGCAACAGGCAGCCAATCAGAAGAGTGGAGTACTTTGATCAGATTGGCTGGGATCTGGGCACTTTCTTGCTCTAGCATGCGAGAGATTTGCTTTTCTGTTTCAAACAGAAAACTCTCGCTATACCTTTCTTGCACTAGTTGCAATGTACTCGCACGAGAAATGATTCTAGCGAATCTGTGAATGGCCTTGCGAGAACCATATCTAGCAAGAATTTTCTAGCGTGGCTGAAAAATCTGACATGTACAGGTCTTTCTAGCTTTCTTGTGAATGCGGCTTTACGTCTGCCTGGATTATCTTCAGATAGTTTTTGCTGCATCTGAACTTTAAACTACTCGTTGCTGAGCAGAATCTTTGCTATGGATGATTTAAACTACAAGCAGTTTTGTGCTGTTGTGTACTCTCTGCAAATGCTGCCAACATCATTGTTGAGGTTGCCTCATCGTTTGACGTTTTTGGCAGGCCTACACGAGCTTCAACAGTCCCTGTATCTCTGAAATGTGATATCACATATGCAACAGTACTTGTGTGCGATTTTCTCTTTCAGAGTGTCAGTCTTTGAATTAGGTCAATCCTCTCCTCTATTAGTGACATTTCCAATGATCTGCAGTTGATAATGGTTCAGTGTCCGTGTTTTTGTTAATAACTTGTGAAACACAACCAATAACAAATCTGATTGCAGGAATGAACTTCTGAGGAAAAAAACAAAAAAATGTTATTTGATATGCTACATGACCCCTTTCCAACAAAATGAACTTTGACCCAAAATGGTGGATTTCAAGAAGGCAGTTTAACTCCAAAACTGTCCCAAAAGATAGAGCACCTATTCTTTTCCCTACTAGCATTGTCACATAGTTCATTTGACACACCATTTCTGAAATACAGCTATGTCCAGTGACTTCTGACTTTCCCTATCTGATATTGTGCTAAACAATGTGCCCTTTGTGAGTGAAAGAATAATCACTACTCATCTGTACCATCATCTAGCTGCCTGTCAAGGTTTAATAAAATTTCCACTCCGGATTTCCACACACTCACAGCGATTTTCATGACCATCTGTGTATAAAGCTCGTAGTGAAATTTTGAATTCTAAAGGAGTGTAGAAAAAATTATTTCTTCATGCCTATCTTCTCACTAAGATGCTGATGAAATGTGTACTAGCAAAGTCAATGGTCTGCAGAAAAAAAATTTATCTATATGATTGACCTAATATAGGAAACTGGTAAGGAAGAATTGAATGTATATGCTAGGGTAAATGTGATGAATCCGGGAATTATATATAGTAGCCGGTGATTATGTATAATAACCATTTTGTGTGGTAAATTTGATAATAGTCTTCAAATAATCACATTTTCCGGATTTTTGTGTGATCGCTGTTTAATATTCGCAAGCTCTCTTGTTACGTAACAAATGCGATTATTGTTCTTGCGTTTTCTCAGAATTGAACAGTTGCGCCATCTACAGCCAGGATTTTAAAAGTGGGCGACTATTTTGAAGGGGATTGAGAAAAACGGGAGCTTGGTTTTTTTGGGGGAGTAATCTTAAAAGTGTGGGCGTAATCTTAAAAGTTTGGCAGAAAAAAATTTTTTTGTCTTTCTTTTGGCTATCTCTCTTTTTGTCCCCCTCCTTCTCTACGCTTCTCTCTCTTGCTATCCTTGCTCTATTTTCCACTTATATTATATTTCTTTATTTATCTTAAATTACTTACCGATGTTGTTTTTGGTTCTTCAATTTTTTTCTCCGGCGATGGGATTCGATCCTGGGATAGTTGGATGTTTTGGTTAGCAATCAACGTCTTTACCACTGAGCTCTCAACTCGCTGAGAGCAAATGGTGTTAATTAAACTTAAAAGCATTTCAACAATGTGATTACAAATTTTCCCGTCAGTTGGCGCACACAGCCGATAAATGAAAAGAATTTTCAAAAATCGACGGAATTTGGGAGTGTGAATGGCAATCTTATGTGTAGAAGCCTGTGTGTGGGGGGAAGCTGGGAGCACTCAAGCTCTTAAAAAGTCTGCACCAACCAGAAGAAAAAATTTAAACTTTAATTTTTTGATCATGTTGTGTTTTTGTAGTACATTTTAGTTTTTTGTCCTAAGGGAAGGCCTGCAAAATTGTTGATGGTGGTGGCATCAGCCTCTCTTCAAGAGGATGGGGCGGATTAGGTCAAGCGTGTGGCGTCCGGGAAGTGAAACTCCGAAAAAACAGTTTAGATATTTCCGTAATATGTCAGTTTGCGGGCTGCATTAAAGTGCTACATAGCATACCTCAGTCGGGTTCGATGTGATCCCTAAAAAATTAATTACTATGATTCAAAAAATGAAACCTGAATAAAATTTTTTATTCCTCATAAGTGGCAAAGTATGCTGAAGTGGTGTTAGCAAAGTCGACTTGAATTTCCAATCTGGGAAATAACTGTTTATGCTTAGAATAAGCAAAAATTTATGTTTAATGCATGATTTGCCTGCAGCAGCGAGAAAATTGGTTCTGATATTATGATATGGATGTTGTAGTTAGGTTAATCAAGTTAAGTGATTCGCATTTCAAAACATGGTGCTCGCAGCGAATGATTACAACAAAACGCGAACCATTAGTCAACCGTATCCGGCTGGACGGAAGTAAACCTGTAAGCAAAGAGCATGGTGTGTGTCTGTTTAGTATGGAGGGTAGGTTAGATTAGGTATGGGTTTGGTTTGTATAGGTTTGGTTAAGTCAGGTTATGTTAGGTTGAGGTTAGGTTGGGTTTTGGTTAGATTAGGGTTAGGTTTAGGTTGGGTTTAGGGTAGGTTCAGATTAGGTTAGATTAGCTTTGGATTAGGTTATGGTTAGGTTAGATTAGTTTGTTATGTTAGGTTATGTTATGGTGTGTTGGGTTAGTTTAGATTAAGGTTTGGTTTGGGTTTAGTGTATGCTCAGATTAGTTTAGGTTAGGTTTATAGTAAGTTATGTTTAGGTAAGTTTAGGTTTAAATTATGTTTAGGTAAGTTTAGGTTAGATTGGGTTGTGTTGGTTTAAAGTTGTTAGGTTATGGTAAGTTTGGGTTAAGTTAGGTTATGTTTGGTTAGGTATGTGAGGTAAGGTTTTTTGTTCGGTTTGTTATGTTACACTGGTTAGGTTTTAATTAGGTTAGGTTTATGTCAGATTAGGTTTAGATCAGGCTAGGTTAGGTTAGGATTGGTTAGGTTGGGTTAGGATTCGTATTCAGACACCTGTTGTAGCGACGCTTATGATAAAAGTTCGGTTAAGTTTAGGTAAGATCAGGTTTTAGTTATGGTAATTTTTTTTTTGTTTGTATTAAGTTAGGTTTAGATAAGATTTGGTTAATGATTTTAAATACATTGATATTCTTAATAAGATGATGGTTACTGCGAGTGATTTCTAAAAAACACGAAACATTAGTTATGAATTGTAACAGGTCCATTCAAATTTTGCAATTTTTCTATTGTCTAATTTAAGTCTCTTTTGATCTGTAATGAAATAAAATAGTTAGTCATTCTTTTTGAATTTGAGGTCATGTTCAATTTCCAGTCTTCTGTTTGAATGTGTTTTCAACGGCGGATGTGTTGCAATCTCTTCACCTGTAATGGACGAGTTTTGTATGGGTCTATTACTCACAGGATATACAGTCGCGGTGAATTTTGCAATAAGCGGATTCAGATATTAATTTTTTATAGACTGCGAGTTTTCATTCTTTCTGTCCAATGCGTTGAAGAATCTTTGGTTGTTTGAAGTTATGTTAGCAAGTGAAGTGATACCAGTCAATTTGTGAAGCATTAGCTATTTATTCTGCTTGCTGTTGTCATCTAATTTGACTTAATATAAGAAACAGGTTTATTTTTGATTCTTTTTATTAATAAGGAATTACGCATGGAATGTGTAATTTTGTTTTTCCCATCACGACAATTTTTTTATGGATGGTCTTATTTTTATATTGCAATTTCACTTTGTGGTGTTTGGAAAATGAAGATTAACCAGCTATGTTAGTTTTTGGAGAAAAGAAAACGCAAGAGTGGCAATTGGATTTGTTGCACCGCATATGAGTTTGCGAATTGCGTTTTCAAGGAACTATTTATTAAAAAAGCCAACTACGTTTGGGAATTTTTTAAAATCACCGGTAAAAATAATAAACTGAAGGTTATTTATCAAACTTCCCATTGTAAACGGTGATTATGAATAATAACCGGTTATTATATATATTCCCCTTTTCTTCATATTTACCGTAACATATACAGGGTTGTGCATAACCTTTTGCTAGGGGTCTGGAAAATAAACAAAACTAAGTGGAATGTTCTGCGGTTGATAATCAAAAAGTACGTTTATTTCTGCTTTTATCACATCAATATTTAGTGTGGCCACCACCTGCTTCTCGAACAGCACGCATCCGTTTCGGCTTTAATTTCTTGTGCAACGTTGACACAGCTGCGACGTCTTTTGCCACTGTTATTAGCAATGATGTTTTTGCTTTCCTGTGATAATTTCTCGGGCATACCCTGAGCAAATTCGGCATGGCAGTTATCATAACCTTTCTTCCAATTGTCCGTCACCCATCTATCCGATCGGTTTAACTTGTTCGCAACCCATTTGCGATTAATAAAAGACGCACCTGCTTCCATTGCCTCTCGATATGCATTTGCACGAACTCTATCCATGAAACGCTGCTCTTCACTGTCATTTATTAAACCAGCCATATTTGTTTGATACCAATAGACGCACAATGAACTACTCTCTGTCGAAGCGTCATAAGAGTGTGCTACAAACGCTGCGGTTTAAGTCGCAGCCCCCTAGCAAAAGGTTATGAACAACCCCGTACACCACTGAGGCCTAATCCATTATTGATTTGTTAAAAAGCATATTCTAAGATGGAGGAATCCATACTAAATTTTGTTACTCTCGGTCAATAGTTCTTCTAACTTGCCCTTTTTTCCCCTGACATTGATGAATGTCACATTATTGGTCCACTCTTCTAGCATTTCAAGAAGTCCAGCCAAATATGAATTATGTCTAAAATTTGGCAAATCTTAAAAGGGTAACTGAAATATATAATTCATTTCGATAATAGATCGATAACAATCTCTAAAAATTGGAAATTATTAAGTACCGGAAGAATGGAGCTATTGCTTTTTATAATGTCTGTCCCCTTCATAATTTCTACATTTTTTGACATAGAGGGTTGAAATTCAGAATTTGGCTTGCCACGGGCATGTCCTACTGAACTATTTACTTTGGTTGAGATGGCCCACTTGGTCTATGGGTATATAGGTATGTAAAGAAGTGAAATTCGGTAAGCAGATTCCTCTAGGTGAGGGTTCATTACTATGAAGTTTGGGTCAAATTTTCCCAGTGGAGTCAAGGTTGTGGGGGTAGCAGTCACGTGGTCATTAGAACTATTAAGTTTTTTTAAATTTCTTTTCTCATAAAAGTGAAATGCCAGCCGTTCATTTCTACGACCTATGAAATTGGAACGTTGGCAAGGTTTTTGCCACCAACTGACTATGCTGAGAAATTTTCAGACTGATGTTGATTTCCCCCCAGCCGTTGATGAGAAAGCGTTCTTTTAGCACTAGCACTCAATGAGGTTGCCAGCCAAATGCGGTCAAGTTTTGCATCAATTCCTTCATCAGCTATGAGTATTGGCCAAAAAAGAAAAAAAAGACACCAGAAACAAGGAAAAGAATACATTTTATTAAGTGATATATCTGCCCTCAGCAGGAGTAATGATAGGATCTCAGTTGGTGAACAGTTTGTCCCACAAGAAATTGTCAAAATGACGTAACACATGGAAATCGGTTGGGGCCAAGTCTGGTGAATATGCAGGATGAGGGAGAACTTCATACCCCAAAGCACACATGTGGATGAACTCCATCTTGGAGAACTATTGCACCGGTATGATTCACCAGTCACTGTTGTTTTGTTTGCAATTTCTGATGGTATTTGTCCAGCTGATGTCAGTACACATTGGTGTTGATGGTCACTGGTGAATTGTGTAGGTTTTGTACCAATTTCTGCCTTAACTATTTAGCATCGCACTTTAACAGATGCCTGTCTACTGTCTTACTATTAATATCCATATCACCAGTGCCAAACTTTGCAAATTATGTACTGACAGTTTTGTTACTAGTTGTGCAGGCACCCTATGCTTTATTAACATTAGCAATGGTTTCCAACATGTTCCAGCCGAAATTGTATTCGTGCAAAATCACTAGCCTGACATCACGCTGCTCCATAACCTTGTTTGCACTGCTACATTTGCAACTACTGGAGAAAGTTCTGGACTAGTCCTACTTATTTTGTAGGGTGTTGTCGTAGTTCCTGCTGTACTGTTACACACCGTAGGGCTCATGCAAAGTAGTCTAAGTGAAATTGGCCAATACTTAAGAAGCAACCCAATAGTTCCTTCGTGCAAGGGTTTTCAAGGTAAAAGAAGAAAAAGAACATTAGTTCCCTCAATTCTTGGCACAATGGTTGATGAGAGAGACTCCCAAATTTCAATTTGGTTTCATCAGAATATGTCTACTAACATCTTTCCTCCAATCTAATGAAGTGATAAACTAATGCAGAACAAGTTAAAGGTCTGCAATAGTAAGCCAGTGATTAGCTCCTTAGTATTTGAATATTGAATAATCAACTACAATTTCTTCTTTTTTTTTTTTTTAATTTTTTGGCAATGTATCTAATGTACGAGGGGCGATTGATAAATAAGGTCTCCATGGCTGTAACATTATAAACATAACATAAAATAACCAATTTTCAAAATTCTTTTTGTATTTTATACTCACATTTGTCCTCTATGTAATCCATTAGTCACTTTTCGACATAGTCCCCATCCCTTTCCATGCATTGTACCAAACAAGGTATTAAGGCAGCTTTGGACCCTCTTCTGGAGTATGATAATGTCCGCCCGCACACGAGTCGCCACACACCAGAGGTGTTGCAGCGCCTACAGTTCAAAGATGAAAAATTGCAGTTCAAAAATGAAAGACTTTGCACATTGCGACTTTCACCACTTCCCAAAGAAGAAAGGGCCCCTTAAGGGACATGATTTGGTTCTGACTGCGAGTTAAACGCTGCCATTCAATCCTGGTGTCGACAACAACTC
The DNA here is from genome assembly GCA_023313115.1 of Rhysida immarginata. Lineage (NCBI taxonomy): Eukaryota > Metazoa > Arthropoda > Chilopoda > Scolopendromorpha > Scolopendridae > Rhysida > Rhysida immarginata. The sequence goes on from JAHWFO010094565.1 coordinate 84,467, forward strand.
TGGAATTCCTCTCCGACGGGTTCACCCAACTGGTCACGCGTTGGTACAATGCATGGAAGGGGATGGGGACTGTGTCGAAAAGTGAATAGTGCATTACATAGAGGACAAATGTGAGTATAAGATACAAAAAGAATTTTGAAAATCTGTTAACAAATAAAGTTACAGCCATGGAGACCTTATTTATCAATCGCCCCTCGTATCTTAAGGTGATGAAAGCGGTAGTACAGAGGATGCAGAAAGGATGTACAAAAATGAAGTGAACGATGTTGGTTGATTACTCTTGATTGTTGTTGATCATGAACGGGGAAGAAGATGCAATATTTAAAAAAAATAAGAACGGGGAAGATGATGCAATAAATTCAGATTTTTAAGTGGACAAAATGCCAGAGATGGCTTCATTAGAGTATGTCAGAATTTATGCTGAAGTTAGTGCCAGTCAGGTTTGTTGAACTTGTTGACTACTCTGCCTTAGACATTGGTCATGAATTCATGTCTTCTGTACTGTACAAACCGGGGGATATCACTGGTAAATTTGGAGGTTAGAACATTAACTTGATAGTATATGGCGTTGACTTTGGCCTTTGAGTCAACTCTATATAAAGTTAATTTACCGTTGTAGCTGTAACCTGCCACGATGAAACCTTTTGAAAATCTTTCCTTGCACTCTAAGGTGTACGACGGTACCATTATCTGAAGTCCTTAGATCCCCTTAGACCGTTAAAAATGGCTCTGCTCTTGTTGCAGTCACCTTGTCTAGAGTGGACAGATAAATTACATTCACCAAATATACGAGGTGCATTCAAGTTCTAAGGCCTCCGATTTTTTTTCTCCGGATAGGAAAGAGATAGAAACATGCGCATTGTTTTAAAATGAGGCCGCATTCATTGTCAATACATCCCAGAGATGACAGCACCGTATGGCAGATGGAATTTTACCGCCAGCGGCGAGAATGAGAACTGTTTTAGATACTTAAAATGGCGACGTTTTCCTTACTTGAACAGCGTGCAATCATTCTTTTTCTGAATTTGCGTGGTGTGAAACCAATTGAAATTCATCGACAGTTGAAGGAGACATGTGGTGATGGAGTTATGGATGTGTCGAAAGTGCGTTCTTGGGTGCGACAGTTTAATGAAGGCAGAACATCGTGTGACAACAAACCGAAACAACCTCGGGCTCGCACAAGCCGGTCTGACGACATGATCGAGAAAGTGGAGAGAATTGTTTTGGGGGATCGCCGAATGACTGTTGAACAGATCGCCTCCAGAGTTGGCATTTGTGTGGGTTCTGTGCACACAATCCTGCATGACGACCTGAAAATGCGAAAAGTGTCATCCAGGTGGGTGCCACGAATGCTGACGGACGACCACAAGGCTGCCCGTGTGGCATGTTGCCAAGCAATGTTGATGAGCAACGACAGCATGAATGGGACTTTCTTTTCGTCGGTTGTGACAATGGATGAGACGTGGATACCATTTTTCAATCCAGAAACAAAGCGCCAGTCAGCTCAATGGAAGCACACAGATTCACCGCCACCAAAAAAATTTCGGGTAACTGCCAGTGCTGAAAAAATGATGGTGTCCATGTTCTGGGACAGCGAGGGCGTAATCCTTACCCATTGCGTTCCAAAGGGCACCACGGTAACAGGTGCATCCTACGAAAATGTTTTGAAGAACAAATTCCTTCCTGCACTGCAACAAAAACGTCCGGGAAGGGCTGCGCGTGTGCTGTTTCACCAAGACAACGCACCCGCACATCGAGCTAATGTTACGCAACAGTTTCTTCGTGATAACAACTTTCAAGTGATTCCTCATGCTCCCTACTCACCTGATCTGGCTCCTAGTGACTTTTGGCTTTTTCCAACAATGAAAGACACTCTCCGTGGCTGCACATTCACCAGCCGTGCTGCTATTGCCTCAGCGATTTTCCAGTGGTCAAAACAGACTCCTAAAGAAGCCTTCACCGCTGCCATGGAATCATGGCGTCAGCGTTGTGAAAAATGTGTACGTCTGCAGGGCGATTACGTCGAGAAGTAACGCCAGTTTCATCGATTTCGGGTGAGTACTTAATTAGAAAAAAAATCGGAGGCCTTAGAACTTGAATGCACCTCGTATTTCATACAATTTACGGCCGTAGGTCTGTCGCTCTTAACACGGCATGGCAAGGCATGGCAACAACTTATGAACATGTCTTTTGTGTCACTACTCTAGTTGTAAATCACAGTTGATAATCATCTTTACTTTGTATATAGATTTTCCCAACCTTCTGTGCAATGGCCTGTTGTGTTGGTGGGTTACATCCAGTTGTGTGCTTCTCTTCCTCAGGGATGGTGTCGCTTTTGGTTTTGCCAGTGTTATTGAATACACTTGTTATACCTTTCTTGGAAACTGAAGCCTCGCTTCTTGCATGCTTTCATAATTTTGGAATGGCTGAATTTGACGTTGGAAAAGGGTGTTATGTAGCCTTCCACCTGTGGCATAGCTTAATGTTTTTAGCTTGCTGTTTAAATACTAACTATCTTAATACCTCCCCTAGCAATACTCTACATGATGCCAGACGCGAAATGAACGCGCGTGCCACATTTATATACGCTAGATCCCTAGCAACCCTCTGTATATCTAGGGAATTAGAAGAGTTCCTCAAGACACGCAACTCCAATGGGAGCTTGCTTAATGCACAAGGTGCAGGGATATTCAGGCTGAAAGAAGAAAAATGTCAGTTCCTTCCAATTCCTGCTGTGATCGGTTGACGAGAAATGTGTACATGGACTAAATCCATTTATTGACAACTGATGCAATAGTTTACAATTAATTTTTCAAGAAAGTGTTTTAATTACGATAAATTATAGATAACTGATTAAAAATATTATTTGGAATTTCCTACCTTCATCTGTTCTATGATTATTGTAATAATTTTCAATTTAAGATTGTTAAATTGACTATTTTGTTTTCTGAATTGTTCCTCTTGTAAAATTATTTGTTTTTCTTCTTAATTTCTTCAGAATTGTTGTCTCAGTTATCAGGTGTTCGCCGTAGTGCCACAACTTCACAATCTAGTACAACTACTCCTTTTCAACAGCTACAGATGCAACTGCAATTGGAGAGGCAGCAGGTAAGACTGAGCTTATCTCTGAACCACTAAATATTTAATCGTAATTCTCAAATACTATATATGGTCACGCATAATCAAGTTATGGGCCGATTTTACACCAAAAATTATGAAAATTTACTATGAGCTCTGGACAAGTCGAAATTAAGATTTATAATCTGTACAAAGATGCCTTTACTCAAGATGCACATCTTGTTTAAGTGCTTTTGATTAGCTAATATTGCACTTCCTGCACCATAGCAATGTTTTCTCTAGTTCTACAAACAATAGGGAGCTTATCAAATTTAAATAACATTTCAGCATTATACCAAAGCCTAAATCCAGATTTACATGGCATCTGATTATGGCCCGGATTCGGAAAAGTGTCGTCAGCAATTTAATGACAATATCTCGTAACCGCATCCAACGACACTTATTACTATTCACAAAACATGTTGCAAACAAAAATGTCATTAAGAATAAAGAAATAAAAACACTCTGACCACAAGAATAAATTTGGAAAAATACGACCTGTAAGCGCTTTTCGAGGGTGAAGCTCTCATCATTCAGCAGATTCAGGGATTAAATGGGAAAATCCAATGATACAGAATGAAGTAAAGGGGGGACGAGTATTTATAGCGAAGTCGAGCCCAATCATAGAATTAAGTCAAACCACAGAAAAAGAAAAAATTCAATGATTGGTTAGGGCCCACCCACCATTGAATTAGTTGGGAGTCCCCGCTTCCCCCCCCCCCCCCCCACCCATCAGAATTAAGTAAAATATTGCTGTTGGTTGATTGAATGGCCATACTCTCAAAAGCATCCAGAAGTCTTTTTGTTTATTGACTTTAAAAGTTTCAAATTGTTTATGGAGACGTCATGTCCTGTGTCCAGGGAGCATTTGGCGACAGCAGAGAGGCTGTTTCTACCATTTCTTCTATGGGCCACATGTTCCTTGAAACGGGTTAAAACGTTACGAGAAATTTGACCTTTGTAAACCTTCGGACATTGGGGGCATTGTACCTCGTAGATACCGGATTTCTGGAGCTGGGGAACCTTATCCTTAGGATTGCCTAGTAAGAATCTTACTTGGTTTGGGTTACTAAAACAAAGGGAAAAGTTGTGGTTTAAAAAATGAATTAAAACCTTTACTAAGTTCTTTGTTGTAAGGTAAGGAGATGGTCATTTTGTTTTCTTTAACTTTAAGGGTAGTGATGTCCATGATAAAATTATTAAACTTCTTGAATGAACGAGCGTGGCCTCTAGTAGCCTATGAAGGTGGGATGATGTTTTGCCTACATGGATGCACGCACAGCTAATCTGCCATCACGATGTTATCAGGTGTGACATACCTAAATTTTTCCTCTATATAAAGAGGGCTAACTGCACGTATCGTGAATTGTATTTACGACAAATCGTAAACTTGGTAAATTTACTGAGTTGTAACTGTATGACTTTTAGTAACTACATTTTTATGTATTTGGACTCGTGCTGGTTTAACGGTGTACGATGACTATACTCCATATTATTTAATATGAAACAGACCAGTGTGAAATCAAGATGGGGGCAGTTTTCACTTATTAACAATAATAAAATCGTTTTAATTTACTGTAAATTCTTGAGCATATGCAATTTTTCAAAAATTTAGATCTGTTACAATAGGAATTTGTTTGAACATGGTTTAGATCTCGTTGATTTCGATGTTGACTGGCTATCAATTAGCAAAACATTATATTCTTTCAAAATGTATCGGTGCCTCTTATAAACTTTAATCCCTATTAAATTTTTATTCCTTTGTTTATTAGCTTGAAAAATCTTTTTATAGCGTGACGACCATTTTCCAACATCCAAAAGAGGGACAAAATTGAAAAGTTCACTGAAATAATGAGATAATGTTCTCAAAGGGATATACGATCATCCTATTAAACCTAATAATAAATGTCTAAAAGAACGATGTTTAATTTCTGCCACTGTGATCAATTCATATATACAGGGTGGTTCATAAGTCTGTCCCCCCCTTTTTATTTTTTGAACCGAAGCAGATATGTCCTGGTGACAATGAATATAGTATGGGTGAAAATGATGTGCGTGTAGAAAGTTGAGAACAGTTCTCTGATGGCATCCAACATCTGCAGCAATTGCTCTGCTGCTTGTGTGGGGATTTGCAGCAATTGCAGCCATTACTAGTGTTGTTGTATCCTCGTCGTCTTGTGCCCTTGGTCATCCTCGTTCTGCATTAACGTTCCCTGTAGCCTGGAATCTTTGAATAATGTGATGCATTGTTTGACGAGATGGATGGCGTTCGTTAGGGTATCTGTCTCGATACAACCTAACTGCAGCATGTAGGTCTCTCCTTGCCTCTCCGAAGCAGAAGATCATGTTGACCATTTCCAGAACAGTGTAGCTTGCCATCCTGGAATTGTTCTGTCTTGTGTGTGCTGAAACATGCCTTTTATTTGCTTTTCTGCATGAAAGTGAATGTGAGTATGGTAATTGTTAATTTTTTGATTTGCATGCTTTACATGGTGGAAATATCAACATTCAGTTTTCCTTGTGCAGTGTAACTGTTTGTAAGCTACAAACAGTTCACCACATGATTGTGGGTGATTGGTTGGTCCGATTTGGATGATTTTTTTTTTGTTTTGTTTGTTTTTTTATGCTGAACAAGTTTGCAATTGGGTTTTTTTCTCTATCCCTTATGGTTTTTGAGATAAATTTTGAATGTGTCCTAATTTGCATATTTGGGATGATGAAAAGTGCACCATGGGATAGGCCACCCACAAATTCCTATTCATTGGATTCATCAAAATTGACATACCTGCTTCGGTTCAAAAAATAAAAGGGGGTTCAGACTTTTGTATTCACCCTGTATAGGCTCGGGAGGCATTTATTATTTTTATATACTATTTTAAACTTTCTGGCAGACACATTAAATCTTACTTGTTGCGTTCCTCCTAGAAATCCTTAGGGTAGTTTTGGCATGTTGCCAGAGAGATATGAAAAAATTAAACTTTAAACATAAGCAAGTTGAAAGTTGAGTAGTAGCTGAAAACCTGTGAAGCTGCAACTGGCTTTTTCAACTTGTTTCTTAATGGATTTAACTTTCGGAAATGATGAGGTATGGTTTCATCTTGTTGCATTTGCGCGTGGTCAGAATATCCAGATATAGGATGCAGAAAATCCAAACATGCTGTATGAATAACTGCTTCATGACCTGAAAGTGAGTGCTAGATAGACAAATTCAAAAGTGTGCATTATTGTACCCCCCCTTTCAAACACGTACAAACAGGTGCAGGCACTGTCAATTATAGAATTCTTTTGTATTTACTTACTTTTCAAACCTGAATATCCGTTATGGTCACTCACCAGCTTGGAAAATAAGCATCTGCCTATACTCTGTCCAACGAAAGAAAAACTGGGCATTTCGAGTTAAATTTCCAGTTTCAGTTGTTAAACATTGTTAATTTTACTTAGCAACACTGTGTAACAATTGAAATCTGAAATTTAGACACACCCAGTTTTTTTTTCGTTGGACGGACTATAGGAACATCTGTGTCTCATGGCCATACTAAGCAAGTGAGACCTCTCAATGCGAAGAAGTAGAAGCTTGCCACCTAAAGACTCTTTTATTGTGCTGTTGTGCCTCTATCTAGTAGGATATAATGCACACACCTCAGGAATCTCATTTTACTGTTTGCACCAATGATCACACTATTTCGGACATTAACCAAGACTCGTGAACATGGTGGGTGAGAATGGGAACAAAGATAGATTTGAAAACTAACTGCTTGGCTTGTTTTGTCAATCAGCACATGTTATTGGGAGGTTTTCAAATATTTTTGTTGAGCTATCAGACTATATTCGTGTCTGGTGATTATTTTCAAAAGGATAGTTTGCTTTGCAATTATGAGGACGAATCAGATGAAAGCGAGCCAACCCACCCTAACCTCAATGGTTTAGACAAGTAAGGTGGTGGCACGTATTAAAGCCAGATTGCTCGTGCTGAAGTCGGGTGCAGTTGCAAGGTTAAGTGATAGTGAATTTGCAGCATGTATTGCCAAGGTATCTTGAAACGAGAACCTTAAGAATTGCCTCAGCAAAAGTACGGAAAGAAAACCTTTTGACTACTATCTGAGAGCAGCTTCATCTTCAGTAAATTGTTAATGCTCTCATTTGGTAGTTCTTAACCATGACATATGTTTCATCTAATGGATGTTTAAATGAGCACGATAACTAATAAGTCCTCTGTCCATTACATTCAGTGCACAGATCCCTTTATAAATTTAGAGAGGATGCTTTTTCTCTAATGATTGTGCAATTTCTTCATCGATATTCTGGAAGGAAACAGTGGCTTAAAACATCGCAGCAAAATGAGGGTTTCAATTTTCATTTTGGAGCGATGAGAAGTGGAAGTTGTTCATTGGGAGCTTTATCAGGTCGACTGCTATTACAATTCGCTCTGCATATTTTTTGATATGGTATGGTTGGTTTATTAGAAATTTTGGTGTCGACTTCTAAGGTCATTTTGCGCCTTTTACACAAGTTATATCTGTACGCAGTCCAGGACAAACACAAACATCCATGTCCACGGCGGGATTCAAACTCACAACCAGGCAGACTTGAGAACTAGAACGCCTACGCCCTAGCCCTCTCGGCCACCTGGCCGACGATATGGTATGGGGATTATATGAGGAGATACCAGTAAGTAAATCCATTTATTTATTTATTTAAAGAAAATTACAAAACGTACAGGTAAAATACAAAGTATAGCTGAACCTATATGTCTTTATCTACTTTTCCACATAGGCATCTTGACGATTTAGGCATTAATCCCAACACTGCACCAATCCCAATACTTGCTCGTAGAACTCCCATCGGCTGTGAATACAGCCAATGGCGCATGGCGGATTTGAGTTCCTCGTCTGTCTCAAACCTCTGACCATCCATAAATCTCTTCATCGGATCAAAAAAGGTGATAGTTCGAGGGTGCTAAGTCCAGACTGTAAGCTGGGTGGTCCTGAACCTCCCAGCCGAAACGGGCCAGTTTTACTTTGACGACTTTAGCGATATGTAGGGGTGCATTGTCATGAAGAGGTCGAACATCATTTCCTCTTTCTGGTCGCTTATCCCATATAGCATGCTGGAGTTTAGTCAACCTTTCACATAGGTAATGGCCTTGATGGTTGACCCACAAGAGAGGAACTCTGCAAATAGGATGTCTTGTATATCCCATAAAACTGTAATCCTGATCTTCCAACTTGAAGGAGAACCTTTGAATTATTTGCGAACCTCAGAATGCGGACGTTGCCACACATTGCTTTCAGTTGTAGGCTCAGATGTGAAGTACAAGACTGCGGACTCTTCTCCTGTGAAACACGTTTTCCTCTTGGTTGTACTGCTGCAGATGTTGCAGACTGCATGGCATTCTGTTGCCGGTCTGTTCTGGTAAGACTTTTTGAAATCCAACGCAAACAGACTTTGTGATATCCAGGCTTCTCATGCACCATATCCCATGGAAATCCATAGGATATGTGAAACATTTCACTCACTTCTTTGAAGAAAATGTGACAATTTTCTCTGATTGTGTTACTAACATTCTAGATAATGGCTGGTGTTATCGCTGACACAGACCGCCTAGAACATTGTTTATCAGCAAGTTTATCAGTAACTTTTCCTTCCCAAAACATTCCACACCATTGAAATAGTCTAGATAGTCGGCACCTTAAACTTCTACCATTTCCCCATGAAATTTAGCAGGTTTCTTACTCTTTGCCTAAAGAAACCTTATAACAGCTCTCTCTTCTTCCACTGTAGACGATGTGATAGCAACAGTCATTTGTAAAACGACTGGTATATTATACTGCGTGTGCGCAGAAACAGTTCGTTTAATGCAATGTCTGTGCATGTACTTGCCCTTCTTTTTGGGCCGGCCAGGTGGCCGAGAGGGCTAGGATGTAGACTTTCTAGTTCTCGAGTCCGCCTGGCTGCGGGTTCGAATCCCGCCGTGGGCATGGATGTTTGTGTTTGTCTCGGGCTGCGTATTGTTATTTCTTTGTGTAAAAGGCGCAAAATGACCTTTGTAGTCGACGCCAAAATTTCTAGAACCCCTCCCCCTTCTTTTTGGCTATGTTAACTTTTACACAACGATTATATTTCCTCTGTTAAAAAATAATGGCTTTACTTTCTGATATGCCCTTATTCAAGTATACAGCTGCTGCTCTGTGTCGCGAATGTTGGGAGCCAAGAGTTCACTGTCTACAACATAGCGAGTTTGCTGTTCTGCGACAGATGGTGCCACCTTCAATAGCACTATGTTTAAATGACAATAACGCTATCATTTCATCTTTAGTAGTTTTTAATGGTATACTAATTTAAGCAATAAAATTTTCTCATTAATACTATTTATCATATGTGTATCTTTATAAATATAAAAATAGAAGATAAAATAAAAGAAAGAAACCTGCGAATCGTAATTACACTACTGTTTATAAAAATCGCAACACCCTGATGGAATAGCCCAATCTGCATTAAACTTGGAGCATTTGCATATCATGGGTCAGAAAAGAAACCATTAGATTTTCAGGTCAATACAATGCGTTTTATTGTCACATTAGTATCGGGTGAAACCCAAGGTGATCTAGAACAAGGTGGGGGTCAGTTTGCCGGAAGTAGTAAAAATTGCCTTACTGCGCAAGCGTATTTTGACGTCACTAGATGACATCGAAACCTATACCCGCTAAATCGAAACCTCAACAGAAACTAAAACATGGCGGCAATGAAAGCAGTCGTGCGATAGCCACACTTGACGACTCGTTCATTTCCTTCACAATTCTCATTCTTTATACTATATATTTTAATTAAATAATAATGCCATTATATGAAGGGACTTACGTAATTTATAATTATTGTAAAATGTACTTGCGTATTATCTTTTTAATGTGAACACAGGGTTGATGTTAACTATCAGCACATCGCGCGATAACTGATCATGCGACCAAGGTAAGTGAAATTTACTGAGACTAAATAGAAAAAGGGTTATATATCAGTTCGTTAGAAGGGGAGTGGGTGTCTTTAAAATGTAAAATCATTTACCTTGGTCTCATGTTCACTCATCGCGCAATGTGCAGATAGTTAAGCGAACACAGAGACAAGGACGATAACGTATTTCTCATTATCATTAGGCCTAGTTATCATTCCTCGTTAAGATTTCGAAATTGATTCGTCGGAACCGTTGGCAGTTAAGAGACAGATGATAATTTCGATATTATTTCTTAATAACTTTATTTATGCAGGCATTAGGAAATTTTAATTTATAAAATAGTAAGTTTACAAATAAACGTTTCTTCAGAAATCAACGTAAGAGTTTTGTTGTTTTACGTGAAAACGTTTTCTTTTGTGACCAGAATAATGGCTACCGCACACACCGGAAGTAAAGCCATAAGTCATCTAGTGATGTCACAATACGCATGCGCGTTAAGCACTTCTGACAAACAGGACCTACCTGTTATTCTAGATTACCTTGGGTGAAACCACCGTGGGATGCAATTACAGCCTCTAAACGTCGTGGCATTGAATCAAACAAGCTCTGAATAAGGGCCTGGGGAATGTCCTGCCATGCTCTGTCTACACGGGTATACAGTTCATCCACAGTTGCTGCTGCAGGAGTCCGACGAGCCAATCGATGAGCAACCCTGTCCCACACATGTTCGATTGGGGACATGTCTGGTGAACGAGCAGGCCAGGGGAACAAGGGCGTCTGATGTGCTTGGAAAAAGGCGAGGACATTCTGGCCACATGCGGTCGGGCATTGTCCTGTTGGAATACAGCGCCTGGAAGGTTCTGCAGGAAGGGGATGACCTCGGGTTGCACAACTTCCCTGATGTACCGGTCACTGTTCAGATTGCCATGGATTCTGATCAGACGGGAACGGCCATGGTAACTGATTGCACCCCACACCATCACCCCTGGCGTTTGTCCTGAATGACGCTGCAGGATGCATTCTGGAAGGTCGCGCTTGCCACGATGTCTTCTGACTCGTATCCTGCCGTCATGGTGCTGCAAGTTAAACCTTGACTCATCCGAAAACACAACTTGTTGCCATTCAGCTTGCCACTGTTGGTGTTGATGGGCCCATTGCAACCTGAGGTGCCGGTGGTTTTGAGTCAAAGGAATCCGCAACAATGGTACTCGTGCCATCAATCCTCTGGAAATCAAACGGCGTCGTACAGTGCTAGCAGACATTGTCCTGCCTACTGTAGCACCCCACTGTTGTGCTAACACTGTGGAAGTGGCTGTACGATCTGCTACACACATGCGATAGAGGTGTCTGTCATCTCGCGGTGTCGTCGTGCTGGGTCTTCCTGAGCCTGGTCTTCGGTGTGCCCTGTTCTCTTCGCTCCACTGCCTCCATGCATGCATAATTGTCGTTGCATTACGTCCTACACGAGCAGCAATGTCTCGATACGACCATCCCGCTTCACGCAGACCAATTATGCGTCCTCTTTCAAAGTTTGTCAGCTGTTGATATGGTACCCTTCGTCGTCGTCGAGGCATGGTGTTCTTTCAAGCAATTACTCTGAAAATCTAATCATTTATACTCTGACCCATTGTATGCAAATATTGCAAATTGCATATGGATTAGACCATTCCATCAGGGTGTTGTGATTTTTATAAACAGTAGTGTATAATGAATTTTGAACATACAGAAACATAGCCCTGTTTCGTCGCAGTTGTATATTTTTGTTCTGCGACATAACTGCCTTCAAGAATTAGGTGTTTTAACTCCAATGAACATTGTTCAGCTGCTTCTGTATCTGCTTGGAACGGAACAAAAACAAAACAAAAAAAAATCTGGTTCAGCCATTGACCACAACTTACCTGATTTTGCGACATAGCCAACCACGACTTACAAGGGAACGCCACATAGCCCTTTTTTTTGCACGTAAGCACACCGTGGAAGCAATAGCGTTGCGCGGCAGTGAAACGCTCCGGAAGTGCGCAGAGTTAACAAACATGGCGGTAAGAAGGAAAAGCAAAATTGTTAGCTGCGGTCGCCAAAGAATTGCAGTTAGAGCATAAAACCCTAATTTTTCTATACAATTATTCGCCTGGATATAATTTACTAGATGAGGTAAGCATCCATGAATACTATTTTTATTTAAAATTATAATCCATTGCGATACATACTCCCTCACCAACGCAACATATTATTCATGAAGCCATGAATGAAGCCAGTCCAGTGTTTGATTACCGAATTACTTAATAAAATTAAATACAGTACAGACCCAGTCGATTGCAGTCGTCGGGAGCCACGATTTTGCGACCGCGTTAGAAGGCAATTAGCTAATTGTAATAATCTATTTTTAAAAACTAAGTTTGTTTAGAAACTTGAGAACCATTCAATTGCAGTCTACTTCCATTGATTTCATGTGAAGGGGTTTCGTGCTTACTGCTGAGTAGTGGAAGAACGAACACACACACACACACACACACACACACACACACACACACACACACA
>JAHWFO010094565.1:97077-111015 GCA_023313115.1 Rhysida immarginata
CACACACACACACACACACACACACACACACACACACACACACACACTGCTTTAACAATGGTGTCCTTGTATGAATGTGTGCTCAAATATTTTCGTTTTCATGGTTTATTTTGAAAGAAACAAAATCTTCGCACTCTTTTGCAAGCATCTATTGTAGCTTCAATTGAGTAACATATTTCAATTTGGTGGAAATCTGTGACATACATGTTCAAGGGATTCCCTTATTAGAGTGATAGCAGTGTACGGGTATGGTTTAGAGCTCTGTCCAAATATGCAACCAATTTTTGCTTGGATGTGCTTAGATTCCTGACTATGTGGTTTAGATTTCTTAACGTTAAACAGAAGTTAGGAAAACAAAGTGCAAAGAACTAGTTGGAATTTCATGTGACAAAAAACAAATACCATAAGCTTTAGCTATCCATAGGTTACAATGTTATCTCCTGTGAGATTAGAAATGTTACACAGAATAATGTTCTCGATACCAGATCGTAATGGACTTGGATGCACTTATGTATGAGGCTTGATTTGTTTCAAAAATTTTGTGTAGTGTCACTACTGTAAAACTTTAAATTGTATAGCAATTTGTCAAAATGTGTAGTAGTGTATTAAATAGAATAAAAACATAATTTTTCAGTTTGCACAAGATATACAGGGTGTATCCTAAACCGAGGTGCAAACTTTAAGGGAAGGTAGAGAACATAAAAAGGATTGAGAATTGCATAGGAATCCATGACTGGAACGTTGCCATACGTCGATGGCACTGTTCATGAGAGTACTGGAGGGAAGATATCTGATTTTTCCTTATTTGAGCAGTAGTTACCTTAGGAAGAGCAGGCAACGTTATACGAACAGGGAGCTGGCATACATGGACTTAGTGTCATGAATTGGCTAATGGTAATGTACGAGCAGCTAAACGAATGTATCAAGAATTGTTCCCACAGAGACATGTACCGGGCCACCATTTGTACATTACAATTAGTACGAATATGGGTCTTTAACAGAGAACAGTGAGACATAGGGGGCTATTTATGTCTTAATGTGACATGAGTTAAATCTGTGTCTTTTTTTTATTTTTATCATAGTCATGAACACTGTGTGACAAAGGGGGTGATGTCCTTTCTTATTTTTAAACTAAAGCCAACTCTACTATGATAAAGAAATCTTGTGTTCTCACTTACCTTGAATATCGGTATTACATTCACTTGAGAGCCACTGTAGATGCTACATAAAATCGGTTCTTTCCAGGAAAACTTGAATAAATTAAGTGAAAAATAAAGTCACTAGAACTCCAGTGTTCAGAGATTGATGTCGCAGACGCCAATGTTATAAACACAAAATAAAATAAAGTAAAAAATTTTTTCTCTACAATTATTAGGAATGGTTGACCCTCGTCCAAAAAAAACCTATTTTTTCACATTTGAAAAATTGTAATTCTCTTTTTCATTTTAAAAGTTTAAATTGTGTGGGAGTTTTAGCAAGGTCTTTGTTTTATAGAAGACCTTGGAAAATACTTTTTTTTTTTTTTTTTTTTTTTTTTCCCCTGGAAGGAAAAAAAAAAAAAGAAAAAGTTAAATGCTGTTTGTTTATTTTTATCCAATCTATATTCAACTCTACTGGGTACTGCTTTGAAATACTTCTTTTGGAATACAGATTTCTAATAAAAACTTACTCAAAAAGCATAAGCAGTCAAGCAAGCAGCAGTACCATATTCAATCCCATAATCCCCATGCACCGATTTTGTCTATAGATGGCGTATTACAAGTGAAATACAGGCTGTGGTCAAAAACCCTCATCGGTGAGAGAATAACGTAATTTCTCACTGGGCTAACCATCTTTTTCTCGGTGAGGACGGTTAGACTAACTGGTTAGGCATAGCAGCACTAACTGGCGTTTCTGATCACGTTAAAATGACGTCAGTTTTCTCGCCGGGATTTCTGACTGACTAAAGTCTAACTCTTCTCACCTGGTGAGAGTTTTTGACCTTAGCCACAATTGTGCAAATCGGTGAAGTAGTGACGCACCTTTAAACAGATATGAGTATTTGAGAACTTTCATATGCCTGACTGTTGTGTTATTACGTATCCAATATGCGTATTAAAGCAACATTAGCTCCGAATACCACCTTAGTGGGAATTTTTGAACTACGTACATTTTTTTTATGAAATGGAAACCCACGATCAGGATTGTATGCCATTAAATTTGGTTGCATTTTGACCAATACTTTTTTGGATGTAGAGCTTTAAACATATTTTTCTGTTTGATTATAACCGCTGTGCATTTTAATCCTTAACTGCGAAAAGTGGAGATATCCACTCAAAAATTTCATTACATGCAGAAATAGGATTTGCTTCTTGTTTTACTGTGAAATGTGCATAATTTCATCTTAATCAAGAATGGCCATAAAATTTAATTATGCAGTGAACGAGTTATAAGAAAACTGCCTGGGAAAAATGATTCCTGGGGAGATTTCGTGGAAATCGCTGTTGAGGACAGGTTTTTGTTATAGGTGGGTTTCACTATACAGGGTGTCTCAGAATTCATTGTACAAACTTCTAGGGGAGTTAGTATGGGTGATTCTAAGCAAAAAATTCATATGAACATGGGTCTGAATTTGAATGATAACTGAGATATGAACAGAAATAAAAATGCTGCCACCAAGATCAACAAGTTAATAACTCAGGTTCTGTAAAGCCTAGATTACTGAAATTTGGGGGAATAACAGGGTACATAAAATTTGATCGAATTCCAACAAGAAGTTTCTGAGTTACTCATTCAACATCATAACACGTGCTCACTTGTGAGTACTAACTATCACTTGTTACAATTTTGACTGTGTAACTCGGAAACTTCTCGTTGGAATTCAGTCAAATTTTAACGGTATACACAGTTAAAGAAATAGTGAAGATTATGTGGATAGTAGATATGTTAAACTTAACGATAAATAAATACTCTTTAACCACAACAAAAATTAAGTTGAAATAATACAACCTGGTAAATCTGGAAGCGCTTTTCGAATGCTCTGCATTCATCATTCAGCAGTCTGAAGTCAATACTCGAGGAAGCCTACAGTGAACTTGAGGTCTGGAAGATCTGACTTTAGAATGAAAAACACTGGGTATAAATAATGAACGAAAAACCAATCAAAAAATTGGTTAACCAAATCAAAGTTAACGATTGGGTAGTTTGGAAGCCCATTTGATTAGAGACGATTCCTCTATTGGCCCCATGTCCGCGTTTTTACCCAGCGTTTTTCATTCTAAAATCAGATCTTCCAGACCTCCTCGAGTTCGCTGTAGGCTTCCTCGAGTATTGACCTCAGACTGCTGAATGATGAATGCAGAGCATTCGAAAAGCGCTTCCAGATTTACCAGGTTGTATTATTTCAACTTAATCTTTGTTGTGGTTAAAGAGTATTTATTTATCGTTAAGTTTAACGGTATACACAGTCTTATGTACCTTGTTATTCCCCCAAATTTCATTAATCTAGGCTTTACAGAACCTGAGTTATGAACTTGTTGATCTTGGTGGCGGCATTTTTATTTCTGTTCATATCTCTGTTATCGTTCAAATTCGGACCCATGTTCATATGAACTTTTTTGCTTACAATCACCCATACTAACTCCCCTAGAAGTTTGTACAATGAATTCTGAGACACCCTGTATATAGATTAGCTTATGAGAGTGTAAATAGTAATTTTATTAGTGGAATTTAGTGCTAGAACTTGAAAGTTGAACTCCACAGAAAAATTCGAGTTTTTTTTCTCCCAATATGTGAATTGTTGGAAGAGACGTGCATTGGGGTAAACTCATGCTGTGCACTTCATTTTAGCTCTGCGTATGCTCTATATGTTGTTGGGATGTTGCGCATGCAGGTTCACGTGATGATTATAAAAAGGGGAGATCGGTGCAGAATGGCTAATCCAAAAGGATTTCTTTATTTGTAGTGAGCTTATTATTTAGTATCATAACTTTAATAAACTTTTTCATGCTGTGTTTTCACCAATCGATAAATATAGACGGAGCACATTTGAAAGTGATAGTCCGAATAGGTACAATATCACGTGTTGTAATGATACTATTATGATGTCCCCTTAAAATTTTCAATGCTAACACGTAATATATCAAACTACTTGTAACGAAATATCTTGATTGAATATAATGAGTAATTAGTGATACTCTGAATTGGTTTAGTAGTATATTCCAGTGATTCCAGTAAACTTTCAATGCTTAGATATTGCATGTAATATATCAAACAATTCACAACATGTTTTGAATGAATATAATGAGCAATGAATGATACTGGGAATTGGTTTAGTAGCACATGTTTTAAACATTGGGAGTTTCAATGCTAATATGTCTTGCAATATACAGTAGAATCTCGTTATTACTTTCTCGGTAATGTTTATCTTGGTTTTACGTTGTTGTTTTTTTCCCTCGGTCTAGAGTCCCATTAGTGCTATTTGGTCATTACTCGATAATACTTTCTCTTTTATAACGTTTAAATCTCTCGGTCCCTTGAAAAACGTAATAATGAGATTCTACTGTATCTAACAACTCGTAACGTCCTTAGCTATTGTTATCCATAGCTAATAGCTATCGAGCAAATTGCTGTTATGCATAAGATTATCAATACCTGATTTCTTGAAACATTCTTGTCAAAGCTAATTGCTAGTAGCTAATCGCTCGCATTCAACAGTAGATGATTGTATGGAAACGTTTTAGCAATAGAATATGACGAAATAATGTCCTTATACAGAACACTTCAACAATGACGCTCACTTGATTTAATATTGTTGAGGAATGCTTGTAAATTAAAGAACTTTTATTTGCTAGAATATATAAAAAACTCCCCTCAGCAATCCCCTCAGCACCCTCCCTGGGTACAGCCCTGATGCTAAGTGATTGAGACCTTCATCTTTCATTTCAGATGGTAGTTTTGAGCATATAATTTACCTTTAAAATTAGTTTCTCATTTAAATATGAAAAGTTGTTCGTTGATATAAATGATATGTGTCAAATTGCATCTTTTTAAATTTGTTTTAATTTCTTTTTTTTAAGTTATCGACAGATCACCTAAATGGACAAGCACAAGTTGCTAGACAGCAATTAGATAGGCTACCACGTCGTCAAACCCAGTCATCAAATGTGCAAGGTGCATCATCGACCATTGCTGCCACTACTCAACAATCGGCTACAGTGGACTCGTCTGCAGGCGCCAATTATTCCCAGTTCCTTTTGGCACGGTAAAATAAAATCTAGTCTTAAATCTTTAATTTTTGATAGAACAATAAAAAAATGGAAAGTTGTAATTAATTACTCCAATAATAAGGAACTTTGGGAGATTTGAGAAATTCACTATTATTTGACCTCTTTGTCTGTTTAGATGCACGGATGTATCATTATCTGAACTTGACTTGCAAGCACTGGAGATGGAGCGGGCTGATCGTAGTTTATTTGTTCAAGAACTACTATTATATACTTTAGCTGGTAATTTGACATTGGAAGGAGATGGTGATATTTTAGAATCTCAGTCCATTCGTTCCGGATCACAGGATACAAATAATTCTCCTCGCACTTCACCACCAAGCACGAAGGATACAAATTCGACAAACGAGGACGGTGGGGGTGGAGGATCTGCCGGTGGCAACAGTTACGTGGAAGAGGAAAGTCCGTCGGCAAACAATCCTGGTTCGAATTCTCTTCAGTCACAGGACCAGAATCACGTCAATGTTAATAATGCAACTGCAAAAAAATTACAGGGTCCAAGTTCTTCATCGTCGAATAGCACGAACAGATCGGTTCGTGTTGGCCCAGTCTCCCCTCGGGACTCCCATCCGCTCCCAGGACCGGTAGCTTTGAACAGCAGCGGACGTGGGGCAACAAACGCTTCGCGCATAGGTCGAGGGATAGGCACCATCCGCGAAGTCGTCCCCCATCCGCAAGGCAGTGCCCCGGGCCGTGCTCCTTCACGTGCGACTGCTGGACGAGACAATGCAGCGTCGCCTTCGTCGACTCGTCGAAAACTGCAACGTCCCATCGATGGTAGGAATCAATCTAACGAGCCTCCACCTCCACACTAATGTTAATTTAGGGGGGGGGAAATACCTTTGTAATTTTTAATCAATTTGGCTACTTTATATGGTTTCTTTTTTGTTTATTTTTTTCTCCCTTTACCTTCCTTCATTTTCTGGTATATACACTGTCCTATTGTCCTCCCTTTCACCCGTTTCTACGAAAGCAAAATGTCTACATCTAAAAGTGAAATAGAAAAAAGTGAATGGACAGTTTGTTTTGTTTTTTTTAAACTCTCCTTAAAAAAAATTTTTTTGCCAAAGTTTTGCTTTTGATTTTTTTTTTTTTTTTTTAATAACTATTTGGTTTTGACTACGTTTTATTTTTTTTATTTGTTTTTCTTTTTCCTGAGAGCAGTTTGGCAATGTTCACCACCAGCATTTCTTCTCGGGAGAAGGACAGAGTTTAAAAAATAAGACTTAGTTTGTTGGAATAACAAATTTGGAAATCACCCACAACGAAACATGTCGAACTGGGCCCATGTCATTAACAAAATGCACTTAAATATTGCCTTCTTCTTCCTTAACCCTCTTAACTTTATCCCCCTCCTCCCCCCCTTCTTTCCCCTCTTATTTGAATTTTTTCTTTCCTGTAAAAAGATGTGGGGGTGAAGTAAACCTTATGTAAATAGGAAAATACAAATGAAAAGGAATCTAGATAAAATTTCTTTTTAGTTATTTTTGTTTTTTGATCTTTGTATAATGTAAATTTTTTCCCACTTGTGTTTGAAATAACTTAAATATATTTAAAATAATAATAAATTTTTAAAAATGGGTAATGAATGACGTAGAGCTTCATAAGCTCTATTTTTGTTGTGTGAAAGCAAAAGATTAAGTGGGGTTGGGGGGGGGGGTTAGGGGATAAAGGACTGGGTTGTGACTAAATGATGAGAGAGATATGTTTTGTCATTTTTCTGCCTTTTTCTTTTTTCCTCCCTTGTTTTTTGTTGTTGTTGAAAACAACTTTATTTTCTTGCATTATTTTTAGTCATTTGATTGCCTATCTTTTGAACAAAAGAAAAAAAACCCCTTCTCCTAATGCAGTGATTGTAGAAGATGATGATGTTGATGTAGAGAAATATTTTGCATAAATGTTGATTGGTAATTATTTATTTTCAATTTCATATGTGAATATTATTTGGAAAGAAAAAAAATAGTTAAAAATAATAATAATAAAAAAAACAACAAAAAAAAAAAGACTTTCCATTTGCTTTTTTGATGTGTATAACGAACCCATCAATCTATAATCGAGCGGTTTTGCATCATCGTTGGCTGCAAATCTTTTGACATCTTGTGCTTAAATTGTTTTTATTGTTATATATCATCACCAAATGTTTATTTTTAAACCAATGATAATTTGGTCAATGAAACAACAAAATGTCATGCTGCGCTTTTTGTGTTTGAAGTGTCGGAGTGATAGGAATAATAGATGCCTGTAAATCCACTTAAAAATCGAAGATGGACATTCATCGTTGAATAAACAGAAAATTTTTTGTAGTTAAGAAATTTGGTGATAGGAAAGCAAAAAATTAAATTTTAAAAAAACTTGTGTATAAAAATATGAAATTAATAAAAAATTAAACAAAAATAATGCTGACTGTAAATTTTAGGCAGACCCTCAAGTTTAGTGTGATTTTTCATAAAAAAAAAAAAAAGTGCTATTTTCAAAAATATCCCATAAAGTCTTTGAAAATAAACTCTTGTGATAAGAAGGGCCTTTTACCATGCTGCACGGGTCAGGGGACATCAGTGGTTTTTATCTTTGAGGAATTGCAAATATCTGTGCTTTCAGCCTTGTAAATTATTCTCGACCAATAAAGCAAGAACTGGGAAACTGGTGTGAATGGCTTTTTGAATGATTCGCATATCAAGACTGCAATGCATCTAACAAACAGAATTCGGGAAACACGATACAGTCGAACCTCGATATCTCGAAATTTTTTTATTTTTCTGCATTTCTCGGAAAACCTTGATAAGTTCAAATTTTGACTTTGTGAATTTTAGAATTGTTTCCATTTTGAGAAATGAATTTGGCGTCATTTCATTTAAAGTTACACGATTCTCGTTCGTTACGAAAAAAAAATTGGCGAAAATTTTTGTCAATCTTATTGGCGTTTCAACTTGTACCATTTTATCTCTTGTTCTCAGTACCTTTATTAACTTAAAAATCTTGATTTAAAATTAATCTTCCATATCTTGAATTTTTTTCTGTTCCCGTGAAATACGAGATATCGAGGTTTGACTGTATTGAAATTACTCTTATAAAAACATGAAACTGAACCAGGAAATATGATGTCAAAGGAAACAAACAAGAAAAGACAAATTAGAATGCAAAAGGGTGTCTAGAGTTTGGTTTTGTTTTTTCCCCACCATCAGACGTACCAGGGTATCTTAAAAGTTCTGATGCTGACTTCCTCAATTTATTGTACAAACCATCAAAATTTACAGTGGCAATATATACGTGAAATAATAATTATAATAATAATACCTTTGTGTAGAAGAATAATTAATGTTGGAAATGCCCACCATTTTCTTGGACGCATGCCTCAACACGTTTCAAGTAGTCTGCTGTGAAAAATTGACTGTGTGGACTTCGTTCTTTAAATGCCCGCACAGAAAAAGGTCAAGTGTCTAAAGAATTTTTGTGTTAAGATAGCTAGAAAATTCTTGAAGGATCTGGTTTCATGCTCTGGATCTGACACGTTGCACTGTCCTGTTAGAACAAAAAATTCCATTCATCCAATTCTGTAGTAAAATTTCGCAAATTAAAATTAACTTTACAATAAATTTTCAAAGTCAGTATGGGAACTTCAGGGATACCCTATATGTTTTCTTTAATTTTGTAGATTTGAAGTATGGTCATCAGTAAATCTTGTGATTTTAATGTGATTGCACTAAACTGGAGGGTTTGTGTAGGGGAAGGGAATTAAGTCGTTACATCGTAACAAAACTCAAAGGAAAAAAAAGTTGTCAATCAGACAATAGCAGCAATGGCAAGGGTTTTTGTTTTTATAATGTCAAAACTTTTTTAAAAATTTTAAGTGTACAAAGAAGAAATATTTATTAAAAGTTAAATCCAGTGCTTTATACAAAACAAATGTATACATATATGTATGCATACAAAAAATAAATAAAACAGGGTGAAAAGCATTCATTTGTACAATGAATGTTTCGCCCCGAGAGGAAAATTTGCTAAGATGGTTAAGTGTTCCTCGAAGGAAAACTGTCAACATAAGTTTTTATTTTCTAATAAATATAAACGGCTCTACTTGATTGTTATAAAATGATTTTTTCTTTATAAGGGGTTTAAAATTTAAAAAATAAGAAAAGTAAAAAAACAAAAAAATAAAACAAAAAAAAAAAAAAAAAAAAACTTGCCTAATTTTTTTTTCATGGCTTTAGGAGAAATGAAAAAAAAATGAAACATATCTAGTCTGTTGTCTTTAATTTAACAATTCTTTAAATATAAGAAAAAATACAAAAAACAAATATATATTTTTTTCTTGTAATTTGAAAGATTGTATATCTTTTGATTCTGTAATCTTAAATCTCCTCCTTCCTGCCCATCACTACCCTTTTCCCTTAAAATTAATTTTCTTTATTTTTTTTTTTTAATTTAATTTGGTGTTTAATAGAAGTGTTTAACTTAAAAGATTTAAAAAAAAAGGTGTGATTTAATGCCATGACTAATTATAATGTATGCTTTGAAAAGAATAAATATTTGTTGTTTACAATTCAACGTCATCAGTCTTATTTTCCTTCGTACATTTGGTGGTAGTTGACTCTCTTCAGCTGTCCAACATCTGCTGTTAACTTCCTCATCGACCTATAAGGCCTCGTACGCCTCTCAGATGTTAGAACAAAAAATTACATTCATCCAATTCTGTAGTAAAATTTCGCAAATTAAAATTAACTTTACAATAAATTTTCAAAGTCAGTATGGGAACTTCAGGGATACCCTATAGATGGTATGCATGATGACGTCTCGCATCAAAGAAACTTGTTTTGCCGCCATGATTGAGACCAAGTTGAGACCTTCGAGCATAGAAATAGAAGGAATATGCTCGAAGATTGAGATCAAACAAATGAAAAACAAAAACAAAAAAAACATCAGCACACCTTTTTAGTTTAAAAAGTCAATTGCAAAGTAAAAAATAATTTTTCGTGCCTCTCATTAAAATAGGAATTCATAAAGTTATAAAAAGGCAAAAG
The DNA here is from genome assembly GCA_023313115.1 of Rhysida immarginata. NCBI lineage: Eukaryota > Metazoa > Arthropoda > Chilopoda > Scolopendromorpha > Scolopendridae > Rhysida > Rhysida immarginata. The sequence continues at coordinate 107,360 of JAHWFO010094565.1, forward strand.
TATGGCGGAGCGTAATTTTTTCATTTTAAATTTTAATATTAAACGCCCGCTTTTTTTTTTTTTTTTAATTTGATGAATTCCTAATTTAAGGAGAGGTATTAAAAATAATTTTTAACTTTTCATGGCACTTTTTAAAATGTATGCTTAATTTCTTTTTATTTTTTATATTTTCTTTTTAGTCATGGATTTCAATTAATTTTAACCCATGCTTTTGCTACAACTATGTAAAAATGAAGAAAACTGAATATTACAGGTGACCCATTCCTTACGATATCCGTCCGACTGCCTTTCTGCCCGACTCATTAATATTGCGAACCTGCTGCCCGACTGACTGACTGCCCGACTCATTAATATTGCGAACCTGCTGCCCGACTGACTGACTGCCCGACTCACCTGATCACTAGTTAAAAAGGTTTTTCCCAAGTACTCGATACATCGACACTTAGCCGAAATGATATCGGATTGTTGTATGGGCGTTGGTCCTACATTATACAACAATTTAAAAAAGTCACTTTTAAAAGTGTCAATGAAGCGTTATTTTAATCTCCTTTTCACCAAAAAAAGAAACACGTAGGGTTGATGTACCAATAATTGACAGTTTAAGACATTACTCTGAAATGAAACTGTGTACGTAAATCAAATTTCTTTTTGAAACTTTTCTACTTATACCATTAAATTGTAAACGGAATGCAGAATGTGCCAATCTCTAAACAATTGTTATATCTTTAAAAGCTATTAAGTTATTAAATTTTTTCATAACTAATGCATGAATCACCAGTAGTTAACAGTTAATGCACCAGTAATCGACAGGCAGTTTCACCAGTAATTTTAATTACAAGTTTTTATTAGATATTTTGACAAAAAAATGATAACATTCAAAAGTAGTTGATGAAATCAAGCATTTTAAAGAATGTGTGAAGTATTTAATATTAACTAAAATTGTGCTTTTTAAAACTTAAATTGTTCATAGAGATCATTTATCTTAATTATCCCAGGCAATGCCGGGTCTTCTGCTAGTAATAAATAAAATCAGACCACTCCCATGTAGAGTGCAAGGACCATAGAAAATGAAGGTGTTCGTCATCACTTCCCAACAAATTGTTCGTAGAAAAACTTAATTTTTGATAGCTCTCCCATTTGCAAAATTCATCCAATTCATCCTATGCTACTCCTTATCGTAGTAAACAGAATACCAGTAGTGGTTTTCTACTTGGAAGATAACTTGTTCTGGGCTATCTGTTGATCGTCTGTGACAAGATTCAGGACCAACAAAAAGAATCGGCGAATAGGGTCTAGAAGATTTATGTCAAAGTGGGTGATCTAGAAATTGACAGTTAGTTCTTATAATTGACACAGCTAGGTCAATTAACGGAAATTAAGAAGTTACACTTAAAACCATCATGTTTCCTTTATTATTACTCTATATTCTACAGGTATTGGACATTGAAACTGAAACACCTGGTAGAAATCCAAAATCTTTATTTAATAAGGTGTTGGGGCACCGTGGGCAGCCAGCACAGCAGTAACACGTCTTGGGGCACCGTGGGCAGCCAGCACAGCAGTAACACGTCTTGGGAAGGATCGGTAGAGGTACTGCACAGTTTGCACCCCAAACCATTACTGATCCACCTCCGTGTTTGACTGTGGGTGCCAAGCAGTCTGGATTGTAGGCATCAGAGGGGCTCCTCCAGACGAATACCCTTCCTGTTGTTTGGAAGACAGTGTAGCTGGACGTCCAGGCATTATGCGTCCGGCACCACTGAACCCGCTTGGAGGCATTTGTACTACTGATGAAAGGCTTCGGTATAGCAACCCTGCCATGGATGTTGGATTTATGCAGGTAACGACGGATTGTCTTCGTGCACACAGGTTCCTGGAGGTGTGTATTCATTTCTGCGGTGGTTTTCCGCTTTCGTGCAACAATCCTGGTCAATGTCCTGACGTCTCTTTCCGACAACTTCCGTTTTCCCCTGCAGTTGCTCCTCCTGGACGTGGTTCGTCCTTCCTGTTCATATGCACACATCACCCTGGATACTGTAGCGCGTGAGACATCACAAAGTGTGGCAGTTTTGGACACAGATGCACCTGCTAGACGCGCCCCAACAATCTGCCCTCTTTTGAAGTCTGATATGTCTCCCATTATAGCGCTCTGCACAGACAATTTGAAGCTTACTATCGAACTTTTCTACTGGAGTGACTACCAACACCTCTGACACGTGATTCATTGATATGCATACGATTAATTACCTAGCAGAAGGTTCTATTCAGCCCTGGGGGTATCCAGTGCTATTTGCGAAGGTGTTTCAGTTTCAATGTCCAATACCTGTATATCACATTAGTATATTTTTGTTCGTTCTTTTTTTAAACACAGAAATTATCAATAATTGACAAGTTACGTCAATTACTAGTGACACTACATATCTGGGTTCTAGTAGTTGACGGTGCATAAAACAGTTAACACATTGGTCATCTGAAATTCTGTTGCTACTAGAAGTATTGTCCACCGATCACACAAAAAGGTTCACGTAAAATTAATAACAAATACTGCATAACATTCATGAAATAAATCCAAGTAATCAAACCCTCGCGTAGTGGTTCATTACAAGGTTTTTTCTACTCGGGAAGGCATTGAACAATGAACATGTGTTTGTTGCCATAATAGGGAGCAAAGTTCCTAGTTTTTTGCTGTTCTGGGAAGCCTGATACATTGTTTAATACGAGGTGGCAACGCCAGTCCCTTTTCTTGCCCTGTTACTTTATTAAAAGCCTTTAAATCGTTAATTGTCAATTACTGGTACACTGTCAACTACTGGTACATCTACCCTATATATTAACTATAGATTTTTATTAAGTCATTGTGGTACTTTATGGCATCCAAAAATTCCTTTAAATTTCTGACTCCCGTGTCGTATTCATTGGATAGTCGCTCTAACTTGTCGTTAAATTTTTGGTAGGCGCTATTCTTCTTTGGTGGAGGAGCTCCAGCTTTTGCCAAGATCCGCACGTTTTCCATTTCACTTTGCTGACCTTGCAGCACTTCTATATATTCGAATATGTTGGCATGTGTTTTCCCGCTTGCTTGTTTTAAAGTGTTGTGCCATCCTTCCACATGGTTTGTCGTCCTGGCATCAAAGTTGCCGTAATGATTCCACATTTCGCGGGGAAATAAGGAGTTCTCATCTACCCACGTATTCACAACATAATCCATGAATGCTCGCACTTCGGGAGCGTCTTCCATGATGATCATCCAAGCATCATCCATCGCTTGCAGAGGCACAAACGGCAATGCTTTTACCCTCCGAACCGCTTGCTTCACGTCTACGTTTTCCCTACACAAAACAATCATACCGTGCTGTTGGATGTACTTCGTGATGGCTTGTGTGTAGTGGAACATACATCCATGTATGGCAGCAAATGGGAAGAGCTGTCTAATTGTTTGAATCACAGCCGATTCAAAATCGATGGTAATGTTGGTTGGGTTAAATATAAAATTGTGCTGAGCAGAAATATCTTGCAGCAGTCTGAACATCCTCACATAAGTGTCCCTCGTTTTATCTGGCAATAGAATGTATGCAAATGGCACCACAACGTTGGTATAATCTGAAAGCTAACTGATTGGTTTAATAATGGAAACAAAAAAACGCCGGAATTTATAT
>JAHWFO010094566.1:0-12870 GCA_023313115.1 Rhysida immarginata
CGCCGCGTTGTCTTGTACTGTGTTTTGCTAAGATATCTTTAGGATATTAGATTGAGATAAATCGAGTTAAAGATAAATGACTTTTATTAATGAGATATGCTATTCCCTACAGTATTACCTCCTCGGTTGACAAACCTAAATAGGTTGCTGTTCTCGGATGTTGCGGTGCCTAATTCGGGCCAGGCATTATTCCTCCCATAAAAACCCTGACGAGTTGGAGCCGGCAGCCAGTGAGGCAACTGTAGGCACTGAGCGATCGATAATTTGGACTTCTCGGCATAGCGCTTCTATGATATCCACTTGCAGCCAGGCCTCCTCATCATACGACAACGATCTGGACTGATCATTTCTTATTAAATGTTATCACTATGTGCTAGCAAAACTCTGCCTGCTTATGTATTCATTTATAGTCAACCATTAAATTGATTGTCACATTACCTCCTTACTTGCACTCTGTTCGTACCCTTAAAATACACGACAATAGGTCTATATTGCGTGGGATCTGTAGTGTTATGCGACTTTGGTACCATGTATGTTATTCCTTGTGTGAGGAAATGTGGCAATGCATGTGGTGTTTGCAAAGTTTTGGAGATCTGTTTTGCAATGGCCAGATGCAAACAGGTGAAGCGCTTATACCAGAAGTTCTGAATCCTATCTACACCTGGAGCCTTCCAATTGTGAGTACGTTTAATGACTTGTGAGAGTTCAGCTGCTGTTATGTCAGATAGTGTGGATGCTAATTGCTCCTCTTCCCTGATCCACCTAGCTTCCCTATTATGTTCAACTGAGACAGACCAAAGACACGACCTATAATGTTGGAGTGCTGTTTGTTGGCAGACCAGTGTTTTGTGTGTGTGTGTATAATCTTTGTTTAACTGCTTATAGAATGTCTTCTCATTGTTTGCGAATAACTTGTTCTGCTGTTTGCGCGAGTGCATGTTTTGTATCTCTTCAGGCGTTGTGTTTTTGCAGCTAACTTTTGTTTTAATGTGTCCATATATTCTGTAATGTGTTGATTGTGCTGCTCATGTCTGGTGTGTTAAATAATTGTCTGAGGCGTTTATTCTGCTTGATGAAGTGTTGTTTTTAGTGTACTGTGTAAGTCTACCTAACTGCTTGCGGATTTCATCTTTTGCCATTTAGGTTTCTGTTGGGTGTATAATTTTTGTGTGTTTTTATGAATTGGTTTCCTACCCAGTGTGGATATAACTGTAAGAGCCCCAGTGTAAATAAGTAGGTGTATGTATTCTAAAGATAGATTTTCTTCCATGTACTGTGGTAAGAAATATGTGTTCATGTAAGATAAAATTCCCCCTGTTTTGCTGTTTATGTTTATTTAAGTATACCTGGTCTTTGTGTGGGATCTGTTCCCGTGTAAACTGTAAGGTATCTTTGTAGGGTATCATTTAATGTTTCAATAAGTTTGGTATTCATGTTTTGTTGTGGATGACTATCATGGTGAAGTTCATTGTTGAGTGTGTGTTCTACAAGTTCATTAGTGATGTCAATGTTAGTGTTTGATTCTGTGTGTTGAGTGTCGGTTTGTGTAGATGGCTCGTGTTCTTGTAGCTGTTGTACAACTTCTTGCTTTATTTTCTGTAGCGTGGGTAAGGGTATTAAATTGTTCATAACAATTGTGCGACGCTGATCTGCAATGCGTTGTTCAGTGACTGTGATGTGAGGATATGTCTCTTTGAAAATGTTATATAACCGTTGTCTGTAAGCTGTAGTGTCAGTTTCCAATTTAGTGACTGCGTAGTAGGTTCGCATGATAACAGTTTATGTCATTGGTCCAGTTCATGCGTTGGCGTGGCTTGCCTGCCTTAGTGGTCGAAGGCAAAGAAGCTCTTGAAACACTAGGGACAAGATGTGGCATTGCAGTAGCCAAACAGGGGTTGGTGCAGCTTTCGCCACCAGTGGCCCTGGGAGATTGTGGCATATTTTTCGAACGTGATCCTCTGCCTAATCCACGAGCGCGGACCTTGGTAACCCGGGTGATGTCCGAGCCGGTATCAGATAACGCTCTATTACTAATCATATTGATCACCAATAAATGGGTGGTCCTGTTAGCCATCTCCATCATCACCAGGCCCTTGGTTGATGTAATCAGCTCATCAGCCCTACTGGGTCATCTGGACCCTCAAGATTAATCTAAGGGTAGAGTAAATCAGACCTGTTAACCAGGGCCATCTCTCTAAGATGTTGCCCCCCTATTATTATTATCATTGTTTGGGGAAGCCAAACTCGGATCAAGCCCGGAAGCCAATCCCAGAGGCGGACCCAAAAAAGGGCCAAAGCCCAAGGGACTCAAATGCGAGGGAGGGAAAGTTATGCACTCGTGGGAATATTGATGTTTGGGTGTAGGAATTTCCTTATCCAATTTAGTGACTGCGTAGTAGGCTCGCATGATAAAGCTCGTAGTAGGATTATTATTATTATTATTATTATTATTATTATTATTATTATTATTATTTTCTTCCTCTCCCCCTCCCTATTCTTTTTTAATCTATTTTAATTTTATTTATTTATTGTTATAATCTTTCCAGAAAATTCTTCTGTGCTGCTGAATCAATAGAGCTCATTTCTTCACGAGTATCCCTATGAAAACAACTTCATCAGTTGGGAAGCAAACTAATCTCATGGGTGGTAAGACTAAAAGTAAACGACGTGGAAAAAGTGGCCCATGCAGGAAATGTAACAGTGGAATTTTCGGAAAACAGCAAAAATTATCATGTTCTACTTGTGGCAGGTTTTTCCATTTCAGGTAAAACCTAACTCAATTGGACAATGCAATTCCAGAAGTATGGAGTTGCTCCGACTGTAAGCATGGTTTATTAATGAGAACTTTACCCACAGCTAGTGCAATTGAAGAAAATTTAACTATTTCTGATTCAAATGAGGATGCTGTTTGCTTTAAAGATCAATATCTTTCATAAGAATCTGTGATGGATATACTATATGGTATACAGAGTAGTGTTAAGAAGGTAGAGGGTAGTCTATCTATTTTAGTGCGAGTTTTCAACTCCATGTTGGAATGTGTGAATAAGCTGCACTCACTTATTGAAAACTACAATAAAACTAGCAATGAAATGTTAGCTGCTATTCAAGATCTGAGTTGCATTTCTAGTCCTCCTTCTCTGGGATTAGATGACTCCAAGGGATCCAAACCTATACACGTGAATTTTTTGCAAGCTGATCTCTTAAATAAACATATAACTGCCAAAGGAGGCATGGCCAATGTAGTCATGCTCCATTGCAATCGAATTAGCATCAAGACAGTGCTGAGTTACATTCACCCTCTTGGAACAAACGCACCACCAGATATCAAGGAACTCAAATCATCGGCACTAACCTAAATGAAAAATCATATTTGAAGGTTGCTAATGTGAAGAGAAATTCTCGGAATAGAATTTTCATCTCTCGTCTGGATTTATCCACAGTTGAAAAAGACATAATCGATTTTTTGAACTCCTCATTTAATGTAATTGACTGTCTCGTGTAAATAGTTGAAAACTAAATTTAACGCTTCCTGTTCTTTTTATGTTGAAGTAGAAGGAATTGATGTGGATAACTTGTTGGACCATAAAAAGTGGCCTCGAGGAATATTAGTTAAGCTTTTTGTATGAAAACTTCATGAAACGCAAGATTTTTGATTCCAAGGAGGGGAATACAAGTAATATTGATTCTATTTAACATGGAGCTAAAACTATACCACCAAAATGTTAGAGGCCTTCGCACAAAATATCGTACATATGTTGAGGCAATCTCTGAACTGAAGGACAGTAATTTTCGTCTCTCCGAAACTTGGTTGAACAACAGTATTACTAATAAAATGATTTTTGGTGACAACTATCAATCATTTAGATGCGATAGAACTAACCGTAACAGAGGAGGTGGTGTTTTAATTGCTATCTTTAAAAATATTTCAGCACAAAAACTTGACATCAGCTTTGACTGTTCAGGCATTGATATTATTAGCACTAAACTACGTATCTCTTCGTCTAATCTATTACAGTCTAAAGGGGTAGTAATTTTTAACATATACATTCCTCCCAATACTCGTTCTGATTCATTCAAACGATTTATGGATAATCTCGGTAATCTTATTCATACCTATGTTCATTCTAAGATCATTATTGTAGGGGACTTTAACTATGAAATTTCTATCAGAACAGCAGGCAATCATACCTCAATCTATTTATGGCCGAACACCAATTAATTCAAGTAAACAATATTTTAAATGATCACAACAAAATACTTGATAAAGTTCTAGTAAATGCTCATTTAACAGTAAAACGAGCAGAATACCCCTTATTAAAGAGGACAGCTACCATCCTGCATTAGATATATGTGTTTCTTTATTATGTTATAATTATTCTTGTTATAAAAATTATAAACTTAAGTTTAATTTCAAAAAAGCAGACTTTCCTGCTTTATTACGCTTGGGATATTGATTGGGATTTTCTGAATAACATTCCTGAACCGGATCTGATTTGGAATAATATCCTAAATGTGATTAAGATAGGGATTCTTAGGTTTATCCCTCTAAATAACAGCACCGAAGAAAGTAACATAATTCTTTTCCCATAATGCAACTAGGATCCTATGGAAAAATAAAATTGAATCCCACAATAGATTTAAGAATACACTTGATTCGCTTGACTACGAACTTTTCTGCCAATTCAGGAAAGCTTTTAAAACCAGTTATAAAGATGATTATGATTCATGCATACAAAATATTTTATCTGGCATTCATAAAGACCCTAAGTTGTTTTGGAAAGAAACTAATAAGTTATTAGGCCGTCAAAAGAATGATACTAAAACATGTTACCAAAATGACAAAAACTTCTCCACAGACTTATGCTCATAGTTTCAAAAGAACTTTTAATAACGATTCTGACGATGATTTAGATACCTCTACAATAAACTATTTAACCACTCTTCATTGTAATAATAATTTTAATTGTCATTTCAATGATATCACTCCACAAGAAGTTATAGTCCTTGGTAAATTCACCAATGCAAGTACAAAGTGTATTTTTGAAGATATTCCTGATTTTATTTTCAAAGGACTGATCGAAACTCTTGCCGTACCTCTGTCCATTCTATTCAATCGTTCAATATCCACTGGTAAATATCTGGTGTCATGGACAGTCTTCCCGATTGTTCCTGTCCCGAAGGTTAAAAATCCTTCGTTATTAAAACACTATCGTCCCATAGCTATTCTCTCCTTTCCTGATCAGTTATTAGAAAGCGTCGTAGCGAAATATCTTCGCGCCCACTTTGCTAGCTTTAATATGGATACTTATAATCAGCATGGATTTGTGAAAGGTAAATCAACCTTAACTAATCTCGCTCGTCTAGCAATTGATATTGCTGATGCCACAGAATCTTCTTCCCAATTGGATGTCTTTTACGCTGATGTCAGTAAAGCCCTTGATTGTAAAGTTCACAGGCGACTAATATCCAAGATTGACTGCCTGGGTGTAAATACGTTGGTAATATCCTGGTTGAGGTCTATGCTCTCTTACAGATGCTTTTATCTTTCTGACTCGCTGTCGGATCGTATCCTCAGCAGAATTGGTAGTGGAGTACCTCAGGAATCACCCCTTGGGCCCATTTTGTTTAATTTTTACATGATTGATTTAGGTCAATGTTTTACAAATGATTCTATCTCATATCTGCTCTATGCTGACGATTTGAAGATTTACTCCAAAATTAGTAGTTTACCTTATGCTCTGAATCTTCAGGAGAAAATCACTAAGGTTCATCAATGGCTTGAAAAAAACGGTCTCCGATTAAGTGCAGAGAAGTCTAGAATGATAAGATTCACAAGAAGGGCTAATTCAGTTAAATAGGGATATACCCTACTACAACTTGTTCCTTATACAAAAGATTTGCGCGTTTTCTTCAATTGTAATGGTTCCCCCAAACATCATTGTGAACATCTACTGTTAGAAATTACTAAAATAATTGGGTGTTTAAAGAGGTTATATCACATTTACAAAAACTCTTATGCGATTTATAAAATTTACCAAGCCGTAGTATTGCCAAGAATTTTATATAATTTACCTATTTGGTTTACTGGTTTTTCAAACTATTATTACTTAAAAATTGTAGGAAAGCATGACTCCTTCATAAATTTTGCTTATCAAACAACAAGACTGCTCATAAAAATAATGTATTGATGGATTATTCTCTGTTAACCTTAGATAACCTTGTATCAAAAACCTTAAACTTAACTCTTAGATCAATTTTAAATAACAAAGTAATTGGTCCTTTTTTACTGAATAGAATAGGTATACAACACAATCGTCCTAATAGCCGCTTACCGTTAACTACACAGATCTATCATACTGACAGTTGCAAGATTGACCCTGTTTATATTTTAATCAAAAATTACAATACTCAAGACCTTCACTCTTGTAATTTTATTGATATTTTTATGTATAATTTAATCTATTATTTATATGTTTTAACTTCCTATTTGGTTCTTGATGTTTTAATTTTGCAATATTTTATCAGTGTTCAAATTATTTCACAAATGATTGAAGATCACATTTCTCTGATTTATGTGCTTATTTATTTTTATCCAAAATATTCATTATATGTTTTATTTACTTTGTATGCCTCCTGCGCTCTGCCTGTATGGGGACACTAACGCCACTGTATGGTTACTGGTGTTAAATATAAAAATCAGTTAAGGCATCGTGACTATAATAAGTGGAGGGACACAAATACAAAATTTCAGGTTATTAGGCTTTTTCGTACAAAAGTTATAGCTTGATCTGTATTTGGAGCCTTGCGGCCCCTGCCGAGGCCTCAGAGGACTATACCAATTTTAGTTGTGTAATAGCCAAAAATTTAAGCAACAAATTATAAATATAAAATATTTCAGGTTTCAGAACTTGGTTTTAAATTCATAGCTTGATTTGAGATTGAGCCCGCAAGGCCCCTGCCAAGAGACTTATATATTTTTTAATATAGATTAGCTAAATTTTAAAATACCACACTATGATTAAAGAAAATTTCAGGACCGTAGGCCTTTCCGTTCAAATTGTATAGCTTCAATTGCATTTGAGACCGCCAGGGGCGGAATGGGACGTTTCGGCGCGGGCGTTTCGGCGCGAGACCGATCCGGCGCCGGCCGTTTCGGCGCCGGATCAAAAACCCCAGTTTTGAAATGGTTTCCATGCAGGACCAATATTAACCTAATTAAAAACTAAATGATATAAAAGTTATGAGATATTACCTAAAAAAAAAAACAAAAAAAACGTTTCAAATATTTTCAAAAAAATAATTTCATTTAGTTACCTAAAAAAAAAAGAAATAAACAGTTATGAGATTTGAAACGATGGATGCTGCTGATTACTTGAGAAGCATTTCTCACAATTTCCAAATGAGCTAAATAAATTTTTATTTTATTTTATTTTTGCTTTTAAATAACCAAATGAGGAAGTTTATCTTTTAATTTTTGTATTCTTTTTAAAAAATCAAATGAATAAATTTTAAATAATATAGACCACCAAATGAAGAACTAAATAAATCTTTATTTGTGTTTGAATTCAAAAAAAAATTATAAAACGTTCCTAAACTTCACGATTTAACTAAAAAGGTTTACGATGCTAGACAATAGCAACGAAACCACAAATCCACAATTTGTGAAATTGTGGTTTTTGTGCTTATTTTTATTTGTTCCTATCATTTGTTCACAGTTTTTGATATTTTAACAATACTAATAGGTAGAAATATCAAAACTTAAACATTGAATATCCGCCATCTTTTGAGAGGATCGAGACCCATGGCTGCCATGGCTCTGAACTTATCCCATTGTTATACAGTACATCCAAACACGCAGCAACTCGTTACCATCGTTATACAATAACAAGTCGAGCAAAAACGGCGCACTTCGATGAGTAGCAGTATAAGATTGCCTTCCTCTTGCCCTCAAAAAATGGCAGCTGTACCCATCATAGGCCTATATCAGTCCTTTAAGTAACGCACTGTTTAAATATAAAACTTCAAGTTCTTAGCCTTTTTATTATTCAAATGTTAGAGCTTATTTGTTATTTGGGCATCAGGGCCCCTATGGAGCCCTAAGAAACTTATACCAGTTTTTCGTGTATATTAGTTAAATTTTTTAGTAAACTACTATAAGTATACAAATTTTCAGATTTCTAAGTCTTTTCGTTCAAACATTATAGTTCTGTTTGTGTTTAGGGCCCCTGCCAGGGCCCCAGAGGACTATATAAGTTTCAGTGTATAAGAGCTAAAATTTCATGTATAAACAAAAGTTATAACTTGATTTGTGACTGGGGGCTCAGGGCCCCTGTCGACACCCAAGATCCTTATACTAGTTTTTAGTGTATGTTAGCTAGATTTTTAAGTAATTTTCTATAAGTAAACAAAATTCCAGATTTCTAGACCTTTTCGTTTAAAAGTTGTAGCTTTGCTTGCATTTGGGGCCTGTGGGGCTCTGCTGGAGCCTATATTACTTTTTTGGTATACATGTATTTGTAATATTTTTTAGTACCACACTATGAATATATAAAATTTCAGGTACTTAGGCTTAATTTCGGGTACTTAAGCTTCCATTCAAATGTTATAGCTTCAATTGTATTTGGTGCCTTGAGGCCCTTAGCGGGGTTTTAGAGGCTTATATCAGCTTACTTCTATATTGTCTATATTTTTTAGTACCAAACTAAAAAATACAAAATTTCAGGTTTCTAGACCTTTCCATTCAAAAGTTATAACTTGATTTGTATTTGAGGCCTCGGGGTCTTCTGGCAGAGCCCATAAGCCTACATCACATTTCTTGTATATTTGCTATATTTTTTTAGTAACACACTGTAAACATGCACAATTTCAGGTTCCTAGGTGTTCAGTTCCAATGCAATAGCTTCAATTGTATTTGGGGCCTCGGGACTTCCGGTGGGGCCCTAGAGACTTATATCACTTATCTTGTATATTGGTTTTATTTTTTTAGAACCGCACTACGAATTAACGAACTTTCAGGTTTTTGCCCTCTTTGTTCAAAAGATAAAAAAGGAACCATGAAATTCATACAAGTGGCCCCTAAGGGGCCCCGGGTCAGCCAAGAGGATTCACTATATCTTTCCCACCGTTCTGGGGCCTACGTGTGCACAAAATTTCAAGCCTCTAGGTCAATCCTTTCAAAAGCAAGGCATCAAAATGTTACGAGCAGTAGCTGGAGGATTCGCTATAGAGGAAAATATCTTCGCATTGAATGATGGGTACAGCTGCCATTTTTTGAGGGCAAGAGGAAGGCAATCCTATATTGCTACTCATCGAAGTGCGCCATTTTTGCCCGACTTATTGTATAACGATGGTAACGAGTTGTTGCGTGTTTGGATGTATTGGATAACAATGGGATAAGTTCAGAGCCATGGCAGCCATGGGTCTGGATGCCCTCAAAAGATGGCGGATATTCAATGTTTATGTTTTGATATTTCTCCCCATACTTCAAGGAGAGTTTTTTAAATTCTGATGTCAAACACTCAAACTCTGACGTCACAAATTACTCAAACGCAATCAAAACTCCATAGACATGAAAGGAAGTCAGTTGGGGAAACCACAAAAACACATGGTTTGGTCCACCCTAGAGGATTCGCTATATTTTTCACTCTGTCCTCTGGATAGGGCCTATGTTTGTAGAAAATTTCAAGCCTCTAGGTCATGTGATGGTGTATGACATACATGTTACACACATCTGTACCGTCGTTAATAGGCTTTTAGATGATGCATTTCAATAAAACCCTAAAAACCCTAATAAATAAATAATAATAAATAAAATGATAAATATGGTAATGCATTTCACAAAGGGTTATTTGCTACTTTGATCTTTCTAGATCTTAATAAGGCACATGGTACAAAAAAAATTCGCCCTAATGAGAGGAGTACTTACATGTCGAGTTTATTGAGTTTTGCTCCTGCTTTGAACGCTCCCGGGTATATCAGCTAGTATAGTAGATATTATAAATGTTGAAAATAATAATGTAAATGTTTATTGTACCTGTTGAAGGATTACGTTGTTGGATTCTAATATGTTAGCCATCCTCTCCTTCCCAGTAAATAAGTGGATATTGCAGAGGTCACAAGGTTTTGTGAGCGATAGCGCGGACGAGGTCGTGAACCAGCCGCGCGGCTCGCGGCGTAAAGCGCGAGTTAAGAGGTTACCATCGGATAGCAATAATACCAATGGTAACGCGAATAGTAATAACCATAGATCTCCCGTTACTCAGTGCGGCAAAGGCGTGAGCAAAGGCGGTCGAGCTTTGCCTCAGAGCGAAGCTCAGCATGCAGGCGACTATATGCAAACCCCATCTGTTGGCAATAATGATAGTTGTAACATCAACCGGGAGCAAATGCATAGTCGCAGCAATAAATGGCGGGGTCAGAAGCATGCTCGAGGAAATGACGCCAAGTTGCGCGACGGCGCGAATTACGAGACGAGGGACGAACAGAGAGGAAATTTAGATAGAAAGCATGAGCCAGCCAAGCGTGATGGGTCGAGGAGAAAGTTCTTTCGACAGTGGAATACTGGTTTTAATAAAAAACCATAGACATTATTTCGAATATTCGGAGACAGTGATTTTTATGACTGCTAGAACAACTACGAGTGCTTCGAGAGACATTCCTGCTGCAATGCTCCTTGCTAGCGACTCCGAAACGAGCGGAACCGACTCGTCGCCGTTTGTGCGTAATGTACTTTTTCCTTTTCTTTCATTTACAATAGAAAGCGAAGAAGTTATCGCCAACGAGCCGGCGTGAGCCGAATCTTCTGCAGCGGAGTCCGTCGTAGTGGTTTCTTCAGGCCTTAGCAGCGAGACGGAGGAAAGGAAATGCTTGAGAACGGCAGCTCAGTTAGAGCTTTGAGCGATGTCGTGTATCGTCAGGAGCAGGAGACGCCTTCATGGTTGTGGTCGCCGGTGCCCTTCCCGTCTCCGGTGACGTGCCAGTGCCTGTGTTTCATTGTCAATCTACCTACCTGGAAGGTCAGCCTTTCGTTCAGCAAGAAGACGAGAGGAACCTTTCATCGTGTGCATCGTACTTCGTGGTAATGCCCTGGGGACTGTCCACCTTTCTTCTAGACGATTTAGGCGCTACTTATCAGGCACAGAGGTAAGCTGGCTCTCATTTTAAGTTGCTTTCCTTATCGTAAATGTTCCCATAAGCTCTCTCGCCGTCATGCAAAGTCTCGTGCGCATAGCTTTTAACTTACGTTGCTCATGTTGGTTTATTGTTCTTTACAGGAGCGACTAACGACTCCTCTGTCCTTTAACGCCATTTATGCGTCGCTGTTTTCTTAGGGGACGGGGTCCCGCATACAGCATCTATTCATATGCAACAGCTATCGAATGCTTTCCAGTACCCAGCGGTCAATTGTCCGAGCTATTGACTTTGTTTTTGGACTTCTTTTATTGTGTATGTGACATTCCATGTCAGTTAATGTTACATAGGTCTGGCGGAGGCATTCATTTTTGGTGTAAGATTAATATTATTTTTAAGAGAATACTAGCAAAGGTACCCGGCGTTGCCCGGGATAATTACACTTGGATGAAAACAGAACAATCTCAAAAATTAACTTAAAAATAAACACATGAAAATGCTTAGAATTAATACAGGAAAAATTCTTAATGAAAATTCGAAAAAAAGGCACACAATGGCTGGACCTCTCCAATAATTTCTTACTCACGTAATCTTACCTCAGATGTATACTTAGTGTTGTTGCAATTTCCACTCTTCTCTCGATGTGTTGAAGCAAAACTTGGCCATTCATCACTTTGTGCAGTCTAGCGCTCGCCGATTCTTCTATTTACTTGCTTCCCATTTGCTCATTACATCACGGAGCTAACTGTCGTCTTTCTCAATAGTTTGCTAACTCTCCATTATCTCCATTTACTGATCATTTTTAAAGATTTTCAAGAAATTGTTAAGTACTAAGAACTCTCTTTTCTAAGAAAAACCTGAATAACAGGAATTCTATGCATTGTTACAAATTGAAACTTATCCATATTGCATCATCATTTTATGTTCATTGTTATAATTCTTGGAAAGGATTGCTTTATCATTGCATCATCATTTTGAGCTCATTGTTATTGGTGAATTGCGTGTTGAAACCATTGTTGATACCTATTGTTGCACAAACTTTTATTTGCATTGTTGGTCATGAGATATATATTGTTGGTCCGTGCAGAGTGTTTGTGAATTGCGTGTTGATACCATTGTTGTAAAAACTTTGTCTTGCATTGTTGGTCATGCGATATTTCTCATTAATATGCCCTGCCATAACCATGAATATCGATTTTATATCAATAATTATTATTTTTTCGAAATCTGAAGTAGACAGTGACCTTCCTCATGCTTTGAAGGTCATGTATGCGAAATTTTATCAAGATCGGAATAAAACTGTAGATTTGTATAAAAAACGTACACACAGATCCACAGACCCACACACAGACCCACCCACAGACCCACAGACGCACAGACCCACAAACATCCTTCTTTATATATATAGAAGACTAGAAGAGGTACCCGGCGTTGCCCGGGATAATTACACTTGCACAGACTTTTCCTTTCATTGTTAGTCATGAGATATTGATTGTTGATCCCTGCCTTGTGTTGGTGCATTGCGTGTTTATACCATTGTTGACACCTATTGTTGCACAAACTTTGCCTTGCATTGTTGGTCATGAGATATTTCTCTTTAATATGCCCTGTCATAACCATGAATATCGATTTTTTATCGATATTTATTATTTTTCCGAAATCTGAGGTAGACAGTGACCTTCCTCATGCTTTAAAGGTCATGTATGCGAAATTTTATCAAGATCGGAATAAAACTGTAGA
>JAHWFO010094566.1:18113-58646 GCA_023313115.1 Rhysida immarginata
ACTTTGAAATCTTAAATAGTTACCCCTATTTTTAATCTTATATTCAGTAGTTCACAGTTTTCAAGAAATGTTTTATTCTTGGTGTTTTTTCAATTGATCCAACCGTTTAGGAAATAGAAGCCCTGAAGGTGGAGAACTTTTAAAGTTTTGAACCCAATTTTATCGAAGAAGTCAAAGAGATGGAGACTGTGTCTTACAAACATTCCTATTCTAATTTTTCATGTGTTTAAGAATCAGAAGTCAGAATTTCAAAAATACAATATTTTTTAATAAATACTCACAGACTCTGCCGCCATATGACTGCTGCCACTAAGACTTTGCTTGTGCACTAAAAATTTTAATTTCTGAAATTTGATTTCGGATTCTTAAAGACCTTCAAAAAGTAGAATACGAATGTCTTCAAAACCCACTCTCTATCTCTTTGTCTTCATTGATAAAATTGGGTTCAAAACTTTAAAAGTTCCAATACGCAGAACGATTATACGTAGTAGGAAGGTTCGGTCCAAAACTCGATAACTTTTTTGTTACTAAAGAAAGAGTTTTAAAATTTTGCACAAACATAAAATAGTATATAACGCTTCTAATGAATTGCTTTTCATTAGAATTTTTCGTAATAGAAAATTTTTAAAAAATAAATAAAAATCTACGAACTGGGTACTGCTCCAACCAGCACTAAGGATATGTAAATAGCGTTAATGCTTCCATGTCCATGTAAATAGACTGGCGCAATTGGTTGGTGCGTCTGCACGGTGAGCAGAAGGTTCCTGGTTCGAACCCGGGCTGTGGAATTTTCTCTCCTATTTTTATCAATAATAAGTGTTCTAATTCACTCCCTCTGGCATGAATGCATGCTTCACAACGTCGCCGCATGGACTGACGAAAAAAGTTCAAAAGTTCCTGGTTCTTCGCGAATCTGGTCCGCAGCTATGGCCATTCCGGCTACCAGCTCTTCATCGGATCCCACTGGTATCTCGTATACCAATATCTTTAATTGTCTCCACAGATTCCAAACAACTGTTTCCTGCAGGTAGGATTTCAACTTTTTTATCTCAAAAACAATGCCCCAGAGAAAAAAATGAAAGAGGTAAATGTTGTTTAGATTTTATCCCTCTATCACCTAGAAGCCGAGAGAAATATACCTGCCGAATTTCAAGTTTGTAGGCTTCATAGTTCTGGAGATTTCGTAATGAATGAATGAATGAGTGTATACATTTTTCGCACTTTCTTTTATATAATAGTAATTTCCGCCTGCAAAAATCCTCGTCGTCCTCGGCCGGGATCGAAGCCACATCTACGGGTATCAGAGCAACACCACCTAGACAGAAGGCCTGATAACGGAAACGTCATACACTGTTACATCATCATTAGTCGACCATTGTTAATCCTATTTCTACCAATAATAAGCCCTAAATTTGATCGACTAATTATGATGTAACAATGTATGACGTTTCCGTTATCAGGCCTTCTGTCTAGGAGGTGTTGATCAGAGGAGATCACGCAACCACTGAGCCATCGAGGCCAATTAAGAAAAGTAAAATTGTCTGCTGGACAGAGAGTAATGCCCACGCAAATGGCCAGAGAGCGCCAGTGAAAAAAAAAATCACGCTTTAAAAAATGGAGTTTCCCATCCTGTATTTCTTCATCCATGATCATAGCCAAAGTAATTTTTTATGGCCTATTGTTGCAGAAACTTTACTCTGCATTGTAGGACATGACATACATTGGGCGAGGTCAAAAATGCAAATACCAAGTTGGGTTGGTGAAGCATTGATTATTGCTCGATTGTTAACGTATTGTTGACTATCATAACAACAATGGCTTTCTTCACTAACTCAACTCGGTGTTAGCATTTTTGACCTCACCCATTGTTGGTCCACGCATATCGTAGCTCATGTCAGACAGACAGATGAAGCAAAATATTATTTTTACTCTTTCCCCTTTGGGCCAACCTGATACTCGGCACATGTAAACCTTACCCTGAACCTAACGAACATGTGGTGCACGTATGAGCTCAAAAGGAGAAGTGGTTCAAAAGTTTTGAGAACATTTACAGACGCACCCTAAATTTTTATATAGACCTTTCCATTGAAACCGAAACTGGAATAACTGCGCAGAAGCAGAACAGCAAAAAACTTGCGTTTCCTGCCTTGAAATGTACAAACAATAGTACACATCCGGAGGAAAAAAACAGAAGTTTTTTTGCTGTCCTGCTTTGCGCAGTTAGTCCAGTTTCGGTTTCAAGGAAAAGATAAACTCTGACGCCATCTCTTGAGTAAACAAACAAACATAAACCAAGATATATGATTTTTACCCCTTCCCCCCCTACTTTAGGGACATGTAAACCTTACTCTGGACCTAAGGAATATATGTTGCAAATATTAGCACAATCGGATAAGTGGTTCAAAAGTTTTTAGAACATTTACAGACGCACCCTGAGCCTGAATTTTTATATATAAAGATTACTGTTTCGTCTATCAGCTCTTCATTATTTCAATCAGGTATTGTTGTGTGGTTGATTGCTTTGTGAGTATTTGTTATAGTGTGATTGTTCCCTCGCGTTGTTTTCGTTGTTTTTAGTGTGTTTATTTTAATTGCCTTGTGCCGTTGTTGTTGTTAAGCTAATTGTTGATGTCATGTAAAAATGATAATAAGTTTTTATTGTGTGTGTAATTCTTTTTTTTGGTGTCGAAGAGGATTGTTGTGTTAAGAAAAATATAAAATAATTTTTTTCTGGATGAAGGGAGGATGTAAAAAAAAAAAACCATGAGTGAAAAACATACTTCGAATCATGTTAGCTGTATAAGCTTTTTAACAAGTTTGGTTTTTCTACTTGAGAAGTTTTGATAAAATGATTTACGAATACAGCAATGTAAGTAGAAAGTTGGGAGACTTAATTTGAAGTCTGTTTGGCTAATCGTACTCAAGGACATGTGGCTATTGTCGTGGGCTTCCTCTATATTAAATGAAGGTTCATTCATTGAACCTTGGATATCGTCATTGGATACCTCCTGAAATGATCAATACCCTAATCAGTAAAGAGATAAAGAAGAAAAAAAATGAAGATTCCATAGCACTGGTTCCTATAAAAGAAAAGAGAAAATATTTTGTCTTTCCATACAAGAGACTACTCACTAGAGGTTTGGATAAATTCGCTCGGATGTTCGGCCTTGACATTGCATATAAAAGTGGCCATACTCTAAGAGGACTCTTGGAAAATGCAAAGGATACGATTCCGATTGACGCGACTTCTGGCATCTATGAACTAAAGTGTGGTTTGTGTCACTCGTATCAAGGAGCACTTTCACTGCAATCAAAAAGTCAAGCCGGGGTTTGCGCAGCATATTGTAGATACTGGACGCACACAACTCTGAAAATTTTAGTGCTACATCACATCGACAATCGAATAGTGAAGTATACATTTGTTCAGGATCGGCCTCGATGGCTCAGCGGTTGCGTGGTCGCCTCTGATACCCGAGTACGCGGGTTCGATCCCGGCCGAGGACGATGAGGATTTTTCAGGGGGAAATCCTGAGATCACGCACTTCCTTCGGAAGGGAAGTAAAGCCGTTGGTCCCGTTTAGTCGTTTGCCTGCTGCACGTTAAAGAACCCTTGCGAGGCAAAATTTGCAGCCCCTATAATGCCGTCCTGAAATGACCATAACAGTTGAAAAGGACGTTAATACCAACCAAACCAAACCATTTGTTCAGGTAGTATGGAAGCAGTGTTTTTTTTAAGGCTCACCTTTTCAAAATAAATACCACGTGAAATACACTGAGGGGTACAACTGTAACATCTAAAGATGCAAGAACAGTGTTGTCAAGTCGAAACAGAAAGTACCCCCTACATTAGATACAAAATCCCCTAGAAACTCCCTATTTAATAAAAAATCTCCTATATATTCCCCCTAAAATTAATGTTTTAATTAATGGGATTAAAAGTGGCAATTCAAAAATTTAATGAATAATCAATGAAATTATGAAGTAAACTATGTTAAAATCATCTATTGACATAATTGAAATAGGTTTCAAAACAGTAATTTTTTAACATTATACAACAATTTAACAATATTTTAACTGGAACTATAAGACTCTAAAGTAAAACGTCATTATTTTCCGTCACACCTGAAATATGATTATATATATTTTGATTAAATGATTTGATCATACGTTCAGTTGGATAAACACCATAGGAAAAATGTTTTAAGCCTAAACGTGATAACCTCTTACCCGTAATTATTCTACTATAAAGCGATTCCACTTTTAGAGCTCAAATAAACCGTAAAAAATTTATCCTACTTTTTTTATTTGTGCGATGCCCGTACTTTTGACTTCGCGCGAGAAATAAACTGTTCAAGAAAATACCGAAAAACCTCTTGTACAGTATTTAATTTTGAATAAATACAAGAGCAATTAAATTTTGGGGCCTTTTAATATATCCGTATGTTAGATTTGTGACGTTCCGGGTATTTGAAGTCACGTTTGTCCTATGAAGGGGTGGAGGAAGTGGTTGTGTGTTAGTGTTTTGTTTTGAAAGAGTAATTTGTGTGTCGTTTTTTTGTTTTGTGTTGAAGTGTAAATGCATATGAAACAATGTTGTGATGCTTAATTGTTGTGTGGCTTTTTGTTGGCGATCGTAATCAATGCTCGGTTGGAGGGGCGATTGTTATATGCGTTTCGGAGAAGATCTCTCATCCTCCGGCTGAGTATTGTTGCGGTCGTTTTCTGGGAAATTGTATACGTCATGGGCTTGTCGTTTTTGCTTTGTTGAAGAGATTCCTTTTTGTTTTATGTGTGTGAAAAATTCTCGGAGCGTGATAGATGTACGAAAAACGCTGAGTTGAATCTTGAATCTCCTGTTCGAAAACAAGGATAAGTAGAAAATTACGTATGAATGTCCTATGAATTAATTACCCTTTTAATGCTGTAATCTTTCTTTTATTTTTGAACTTGTGCGACCATAATTCGATTTCGATATTGGTGAATATCGTCGGAAGAGATGTTTGATACACTTGGTATTGAATCGTAGGGAAGCCATGAAAAGACAGCTACAACCATATTCAATCGGAAGTGTAAATTCGTAAATGAAAAACGGCGATAAGTGAGCATACAAAGACGGTTATCCATAAAGTGAAGAAAACTGGTGAGTTATGAATTTTGTTTAACTTTCCGGCGTTGGGAACGGATCATCGAACTAGATAAAAATGAACAGGGCTGAGTTTAATGGTGTCAGTTGTCCTCCCGCTTTTGACATTTATTAAAATTGAACTCTTCTCAGCAATGCTCCGATGCCAAGTACAGTTTCATCACTCCCATGAACATTTCGCAACACTGTATTGAATATTTATGTCATTAGTTACTGTAAAGACTAGAATTTGAATGCTTATATGTCTAGTTAAGCACCTTGCCGTGATCTAAAGTATAGTAGCGAGATAGGGGAATTTATTGAAAAGAGATGATTGGATAGTTGGTAGTACTAACTTGGCGTTATCGTGTAGTGTTAGAAATCACTCATGAATTTCGTCAGAGCACAGGGCTTGCCAGTGGTTAACATGACTGTAACCTCCGTGCTTGCCACGAGGGGTCTCGGCTCTTCCCCCCTGAAGTAAATGAAAGGAGGCGCACGACGCTTGCGAGCGTAAAATAATAGAGAATATTTGATTCGGAAGCACGAGAGAGTTCTTAGTCATTTCGGTTAAGCTAATGCTCTCCTTCTATACCTCGTTTTCAAAAGGCAAATTCCTTTCAGCTACTTTGAAAATTAGAACATGGGCAGGAGTGCCGGTAATCAGTGTGCATAAGCACCGTCTTGTATTTTGTAGATATATGTTAGTAGAGTATATTACAGGTTAATTATAGGGGCCCCTAGGGTAATAGTTGATTGGGATTTAGTTATAAGGTATGATATGAGAGTTCTTGCAGAATATTGAGCACAAATAAACTAAATGTATTTTAAACCAAATATCTCAATGTCAGGTGGAACTTCATTTTAATTTTGGGTCCCGAACCCTAGCTTCCTCTCACCTCAAAACATATCGCTAGACGCGGGGTGTCCTTGAGCATTTATTGCGGGGGTGGGGGGAGCGTTACAGATTAGTAAATGAAACGACCGGAAAAAATGCAACTACACGTAAGGACGGACTTCTTTTTGAGAGGTCACTTTCGTATTAGCTTTTGGCGACGGGAAAATCAAAAAGTGAATCAATGTATAATGTGTAATGAACTGTTCTTTGTATATACTATATAATTAATGTACTGTGAACTCATTTTGTGGAAAAGTGGTATCCACCGTCTCTCTGCTTACCTGATTTAATGTTTCGCTAGCTGCGCTACTGATTTATAACGCCAGACATTCTTAAAAAATGCTAAAAAGCTAAACAATTTATTTTCAGGGGTCAAAAATATATATGGTTTTTGCCCTCAAAAATGCCAAACTGGCAACCCTGGCGTGAGAGAAAGAATCACAACTACAACTGACTCACAAACGCTTGAGTCAATCTCCAAACTGATCTGAGATGCACATGCCCAGGCTGCACGATATAATATACGATTTGGGTACTACTCCGATTGAATTCAAGCACTATTTAGACCAACAATGTGTTGACCGTCACGAAAATCCTTTTCAATTTTGGAATGAATCATCCATTTGTTATCCAACGTTATCAAAAATTGCTCTAAAATATTTAAGCATAATTGCAACATCTGTGCCATCTGAGAGGTTATTTTCAAGACCTGGAGACATATCTGAAAAAAAGAGCAGGCTAAATCCAAAGAGGTTTTCAAAGTTACTATTTTTAAATTTGTCCGTTCAAAATATTGGTAAATTTGAAAAGCAAATATAGATTTTTTTTCACTTGATTAAAAGGATAATCAACAAATATATATCTAATTTTAGTAACTAAATTTTGTTTATGCAGCACCTTTGATTAAATTTTAATGGTATACACAATTCTATATACCCTATTATTCCCCCAAACTTCATTATTTTAGGTGGTACAGAACCTGAGTTATTAACTTGTTGATCTTAGTGGCAGCATTTTTATTTCTGTTTATATCTCGGTTATCGTTCAAATTCGAACCCATGTTCATATGAACTTTTTTGCTTAGAATCATCTATACTACCTCCTCTAAAAGTTTGTGCCAGGGTTTCAGATGCACCCTGTAGTGTTCCAATCAGTGACTCCAAATCTGAACTAAACTGCTGCTGGCTCATTGGCTGATAATCAATCAGCCGCTGAATGGTGTATGAAGTGAATTATGGTCACACCACACTTTCTCAGTGCTGTAAGCGCATTATCCTCAACTAATAGTAATCGCCCGAAATTTTAAATGAAAATAGTACCCCCTGAATAAAAAATATATCTCCCCAAAAAAACCCTAAAAATATTTACACCTGCAAAGACGTTTTCCCTCCTAAATTTAGGGGGAAATCCCCTAACTTGACAACACTGTGCAAGAAGCCTGACTAACCCGAGAGGTCTTCCACATTATTAAAAATAATAAGATTGTGAACAACATGATATATTTGAATTTACTAGAATCTTTAGAAATCTTCAAAACACCAGCCAATGAACTAATGAATTCTGATCGAAACCCTGTAAATCTCTGATTGGGGAAGATTTAATTATCGTATCAAATAAAGTTTTTCCATTTGTAATTTTAATATATATAATATATATAAGCAAAAAATAGAAATTGTTTCTAAACACAATGGATTATATCCAACACATCACACTTTCACTTCCTCTGTCTCCTAAACATTGGATCAAGTGAAAAATCACCAAAAATTAAACATTTCTCAAATGTTGTGTACAATCTGAAAATACCATTAAAATAGGGGTTTCCATTGCACATTTCAAAGTTGACTTCTATATTCGAAAATAGCGTCGTTTTTTGGGGGGAAATGGAATGCGCATTAAAACCCCTCACGTAAAAGTATATTAATTCTTCCATTGAAATTACTGTTAGATTTGTATTTAGAAATTGGCTATTAGTTCAGCTTAGATAAGATATTCTGTATACAGGGTAAGTCAAAACATGATAGACGCGATTTCAGAAGTTTACTGTTTTATCATATTACTCTGTGAAATCTAATGAACATATGGTATTGTGAGACATTTGCTACGAAAGGTAAACGTTCAAATGTTTACTTAAAACACATCACATCACATATGTTCTATGTGAGCGCCTTGCGTAGCCCTACAAACATCAAGCCGATAGTCTATCTCCTGCCAAACCTTTCGTAGCATGTCGCGGTCAATATCAGCAATGGCTGCAGTGAAAACACTGCGAGTAAACTAAACTGTGAAAGTTAACCTTTCGAAGCACATTTGTCACATTATGATATGTTCATTAGACATCACAGAATAAATGTCTGAAATCGGGTCCCATTCATTAGACATCACTCTGTACAATTTACTTATCGGCCTCGGTGACTCAGTAGTTGCGTGATCGTCTCTGATGCCCGAGTACGCGGGTTCGATCCCGGCAGAGGACGACGAGGATTTTTCAGGAGGAAATCCTGAGATCAAGCATTTCCTTCAGAAGGGAAGTAAAGCCGTTGGTCCCGTGTAGTCGTTTGCCAGTTGCACGTTAAAGAACCATTGCGAGGCAAAATTTGTGGCCCCTATAACGTCATCCTGATATGACCATAGTAGTTGAAAGGGCCGTTAATACCAATCAAACCACACAAAGAAATTTACGTTGTCATTTTTATTTAGCCTATATAACTTGCCTCTGTAGAATTTATTTTGTCATGCCTTCCAGTCGAAACATGCATATCCATGTCTAATAAACTTTTATGGAAAAGCGGTCGACTTTTTAATCATGAAGTTTAACATCCACAGCCGAACAGGTAATTTTATTTTATTTTATTCTATTTTATTAACAGTACATTGAGTTGAAATTTTTATATCGAACTTTTTAAAAGGCGATTAATAACTGATGGAAACATGGTTTTGTTTGTTTTTTTTAAATTTTGCTTGAATTCATTTTTTATTTTTGACCACACATAGACGTGCTTAGCATTAAATGAAAACAAAACAATTTATTAATATTAAAAAACCTACTTGGTTGATGCCATAGGCGAGGCACACAAAAATAACAAACGTGAAAATTCCTGCAGCAATGTAGACTCCTCCGATGATTTTATAAGCTAAAAAGAAGAATAAATGAAAATGCTATTTAATTTATAAACATCATTTCAATGGAATATTTATTTTAATAAGACAAGCTGATGGAACTATGGTCTGGTCCCGCTATCTATAACTAAAAACGAAGCGCGCATGCTCAAGCTGGTATCAATCCAGGAAAAAAGAAACCGAAACTACAATATGGCATCTGTTTGGTTTTTTATTTGAAACCTCCCACTATGGAAAAATGCATAACAATTTTTAGTAACAAAAACACCACACCCATCCTTAATTTTTTTTATTACTTTGTTTATTTCATACAGTAATCCCTCGTTATCCGCGAGGTTTTTGTTCCCGAAAACCACGGATATACTGAATTCGCGAATAATTAAGTTAAAGGCGATTGGGATTTATTTATTTATATCATGATGGCCTCTTTGTTTTTTCTTTAGCGTGTACTCTAGATATTTATCTGATTCTGTCTTTGCTTTTTCCTTCAGTCAGAACTATATACTGTTTTTCAAGCGAGAAAAACTTTTTTGCTAATTTTGCACGAAGTGGATTGTTACTGTTTTTGTTTTTACAAGCCATAGTAAGCTGCGCCAATAATGCGTGTTTGCAAACAGAAAGTTCGTAGAATGCGCTGACACTCTTTACTTGCATGAATATATTTTCCAACACGAACAGAGGTGAGATTTCCTAAAAGACAGGAAGCGATAAAAATAGATCAGGACAAACTGCCCATGAAGGGAGGAGGTACGCAAAAAATTTGACGCGGATAGTGAGACCTCGGATTTCGAAGAATTACTCTATTTTATATTCGGGTCATTTCACGTCAATTCAGGCAGAAATTTAATAGCTTTGGCATTGACCTCTCGGATTTTAAAGAAATTTGGTATATACAGTTGCCCTAGAGAATTAGTAATGAATGCCAAATATTATTTTTTTTTTCATTTTTATGGAAGTTACGGACAATTAAAATTTTCGAAATTTGAGTGGGGGCCTTATCTATGAAGTACTGTAACTTCCGTTGTATTTTACTTAGAAAGATGTGATTGGTGACATATGAAAGCCCTTTAACTGTAGATTCTATATATAATTTTTAAAATTGTATTACGCATGTGCAAATATTTCTATTTAATAAAAATATTTTATTTATGCAAATTTCTCAAATGGTGGGTATTTTTTTCGTTAAAAAATTATTAATATCTTACACATATTTTCATAAAAACAAAACAAAAAACTTTATTTTGCTCCGTTTTGAAGATATTAATTTATAAAGCTTGAGCTCCAAACAGAGGAAGTCAGGTAGTAGGGATTTGACTACTCGTACAAGGAAGAGAAAGCGTGTAACCTTGGGACTATTCATTTATTTATGTTTTATTATTTATATAAATAGTATTATTAATTACAATTACACGAAAGAATAAAATCAATAGTAGCATTACTATAATAATTATAGCAATAGGAAAAATGTTTTCTTAGAACTTCAGATATTTTTTTTTTCAAAAGTCAGAAAAGTATTGAGCACCTGTTAAATAAGAAGATAATTTAGTAAGAAAATATAAATTTGCATTATGATATCGAAATGTTAGTTATAAAGAAAATGTACTTATTTTACACTTCCTCAGAGTCAGTCATTTCTGAGTTCCCTGAAGGACGAGATGAATTGCAGAGGCAGCTGAAGTTGATACAGGCTTCATTATACAGGGTGATTCAAAAGTTAGTGTGCAGTAATCCATGGAAACATGTACAGCACACACATCAATGCACTTTCTGCAGTACGTCTTTGCTGATCGAATCACCTCGTATGGCATCTGGCCTGGGCGCTCGCCGGACCACACACTTCTCGATTTCTTCCTTTGGGGTGCCTTGAAAGGTATAGTGTATGCAAACAATCCGCACACTTTGCCTGAGCTGAAGGAGGAAATCACAACTGATGTTCAGCAAATCTCAACAGCCATATTGAGCAGAGTGTTTCACAACGTGCAACTGCTCTTTAATCTCGTCATTAGGGATTGAATGTCCCTAAAGGTGGCTTTTCTTCTTTGGGAAGTGGTGAAAGTCGCAAGGTGCAAGATCTTTCATCTTTGAACTGTAGGCGCTGCAACACTCCTAGTGTGTGGCGATTGCTTGCGGGCGAGCGTTATCATGCTGCAGAAGATGGTCCAAAGCTGCCATTCAATCCTGGTGTCGACAACAACCCCGGACTTCCTCTCCGACGGGTTCACCCGAGTGTTCACACGTTGGTGCAATGCGTGGAAAGGGATGGGGATAATATCAAAAAGTGAATAGTGCATTACATAGAGGACAAATGTAAGTATCAGAAACAAAAAGAATTTTGAAAATCAGTTAACAAATATAAAAGTTACGGCCTTGGAGGCATTACTTTTCGATCAAGTCTAGTATCTGATCTACATTTATTGAAGTTTCTTTTAAAACTT
Source organism: Rhysida immarginata (assembly GCA_023313115.1). Lineage (NCBI taxonomy): Eukaryota > Metazoa > Arthropoda > Chilopoda > Scolopendromorpha > Scolopendridae > Rhysida > Rhysida immarginata. Next base: position 29,686 of record JAHWFO010094566.1, read on the forward strand.
AATGAGTTCACATTGAAAGGAATAAAAAACAGCAGTAGAATGTTTAAGACAATCGGATATTATCACAAAATTTATATTTCTTAGGATGCCTTGTCCATCTGAAGAACTGAAGTTCGAGTAGCCATGCGATTGTAGCTTGGAACTCGAGCTTAAAAAATTAATTTCTTCAAAACGGAGCAAAACTCAGTTTTGAATTTTTTGTATTGTTTTTATGAAAGTATGTGTAAGATATTAGAAATTTTTTAACGAAAAAAAAATACCCACCATTTGAAAAATTTGCATAAAATATTTTTATTAAATTCAAATATTTGCGCATGCGTAATATAATTTTAAAAATTTCATATAGAATCTACAGTTAAAGAGCTTTCATATGTCACCAATCACATCTTTCTAAGTAAAATATAACCGAAGTTACAGTACTTCACAGATAAGGCCTCCACTCAGATTTCGAAAATTTTAAATGTCCGTAACTTACGTAAAAATGAAAAAATAATAATAGTATTTGGCATTCATTACCAACTCCCTAGGGCAATTTTATATACCAAATTTCATTAAAATTCGAGAGGTCAGTGCCAATGCCTGCCTGAACTGACGTGGAATGACCCATTTACAAGTGGCGTTTATCAAGATATGGCGCTGCTCTCATTGAATTAGTAAGCTCTACAATTTATGATTCAGTTGCTAAATATTCGAAAAAAAATATATCAACGAATTATATTTTCAACATGAATCCGAACTTGTTAATAAAATAACAGGTTACTTCTTTTTTAGTATCGTTCATGTAGTAATTTCATGTTTTTTTACAAAACAAATATCCAAAGAGAAAAGGTTTATTTCTTATGGTGAAACGGTAAGCTAACGCATGCGCATTCTGATGTTAGTTCATTCTTACCAGGACCAGGGTATAGTTACCTCAAAGGTTCAGTTTATTTATAAGGCAAATACATTATTATATAGCAACATTCAAAGTTTACAGAAATTATACATTTCATAACTTACTCGGATATTACTAATCGCGCACATTATGGTACTATTTGTTACAAATTAATTTTTTTGGTAAAGAAACAAAAATTATGAACGAAGATTGACATGTTTAAATAGATATTCGTGCATTCTTAATTTATTATTGGCTACAGAAATTATTACGCTCAAATAGGGATGTGCAAACAAATTTTTAAAAATATTTTTGTAGTGTTCAAAGTAGTAAGACCTATAGAACAGTTTTGTAATGCAGTGGTTGAGAAATCCTGTTATTACAATAAAAAACAAAATACAGGGTGATTATAATTAAAGTTTAAGTTTCAAAACGCTATAAAAAAAAGAACCACTTATTAGAATGACGTCCAATTGGAACGGAATGTTATTGAAGAAGGGGGAAAGCTTATGGCATAAGAAAAAAAAAAGGAGGTCCAAATTTTAGCAACAGATGGCCCTGTAAGCGTCAGAATATGTAAATGAAAATACCTGTCATGCGCACGACTCTCTTCATTTGTTATAAAACTTAGCGGAATTGAAGGCACGCATTGCGCAACACATTCTGAACGTGACGCCGGAGACACTTCGATCAGTTGTGGAACATGTTCTTTCTCGATTTCAACTTGTTGCTCAGAACGCTGCACAGCATATTGAACATGTTTTGCGCCAGTCTCCCGCAATTTAAAAAACCGTTTTTATGGATGCTTTGCACACTGAACAGTACAGTTGGTTTAACGTGTAATTTACACCTTAGCCTTTGTTTTACGATTCATTTCTCATTTGTAGTCGAAATTCTGAAGCTCACAGCGCCATCTGTTGCTAAAATTTAAACCCACTTTTTTTTCTTATGCCATAAGCTTTCCCCCCTTCTTCAATAACATTCCGTTCCAATTGAACGTCATTCTACTAAGTAGTTCTTTTTTTATAGCGTTTTGAAACTTAAACATTAATTATAATCACCCTGTATATACAGGGTGTCCCACAACAGGTATAAAAAACTTCGTGAGCTTATTCCACATAAAAAACTGAGACGAAAATGCCGAATACAATTTTTGTTTTAGATCGTTCATTTTTGAGTTATGGGTCTTCAAAGATAGCGAATTTACCCAAATTTCGCTTACAATTCGTTAATAATAACGTAAACACACGGGACACGGGTTCAGAATTGATTGTTAGTGTTATGACAGTGTTGCACAAAGTCATTATTAGTCTAAATAAAAATCAACAGCAATTTGCGAAACTTAACCTGAAATCATAGGTATTGTAAAATTGTAAACGTAAAGGAATTATAAATTAATAAATATTGATTTCTAATAATAAATAAAAGGTAAACATAATTATTAATAACAATCTATGGAATCTTAATTCACATTAAATGCTCAAAGTGGCCACCGTCATGCAATTCATCAACGTCGTAAACTGGTGTACGAAAAACGGCAATTTTTAGGTAAAAATCTAGAGGATTGAGGTCCGGTGATCTAGGCGGCCAATGAATTTCTCCTCCTCTTCAAATCCATCTACTATTTGGGAACTCCGTCGTGTTGAAACCACATGTTTAGACGACCCGTAAGTGGCACATCTTTCAGTAACACTGGAAGACGGTTCTGGATAAAATCCGTGTAAATTTCGCCATTTAGACGGGCTGGAAAACTCATGTGGTTCAATCTGCAACGACTTATTGTGGTGATGTTCAGAGTTTCAGTGTAATTTTAGTTATAATGATAATAGTAAATGTAATTAAAATAAATTTTAAATGAATACATAGCCTACAATAGACTTTTTAAGTACTTCATGTAACATTTTAATCTTTTTATTGTGTTTTATAATTGATATTTATACAAAAAAGTCATAGAAAATAGTGGAAACTCTTATTTTTACTTACAACTGAATTCCCGTGAACTCCAGCCCATAAATTTATTCCAAATTTATTTTGAAAGTTATGGCGGTGGGTAACGTGCGGATTCTCTGATGCCCAATACCTTGAATTATGTTGTTTGAAGCAACCTTCATTGGTGATGTGATATTCATCCGAAAATAAAATGTTGTGCACAAAGTTTCCGTCCTCTGCTTGTTTATTTAGAAGCCATGTACAAAACAAACGTTGTTCATAATCCGTAGGTTGTAAATTTTGAACTTTCGCGTAGCGATACGGATATAAATTAATTTTCTTGAGTTGTCGATGAACACTTGATTTGGAAATGTTGAGTTCGGCTCCCAATTTGCGTACACTTAAAGTTGGGTCTTGTTCGATGGCACGCTCAATAAGTTCTTCATTTCGAATTTGTCTTGGCCGTCCACCGCGATTAATTGGCATTGTCACCCCTTCTGTACGTACGCGGTGAATTAAATGTAGCCAACATTTATTGAAATTAGCGGGCGAATATGGAACCGCTCTGTCCAAACATGAGCTGTAGCATTTGCACTTTTATTGCACTCGCCGTACAAAACTAATATTTCGAAATAATCTTCATTAATTAATTCCATTTTTTCTAAGTAACGATTAGCGGCATAAAAAAACAACAATAAGCGACAACAATTGACACAATTTAAGTCAGGTTTAAAAACGAATTGAAAAACAAATTGTATACGAAATAAGGGTGAATTCGCCCTCTTTGAAGACCCATAACTCAAAAATGAACGATCTAAAGCAAAAATTTTATTCGGCATTTTCGTCTCAGTTTTTTATGTAGATACGCTCACGAAGTTTTTTATACCGGCTGTGGGACACCCTATATAATAACATTTAATACGATAATACGTAGAAAAACTTTTACAGTATTACAAAATAATAAAGTATTACAAAAAATATTTTACGGTAGAAAAAAACTACCATTATTCAGCAGATGGATGAGCCAGATAAGAAAACGACCTCATTATACAGGGTGATTTACATCGAATGTAAAATACTTAAAGGGGGTATTATAGAGGTTAAGATAAACACAAAACGTCCTATGAACATGGGTTCAAATATGAACGATAACTGAGATATGAACAGAAATAAAAATGCCGCCACCAAGATCAACAAGTTAATAACTCAGATTCTGTAAAGCCTAGATTAATGAAATTTGGAGGAGTAACAGAGTACATATGACTGTGTATACCTTTAAAATTTGATCTAATTCTAACAGGAAGTTTCCAAGTTACTCATTCAACATCATAATACGTGTTCACGTGTGAGTACTAACTAGCACTTGTCACAATTTTGACTGTGTAACTCGGAAACTTCTCGTTGGAATTCAATCAAATTTTAACGGTATACACAGTCTTATGTACCTTGTTATTCCCCCAAATTGCATTAATCTAGGCTTTACAGAACCTGAGTTATTAACTTGTTGATCTTGGTGGCAGCATTTTTATTTCTGTTCATATCTCAGTTATCGTTCATATTTGAACCCATGTTCATAGGACGTTTTGTGTTTATCTTAACCTCTATAATACCCCCTTTAAGTATTTTACATTCGATGTAAATTACCCTGTATACAAGAGCATTTCATAAGTTTAGAAAGTTAACATCATACAGATATGAATCCGTTTCTTAATTATTTTTTCTTCTAACAAAACGTCGACAATTTAAGTAAAAAATAATGTATATACTACTGGTGTAAACCTTTGAAATGATGATTTTAATTATTTTAATCGAATAATTTTCTTGTCAGAAAAAAAAAACAACAAAAAAATGAAGCAGTTTCATAAGTTTAGAAAGGCTGTCAATGCGTTTCGAAAATTAGAAACTAGCCAAATTTTAACATAAAAAATCAACAAAAACAAATAACGATAACTCAATATTTTGTTGGATCCCCCTTAGCTTTAATCACTGCACGTATTCCACGTGCTAATAATTCAATCAGTGATTTGCAATAGTCCGAAAGTACTTCTGTCCTCAATTTTTTAATTGCACATTTCAATTCATCTTTGCTGTTCACATGAATTTTTTGCAGTTGTGCTTTTAATCTACCCCAAACGTTCTCTATCGAATTCAGAACGGGTGAGTTGATAGGCCAATCCAAAAGGTTGATTTGTTTTTGTTTCTAACCATGCTTTGGTTTTGCGTGACACATGTGATGGACCTCCATCTTATTGGAAAATCATTTCCTCATCCGTGAAGTGATCTGCAAGAGTTAAAAGCAAAAAGGTGTCAAGGATCTCAATTTATACATCACTGTCTACAGTTTCCTTAATATTACACATTTGTCCTGGACCTTTAACAGTGATGCAGCCCCATATCGTCACTTTAGTAAAAAATTTGGTTTTTATCTTAATGCACTTCGTATGGTGACTTTCATGTTTAAGACGGAATGCCCTGATTCCATTGCTTCCAAATGTCATGCAGAATGCGGATTCGTCGCTAAACACTAGTTTCCCCCAGCGTCTGGTGTCCAGTCTTTATATCGAAGAGCCTACTGCACACAACGTCTACTTCGAAGGTTAAGATGGAGTTTGATGCATAAGATTCGAGATCTATAGCCGAATTCAGTTATTATTCTTTAGCGAATTCAGCTAGTCTTCTCCATGTTGTAGTTTTTGACACAGTTGGACTGATGTATTCACTCCATTTCATTGTTAGTTCATGAGCAGGAATGAACCGATTAGTTTCAACAATTCGTCTGAGCTAGTGATTATTCCGTTTAGTTGTTTTTTGGGTCTTCCACTTCTTGGCTTGGCCTTCAATATTTGTCCATTGTTTTCTTTAACATTTTTTTAGACATTTGCTAATTGCGGCATCAGATCTGTGTAACTGTGTAGCAATTTCTTTCAGCGTCTTTCCACTTTCCGCAGTTCGACTACAGCTTTTTATTCTTCCTCGGACATCTGACTTGCTCGACCCATCGTGTAATATGCAAGTCGTAAATAAAGGACTAACACCACTACTAACAACTTGAAATTACTTTATATTTGCACGTTTCTAAACTTCTGAAACGCATTGACAGCCTTTCTAAACTTTTTATTTTTATTTATTTTTTAGAATTGGGGGTTAGAAATATACAACAAAGCACGACAGAGATCCGAATGGTCCTGAGGGGCCGACATGTTAGATTTCTGAGGGCTCGTACAAAACGCTTAAAACAAATTCGGGTTAGTAACCTTATAAAACTAAAAAAAATCACATACAGATGGGTCGGAGAGGCAAATACATAAACACAAATACTTTAAATAATTCAAGTCCGCCATGATGAATCAGGCTTTATTCCTATTAATATAAAAGAGTCAGATACAGTACCTGCGTGACAACTCAGCTGCATAGTTAGCTACCGAGATGGCCATTAATCAAACCTTATTACCTTGACACCCAGACAGTCAATCAAACAATAGCAGACTAGTACCTCACTGGGTAGGAATTTTAAAGACACGGCGCATATCTTAAAAACAGGCTAAGCCCCAAGAATTCCGTACAACTAACTTCGGGGGAGGAAAATTCCACCAACACCTGTAAGAATATTCACGAGCGGGCGATCCCCCCCCCCACCCCAGAATTTTTACACACAAAAAACAATAAGATCTTAACCGTCTACGAAACAGTGAATACGATGATATTGAAAGGAGCTCCAGGGGTAAATGCGCCCAAGTTTTTACCCCGATGATGGTGATATATCGACGTCTGTAATTTAGTCTCTCAAATGGCAAAAAAATATTGTTCGCAACACGGGTTGAATACTTATGCCGTTCACAATCATAAACAAAAGTTACAGGTGAGGTTAACAACAAAAAAATAAAAAAATAAAAGAGTTCAAACTTATAAATAAAAGTACATATTTGTATAAAAATATCTGATAAACTGATAATATACGCATAGAGGTAAAGTACGAGGATACAGAAGAGGACTTGGAAGCACCAAGAAAGATTCGGAGAAACCATTTCTGAAGTTTAAACAAGCGATTTAAATTAGAAGAAAATGACGATCCCCAGATAATAACACAGTAGCACAGGGAAGAATGTATCAATGAATAATAAAGGAGAAGAATGTACGATGGTAAATATTGCAATCTGGAGATCATTCCTTGCTTCCCATTCAAATTCATCAATAAAGTATCAGTATACCGATCCTAGGTTAAATTATGTGTATAATTAAGCCTAAGTATTTAAAGGTTATCACCGTGTTTACCAGTTGATTATCATAAAAGACTGGCAGATAGCTGGAAATATTTGATTTATTAGGCTGATAAAATAACATCACGCTCGTTTTTTTAATGTTTACAGTTAGCGAATTCGCCGTATTCCAAGTTTTTAAATTATCTAAAGCATCGTTAAAAGTTCGGGTTAAACTCGTAATTACCGAGCTAGACGATAGTAATGTAACATCGTCCGCATACATTAGCACTTTAATAGAAGTAATGGCGGAAAGAGCTGCGGGCAAGTCGTTAATAAATAACAATGGAGAACGGGCCCTTGGGGAACCCCAAGGTTCGTTACCACAGTCGCGGAAGACACTCCCGAATAAGACAAATAATAACGTGTGTGTGTTTGAAAACTTGTTAGTTACCATAGGGGAGGGCCACGGATATTGTAAAAGTACAATAATTTATAAATTAATAGCGGGATAGACAGAGAATCAAAAGCCTTCGTGAAATCAATGAGGACGTCTCCCACGAACTTATTAGCCGCCATTTCAGAAGACGCATATTCAATCAATTCGTAACATGCCATCTCCACATTCCGTTTCGGTACAAAGCTATGTTGACAAATACTTATAAACCCGGTGTCATAAATGTATTGAGATAAACGAATAAAAAAAAGTTTTTCAAAGATTTTGACAAAGGTATTAAAGCGCAGGAACTGGGAGATAATTAGAAAACTGCTTAGGGTCTCCTTTTTTATGAATGGGAGTTACTCGGGCTGACTTGAGAATTTTGGGATAAATTCCCGAAATCAATGAGTTATTAAACAACAGCGAAAGTGGAGTAGCAAGCGCATGTCGCAAGGAAATGATAATGTCCGATCTCAACTCAAGTGGGTCGGGAATAGGGGAAGATTTAATCTGAGATATTGCGGAAGAGACTTTTTCGGCGGTAATGGGGGCGGCAACAAAGCCGGACGCTGGTGCCGATGATGAACTGGCATAGATGATAATTAAGGAAGAAGTAACCGGCTGAGAAGGCAAAAGGGTGCTAAGGAAATCCGTTAGAATCGATGTTGTAAGCTCGCCTGGATGGTCAAGCGGAGATAACCTTGACGTCGAACCCCGCGTTAAACGTTTTAGTGCCTGCCATTTGTCTCTACTTTTCTTATCTGGGAAAACAATGAACTGAAATACTCTAGTTTAGCTTTTTTTATCTGCTTTTTTAGGTCTTTGGAAAATTTCTTAAATATAATTAATCTATTATTAGAAGGTTTTTTTCCGAAATTTTCAGTATAATTTATTTTTAGTACGAACAGATATTAAAACCTGTGCCGAAACCCACGGTTGACGAATAGACTCAGCGTGAGTTGTGCTGTGACTTGACGAAGCGAGTGGTAAATATCTGTCACACCGATATCTAAAATGTGCCAAAAACTTCGAAAAGATAATCAGTATCGTCACTATTAGAAAACATGGTTTCCCAGTCGGACATCAAAAGATAGGAGTTAAAAACTGCTATCCGATTAGATGTAATTACTCGCTTACGCCTGAAGGTGGGCTTGTTAGCTTTAGGAGTTTAAATATCAAATATGGTTAGTGTGGGAAAGTGATTAGTTACTGAAATATCTATTTTTGTTTATTTATTTCTGACAAGATAATTATTCGATTAAAATAATAGAAATCATCATTTCAAGGATTTATATCAATAGTTTGTAAATTATATTTAACTTTCATTTTCGACATTCTGTTAGAAGAAAAAAAGATAAAGAAACAGATTCATGTCTGTACGATGTACCTTTCTAAACTTATGAAATGCTCTTGTATACAGGGTGTATCACAGGGCCGTCCAAATCGTGCACGTCGCCCGCGTGCAACATAAGAAGCTCGCGGGCAAAGCCCACTGGCAAAGCCTAAAGTGTTGCCAGACTTTAGGTGGCGATTTTGTTAAATAAGGCATTATTTCTTTTGTTGCTGGTACTTTTCGTTTCGCATAACATGGCGCACATTCCGAAAAAGCATAAAAACCAGTATTTGTTTTTTTTTTCTTTCATTTAACACGGATTCTAAATGCTTAATATGCAATCGTGTCCTATCGGGAAAAAGAAAATAAATTTCTACTTGACATCGAGAAAATTGTCACATTAAAACGAAGGAATAAACTGCCTCGGATTTTTTTTTTACAGTATCGAATTGATAATTAGCAACTCGACATTAAGGAACTGATCAACGTAATGTGAAGTAGGAGGGGGGGGGGGGAAGCAAAATTACCCGCGTGCACGGGCGCTGCCCGCGGACAGAAATCTTGGACAGCCCTGGTGTATCAGGTTCAGGATAGTCATAAAATACTTAGTGTGATTCTTTGCATGATTACAAACTTAAAGTTCCTTATCGAAAATGTCGAAAACTAAAAAATTTAAATTGCCTCGTTACGTCATTTATGAACTTTCCGCACCAGCAGTTCATTAAATTCAAAGGGGCGATTACAATTAAATCGGCTGCAACTGTTGAGATTAAATGACGTTTTCGACAGGTTTTCAGCAAACTTCGCGTGATGTTTAGACCCTTAACATTTGAGTTTCGAACATTTTGCATCGAAATGGTACTTTATGACCATCGAACCTGATACACCCTGTATATAGGGGAAGAGCTGGTTTCCGTGTTTATAAACGAGCTGACGCAGGTGACATTAAGTTCACCTCTTTATATAATTCACCAAATGACAAGCTTGGTCCATGCGAGCTTGATGAGCTTCTGTCTGGACCCATTCCAGTTATTATGGCGGGCGATTGAATACCAAGCACCCTGCATGGAATTCTAAATGCTCCAATGAAAACGGCAATATCTTATATGGATTAATACCTTTGAACGAGATTAATACCATGTAATTTGAACGAGATTAATACCTTCACTGCTTGTCCTCTTGATGGCACTTATTATTGTGACCACTCGCCTGTTAGTGATGTACTGGACGTTGCTGTTATTAAAAGTTTCTTCAAGCCCTTTATTTACAACAGACTACTTATCCTCTGACCACTATCCAGTGATGCTTATCTTTGAGGGTTTAAACATCGACATGTAGGTTGGGCTTCGCTCCAAATAGGTGTGGAAACTCTTTAGGGATATTCTTAGAGAAAATAGCATACCATACAAAGAGTTATCGATAAGGAGGACATCAGCAGTAATATTAGTACTATCATTGTTACCACTTACAGTTCTTCCACTATCGATCGAAAGCGTCCTGACTTCTTCCTTACGTCAGGCGTTTTATTCTTTAATTTCTTTAGAAGATTATGGGAGCAAAATCGACTACTCTTCTTTAAGACTAAGTACAATAGGCTTTCTCGCAAGTCCAGGAGAAGGTTTAAACCCATGCGAAACCAAAGGCGGAGCGAAAAACCAAAGTCCTTGTCATTTCAGGATAACTCGCTCTGGGGAAAACCCATCAACTTATCGCTACTACTTACTGGCAATGGCAATGTTGTCACCAGTAATCAGGATAAGGCTTAACTGATCGCCGGCTCCATGAAAGAGCAATTTACCACGATTTGTAAGGCTAACCTGGTCAGTGTATCAAATACTCGGCTGTATCTTCTGCGGGCTCACCCAACGCGTTCCTACCCTGCAGGAAGTTATTAGTTTTCATGAAATCTGCGAAGTCATCAAGCGTCTTAAAACCAAAAAAGCCGAAGGTATTGATTAAATCACCAACAGTGCTCTCAAAAACTGCTGAAATTTCCCCCCACAAGTGGAAAGAGTCCCTTATCGTTGCCATATCCAAGCCTCGGTAAACTCTGCTCTCACCAGCAGCTACAGGCCCATAAGCTTACTACCTATGATGTCAAAAATCTTTGAACGCGTCATTCTGTGTGGCAAACAATCTTGTTCGTGAGAAGCTTTTCGATTTTTGCCCAAGTTTCTCTTAACTCTTCTAAATCGTATACTATAATATGAGCAATCTCAAAAACGGCTCTAATGATTTTGATAAAATTTGCCTAAAAAGGGTTTTGCGTGGCAAAAAGTCGATCTAGCTAGGTCTCATTTCTGGGAAATTTCGTTTTCCTAATTTTTTAATTATTGATACTAAGCGACTGTAGATAGCGCCACGCGTTTCCTAAAAATGCAATGTCGTTAACGAACGTTTGTGACAAAATCCGACCATAAATTATTACTTAAATAATAATTATAACATTTGTGTAAAATCCGACTCCATGTGCTACTCTCGCGTTCGGGTAGTCTCGGTTCGTCGCGGCGAGAGTGGACAGCTGCCATCACAAAACATTGCAGGGACAACAAGCAAATTGCATCATGCCTAGAGGCACCACCACCTAAAGAAAAGGCCTTATCACTGCGTCATCAAACTTAGACAGACAATAGTTGCGTTCACAACCTCTTCACTTTTCTCGCTTTTCTCACTTATCTTGCTTAAGTCACTTTCAGTGACGTCATTTTCAGGAAAGCGAAGTCTCAAAAGTCACTTTTCTGAAAGCGAGTCTGTACCCACTTTCCCTTCTGCTTTCTTAATTTTCTGGCTTTACAGCTACTAACTTCCGGTTTAGTGGTAGCCATATTGAATCTCCGTTTCGCTCATTTCGATGATTGCCCATCGATAAAACTTGAAATTTAACGGCGTAAGTAACGTATTTAACGTTGTAAATTTTGTTATTTATAAATTAAGCAATAATAAAACCATGGAGAACAATAAAAAACTTTTTCCACAATCAACAAATCACTTACTATTTTTCAAACAATTTCAATATGTGCATCATTTCTATTTATGGCCGACACAGTTTTTCGATGCAAAAGTAACAAAAGCAGCAAAAGTGATCTTTACACTTCCGGTTTCATTCACAGTGAAAAGCAAAGACAAAGTCACTTTCCTTTAAGTGAAAGGTATTAAAGCGACTAATGCAATTGTCATTGTTTGCAAAAAGTCAAATATATGGAATGGATTTTCGTTGGTTTTAAACTATAAAAATTGCATTGTCAGTCTAAGTTTGATGACGCAGTGCTCACGCAGTGTGAAGGCCTTATGTTTAGGTGGTGTTGCTAGAGGACGTCCATTTAGAACTCATAATTTTAACTTTCAAACGCCTCGCAGTCAAGACCAATCCGAAAATTTAATTGAAGGTTTGCAGTTAAATTCTAATGGTGATGATGATTTTTCAAAAAACTGACTGATCCTGTTTCTTTCAAGAAACACCATCTTCACCGAGACGTCCAATAACGTCCAGAAATCAAATGCCCTATTATCACCATAAGATATTAAATTCTTATGATAATGCCGATGATATAATAAATTGAATTTCTTTAACCTGATAATGTTTCAATTCAAGAAAATCAAACTTCTTCGACTCGTCCAATCCGCGCTACAAAAATGAGGTGCACTGAAATGATTATTCAAATTATACAATCAGAGAGTTGGAATATCTACGACAGCGTGCATCACGGCGTGTATTCAGTGAAAATGATGAGCAACGTGAACGACGGTTAGAAGAACAAAGACGTCGTTTCGCCAGACATCGCAGAATTTTAGAAGAAAACTGCTTACCAACCTGTTAAGACGCTATTAATGTCAATGTGCAATATCCAAGTTTGGGACCTTTCCAGATGACATGTTGTCATTGTGGGGCTTGGCATTTTCCAGACGAATGTGTTTTAATCGTATAAATCGAAATTATTTTGGCGACTGTTGTTTGCATGGTCGAGTAGAACTTGAACCACCGCAATTTGCAAACGAATTAGTACGTCTCTTTATAGGTTTTCATCCTCTGTGGAAAGAATACCATAAAAGAATAAGAAATTTAAATGCGAACGTTGCGCTAGCATCTTTCAACGTCAATGATAATAGAACATTTAATAACCATGGCATTTACAGTTTCTCAAGGGTAAAAAAAGTCGAGCACTATAAGGGTTCTGTTGCCAAAGGAAAATGCACCTCACACACGAAATGTGGTGTGGAAAAATATTTAAAATGATTCAACTCTTTGAATAATATAAACAATTTGAGTAACATAATTTTTGGTGAGAACGAAAAAAATCATTCATCTTAGAAACCATAGCTACAAGAAAAAAAAAGCAACTAATGACGAACCTAATGCTTAAAAAAGGAAATTAATGAAGGCTTACCACGAGCGAAGCTCGGTCGCCCAGATATTAGTCTTGTTATTTTGGAAGTCTTGCAAAGCTTTTCATTAGGGTCGAAATAATGACCTTATTTTTAAGATGATTACTTGTGGTTTTTCTGACTGATTGCTTGGATTAGTTCCTTTCCTTATTCCGCCTTCTTCTCTTCTTCTGAAAAGATTTCAAATTCTTCTTTTGATCAAACTCTTTCTTATTTTTATCCTCCTTACTTGAATTCCAGCATCCTATCTTCCGTCCTTTACATTTTTAAATCCTTTCAAAACTTGAGGATTTTTCGTGTCAAGGTTGGTTGCTCCGTGTCTAAACCCTGTGACGTTAATGCTGGGGTTCCCTAAAGCTCTGTCCTGGGCGCAGCGTTGTTCAACTTCTTCATTCGTGATTTCCCAATTTTCATTAATTGCAAGCTATTTTTGTTTGCTGACGACGCGTCCATCATGGCTTGCGCGCATAATCCCGTTCACGTCAATCTCGCTCAAATGGTTTGCTAAATGGAGATTAAAGCTGTTCATTACTAAATAGCATAGAAATCCTTCGAAGCCCCTTTTTCTTTGTTGTATAGAGCTCAAATGGGCCTCCAAACCTTCCAAAACGTTACGTTGCGGACCATTGCTTAACTTTACAAGGGAGTTGCAACTAATATTTCCATTGTGACGATTTCGGTGTTCCTCCCATTGGAAACCATGTCCAGGAGTCACTGAAGTAGCTGCTTCCTAAGATTAAGGACCATCCCAACTCTCTGGTTTTAGATATTCTGGATCATCCGCTCACCTTTGGAAATTTCCTCAGGCATTGCAGGCCTCGTCACATCCTGGCCGTCAGTTTCGACGACATTTAAAAGACCATCTTTCTAGATTACTGGATTTCGTAGCTCCTCCTTGACCCGATCTCGAATCCTGTGAATTTTTTTCTAAGTTTGTCTGCAAGTCGAATCTACAAATATCGACCTACAGCTGTTGATGAACTGAAGGCTGCTTTACTCCAACTAATTGCACCCTCGTCAATCTAAAATCTGCTTTACCCTCCTCATAAGAAAGGGCTCCTTTTTATGCTGTGTATGATTTAACTTGATGTCATCTGGCTTCTTTCCTTGTTCAGTGTACATCCTTTGGTTACTTCATCTATGAGCAGGAGAGTGAAAGCATTGCTTCCGGGCCAGCCATTTTGTTTTCCCTGCGGTGTTCGATTGTCGATATCTCACCCATCAACGTGCTGAATGATGGTAGCGTTTGTTATCGGACTACGTATTCAAGTATTTAATTTTTTTTGTAATATTATATTTTATTAATACTGTAATGTTCGCTCTCGTCAAAAAGTCGTACGGTAATTCGCTCCCGCCTTTTTGTTGTTTTTTCTATTTATATCGACCTATTTTCGCCAGCTGACTCTGAGCCGTTCATAGGATAGCCTGCTGCCCCCCTGAGACTCTTTACTCTCCACGATTGGCCGTATTGGTGAGTTCTAATCTATTCTCTAATTATTTGAATTTAAAAAGCCATAGGAACTTTAACTTTTAACAATTGTGCAGGCCTATTGTTGACTTTCTTTTTGCGGCGCCAATTGTTACTGATTCCCGCTTACGAAATTGTTGCCTATATTGTCGTTATCCCGACTCCTCAAAAGTTGATTGTTGTTTCTCTGGCACTTCAGTAAGCTGTGTGTTTGAATCTCTATCCCAGGATGGCCTTCTCATCAAGTGGCATGTAACTTCCCCTGATGAATTGAGGTAGATTCATCGTCTCTCATCTTTCGATCCACGTCTCGCCCTTGAATTTCTTCCGCAGGCCCTACTGTTAACTTTTAATTACTCAACTTCCTGCTCGTCCCATGTCTTCCCGTGACAAACGCAAAGAGGCTCCTGGAAAGCCTGCAACTCGAAGTGCTACTCTGAATTCGCCCTCCTCTTCCTCTCTTGATGTATCAATCTGCTCCGCCATTGAAAAAGGAATCTCCGATTACTTTGATAATCACTCTAACTTAGATATGCTGTTTGACATGTTTTTCCAACGCTTTACGTCTAAGATTGATACCCTTTTTACTGATCTGATAAATCGTGTTTCCTCAACTGAGGCGCGCCTCGATGAAATTGACAGTCGACTTGACAAATTAGATGTAGCCATCTCCCTTCTCAATTCGCCGTTCACACCTTCAAGCCTCTCTACTCCCACTGTCCCTAGTGCCTCCGTTCCAAGTATACTTCAACATATAGATGATATAGAACAATTCGGAAGACGATGCAATGTCAGAATTTACGGTCTTTCTGAATCCTCAACCGAATCACCAGCTCTGCTTGTTTGGATTTGTTCTCTACAAAACTTGGAGTTCACCTTGACCCGTCTGCTATTTCCTCTGCATTTCGAATTGGTCCTCAGGCTCCCAACAAAACCCGACCAATACTCTTACAGTTTGTCTCCTCTTTCCATAAAGATCTAACAATAAAAAATCGCAAAAAACTAAAAGGTTCCCCTGTCCACATAGCTGAAGACCTCACGCCCTCCCGCTACCGTCTCATGTGCACTGCAAAATCTAAGCTGGGTCCACGTAACGTCTGGGCGTCAAACGGAAGAATTTTCTGGAAAGACTCTAGTGATAAAGTCAGACCAATACATAACATTTCTGATCTGTCTGTAATAAATTAATTCCCACTTAGTTTCCATCGCATCCTCTCCTCCTCTCTCACTCCTATCTCTACCTCAATTCGCTTCAATCTCCTGCTTTCTAACATGCCAACCCTTTGTCCCCCTATTTCTTTTACTGACTTCAACTCAACACTAGCCAATAATCCCTCACTTACCTCTCCTTATTCCTTATTTTTCTTATGTTTAAATATTCGCAGCCTTCGGGCTAATTCCTCTTCCCTCATTTCATCCCTTGCCCTTTTATACTCATCCCCGCACATCATCACTATTCTTGAATCTTGGACGAAATCAGCTTATGACGTTCCCCCGCTTCAACACTTCTCTTCTGAAGCTCTCCACCGTCCCTCAAGAAATGGAGGTGGAATCGTCGTTTATATTTCCAACTCCCTACATTACGTCCTCAACACTGCCTACACCATCTTTACTGACGACTTCGAAATTCTGACAATTTTAGTAAATAACAAATTTTATTTAGTTTCTATCTACCGCCCCCCTTCCGGACAATTTCCCACATTTTTTACATTCTTATCTACTATGCTCCTTGATCTAAGCTTCTCCTCACACAAAATTCTAATTACTGGTGATTTTAATTTAGACTTCTTTAAACCTTCCCCCAATGCTTCTTCAATTCTCGATCTTACTTCCAGAACTGGCTTATCTCCCTTGATCTCTTCTGCAACACACTACTCCACTTTTCACCATTCTTCCTCCCTAATTGACCAGACTTTCTCTGCTTTATCTGATAATCAATATAGCGGGTCCCTCGATTGTGAAATTTCGGATCACTTTCCTACGTTTACTTTCCAATCTTTTCTAACCAAGTGCCACCCCAACCTTACGTCTAATAAAACCCAACTCATAACTCCGAATAGATTAGCAGTCTTCCATTCCTTTCTCGAATTAACCAACTGGAATTTACTTTTTAGCCCAGAAGTTGATATTAACACCCTTTTTGAGAAATTTCTAACTCAAATTTTCAGCGGCTTTAACAGATACCTACCAATTTTACCATATTCTTCCAGCAATACAAAAACCTCCTTCCGGAAGCCTTGGATGACCCCTAAAATCTTGTCGCTTATTTTACACAAAAACGCATTATATCGTAAGTACAGACATACTCCCAATGATTACAATAAATTAAGATTCCGTTCTTTCTCCAACGCCACACGCCTTATCATTAAACAAGCTAAATCTAATTATTTCGATCGATTTTTTCAAAAAGTTTCTAACAACAAGTCAAAATGGAAAGCTATAAAAAATCTTATCCACGGTGCCTCCCCTTTAACTTTACCATTCTCTGATCCCTCCAAAATCAACCCTACTCTGCTAACTAACTTTTTGGAAACACTACTTCCTCCTGCCCCCTTACAGCCCTCACCTCGGTTACATTACCCATTGTCTGTTCCAACAGCATCAACCTCTTTTTTTGTTGCCCCAACCTCCCCGGAAGAAGTGTCCACAATAATTAATCGGCTCAAACCCTCCAAATGTCCCGACTCCCTTGGCATTTGTCCCAACTTTTTAATTCAAGCTCGCTCCGGATTTGCTATTCCATTGACGCTACTCTTTAATATCTCCCTCACCCAAGGTAAATTCCCTTCCTGCCTCCGCACCGCTAAGATCACACCTATATTTAAAAAGGGAGACTCCTCTAAGTTCACAAACTATCGCCCAATTTCTATCCTTCTCTCCTTTGCTAAAGTTTTTGAGAGCCTTTTCTACTCCCGTTTATCCTCCTATATCTTTTCGAACAATCTTCTCTCTTCCTCCCAGCACGGTTTCACGCCTAAACGAAGCACCACCACAGCCTGTTTCGAACTCATAGAATACATCGTCTCCAACATGGCTAACAACAAATTTGTAATCTCTCTTTTTATAGACTTCTCAAAAGCATTTGACTCTGTACGTCACAATTTACTCTTATATAAACTTTGCCATTTTTTCAATATACGCGGACCTCCACTCGACTGGCTCTCAAGTTATCTTACAAATAGGCAATACACCCTTAGCCTTCACAATAAAACATCCTCAACAATTACCCGCAATATAGGTGTCCCCCAAGGATCCATTCTATCCCCACTTTTATTCATCCTATTTATAAACGATCTTCCCATTGCGCTTTCCCCACTCCCCTCTATATTATACGCTGATGATGTTACTATATCTTTTGCTGACACCTCACTTAGTTCAATTCAAGACACATTTAATTCAATTTTAGAAAAACTCCTATTCTGGAACACAACCAATCATCTGTCCCTTAATCTAGATAAAACCTTATATATAATATTCCATCAAAACAATAAAAAATTTGATTCCAGCAAATTCTTTCTACTTTACAATTCTAAGCAGATTATTCAGTCTAATTCTTTCAAATATTTGGGCATATATTTAACTCATAATCTTTCCTGGGATACCCATATTAACGCCCTTGCCCGCACACTAAATCAACGCTTAGGCCTTTTCTCCCGCCTTCATTTTCTTCCCCCCAAAATTCTCCTTCTTCTTTACAACACCATGATTCACTCCTCACTATCTTATGGTATCCTATTTTGGGGTGCAACCACTAAACTTAACATTCTACGCCTATTTAGACTACAAAAATGGTTCGTCCGCATTTTACTCAAACTTCATAAGCCAGCCCCAGTTTCTCACCTTTTCAAAATTTTAGGAATATCTCCAATACATCAACTATACCCCATAAACCTAGCAATTTTCATTTTTAAATCGCTCAACAATAATATTGTAACCTCCCTTCCGCATTCACCTTTTATAAGAAACAATGCCCCTCCCTACAACACCCGCCAAGCTGACTCTGTCCAAAAGCCATTCATAAAGCACAACTATCAATTTAAATGTGTTTCCATTTCAGGCAGAAAACTTTGGTCCTCCATACCCTTAAGCCTCCGCATCCTAACGAATTTCACAACTTTTAAATCTCGCATAAAGAATCATTTCTCCACTCTCCACAATAATTAACTAATTTCCTATCACACAAGACCTGTCCTCTCATATAAAATTATAATCACCTATTGTTGTACACTATCTCTTTATCCCCATCCTGGGACCTACCTTGTCGGCTCCTGGCCATACTGGCCCAGGATGGATGAATGTACTTTTCCATAGATTAAATAAATAAATAAATAAAATAAATAAAAATATAATAAAATGTTGTGGTTAAAGAGTTTTTCTTTATATTGTGACATTTCATATCAGTGAGTGTCACATGGGTCCGGCGGGAACGTGTGGGTGTCATGAATGGAATATGTAGATTATGGGGAAGTTATTATTTTTGTTACTGAATTCGATGTTTGTTATTTATGCTCTCTTTATTTCTTGATTTTTGACTAATTAAACTTATTATATTATTCAGTTGAATTATTTAGCAGTTTATTTGAGTTATTTTTTGTTTAAAAGCTGTTTTATTCATTTTAATTGTTGTAGACGATCTGTTCGCGACGTTGGTCGTGCAACAGGTTTCGTTATTGTTAAGGAGGAAAAGCATTATTTCTGGGAGAATTTCCAAGAAACTGTGTCATCTTCCGCAGCGAAAGGTTAAGAAAAAAAAATGGTGGGAACGATTGAACGTTCAGAAAGTGTGTTTTTGTTCTTTTCTGCCGATGTATACCTGTAAGCTTGTTGTTTATTCTGCTGCTGCTGATTTGTTAAATTGTCGTACTCTAAGATTCGATGAAAGTAGTTTTTCTGCTGCCTGCTTACAAGAACTACATAGACATCGGAATGCGAGACACATCTGCAGACTTCAAGCCAATAAGAGTTCATATAGGGTGAATCCTTTCCATGTTGTGCACGTTGCGAAACTTTTCAATCAAGCTAAATAAACAGTGCGGTATTAGCATCCGATAAAACTAATTAAAGAGAAGATTGGATAGTTAACTGGAATATTGCCCGAATATAACGAAGTCCACGTGCAGCTGCCTAGATTGCCGCTGGAATAAGACATTTTTATGAGAGTGCTTCACACATGTTTTGTTATGTTATTGTATAGTTGCATTGCTTGTAGAGTAGCTGTTTAGTCTGCATTAGTAAACATAAGGAGGAGGCTTGGCAACGCAACAAGGTGAAGTATCCGTGTTCAATGCAGATACTTGGGACCGATATTTGAACTGGCGTATTGCTTTATGTTCTTATGCAGTGGGCGTGCGCACAGCTTTCGTGCGGCATGAGCCTCATTATGAACACGACCACCGGGGCGTGAGGGAGCCGTGACAATTAAGTCATTGACACACTGGAGTGTCGAAGGGGGTTACTGCGGTCCTCCCCTTGTTTAGTAAGCTAAGTAAAAGGGCCGTGCGACGCGAGAGAGCATTGTCGTTTTGGAAATAAGAGCACTACGTGTGTCTTGTGTGGCTAAATAGTTATGTAACCAGTCACGAAAACCCGCCCGAAGTGCGATTTGTGTTGTTACATATCAGCGTTGATTGCGAAGCCTCGCTCATAATTAATAGTAACAATATAATTTATGCATGAGCCGATTAATGTTCTGATTGAGTGAACAGACCTTATAAGATAGTCATTTAGTACTTTGACGCTGGGAGGGCCCTCTTCAGTTGTTACTTTCTGAGTTGTTGTTACATTTAAATTAGGGGGAGGGGCATACATTTTGGCGCCCAAACAAGGACTGATAATCCGGAATTGCCGGACAAACGAGGGAGTGAATTTTTTGTTGGTTTTGGGGGAAAATTGTGCTGTTTTTTTATTGTTATATGGGATTGTAGTGTGCATTATGCCTAGAGAAGGAGGTAATGCTGTGGAGGGATGTGATGTTGTGGCAGCAGGTGCTGCACCTGAATTAGAAGGATTTACGGGGGCAGTCCCCACATTTGCCGGGGAGGATGGAGGAATTACTATCTCCGCCTTCCTGGCCTGTCTGGAGGACATGGCGGATATCGGGTATTGGACCGAGAAGGTGAAGCTCACCGTTGTCCGGCCGAAATTGAAGGGGAACGCGGCTAGAAGAGCTACTGAACATAAGCTGTTTGAATTGATGGACAATGCTTTCCTGCGAGAGCGCCTGCTGCAATTGTTTGGAAGCACAAAGATCTCACAGGACTATAGCAAAGATTTAAACGACACAGTGCAACGAGCGAATGAGTCAGTCACTTCATTTGCCGACAGATTAGAAATAGCTCTGGAGAGATGTGTCAGAGCTAAGCCTGGATGGGAAGCCACTAGGGATGAGATGCTTTTACAATGATTTAGTAGGGCTGTCTTGTAGTGCATAAGCGGATTCTGTTGGCCTCAAATGAGATCCGAAAACGTTCCGCGAGGCAGTCACGGTAGCCCTCAAATCTGAGGAAATCGAGAAGAGGAGTAAAAGCATCTCCAATGTGGTGGAAGCTGGAGAAGGTGCTTCTTGGGAAAGTGCAGATGTGCCTCCAAATAAAACCGCTGGAAAGGATAATCGGGCCGTGAAACCTCATAAAACGCAAAGTTCCCCATGCGCCTGTGAGGAGAAGTTGAAACGATTGGAGGAGGCTATGATGCACCTCACCCAATCGCTTACGCAATTGCGGCAGGATTTGGACAAGAGCCGTTCTGTTGGAACGTTGAAGCCTGCGGTCGGGACGGGCTGTTTCCGTTTTGGACAACCCGGACATTATGTCCGAGATTGCCTCCAGCAGGCGTCAAAGGCACGTGATATTAACATGGCAGCCTCCATGGATGAGCCCATGGTGATGCATTGCGTCGATGGTGGCCTTTGCGTCACCAAGGTGGACCTTCAAGGTCATCCCGTGTCCATGCTCATCGACACCGGCTCCCAGGTGTGATAGTGGATTAGGAGATCTATAGGCCCCCTGTCATCCTGTCAATATGACAATATGGAAGTCAGTTTGGAGGGTCGATTTATAGGACCGCAAAATTTTATGCTGCACACGTTTAAGGACCGTCCCTTGGATGGCATCTTAGGGATGGATGTGTTGCAGGGGCTGACGTTCTAGTATGTGGCCACTATGGCAGTATGCTCTGCGGATGTCCTACCACCAGTGACAGTTGGAGCCAGTATAGAGCATCAGCTTGTTGGGACACAAAATGAATTGTCGGCCCAAGAAGAGGGTACTGAGGTACATATGCCTGAGCAAGTCTGGAATGAGGCCCCAAGCTATGTTCAGCCGTTGGTGATGGTGAGGGTGCCGGGGATCCCTCTTAGGTGGGGTGAGCGACGCCAACCGCGATGGCTCGGTCCGTTTTGGGTTAGGGCCCATGATAACCAAGGCTGGGTACAGGTGGTGGGGGTAGAATTGGTGACGTGCGCTGGGTAAAGGAATCGCAGACATGGTCGTGCATGGACTCCGGTTGGGGGTTGAAAAGGGAGGTGAATCCGGTGGTGCAGGATGGTAATTGGTCGTGCACTAACGAGGCGTCAAATGCATGGACAATGGATAATAGAATAATTAATGAGGGAGGTGTAATTGAACCCAGGGTGGAAACTGTGGAAACAGGTGTAATGACGGAGGAGGTGCCTTTGGTATGTCCTAGTAGGGTCACTGAGATGGAAGTGGTCGAAAGTATTGTGGAATGTAGGAATGGTACAAAGGAAGGGGTTACAGAACAAATGGCAAGGGTTAAAGAACTGGTAAATAAGGATCATAAAGACGTGGTCAAGAAGAAGGGAATTCTGAAGGAGGATAAAGGTTCCAATAGCGATGCTTGTATGCAGGGTAAGAAAAAGAAAGCTCGAGGTGGGGTGAAGCATCGCACCACAAATAAGAAATCGGGCAACAAGTCAACCAGTATGGTGGCGGTGTCGTCCATTGACTGCTCTAAGACGAAGCCTCATGCTGGGCAGTTGGCCACAACACTAGCACAGTTGTGTGGAAATGGTGTGAAATATGTAGAGGGTGCATGTAATTCTGACGCAGATGGGGGTAGTGACATGGAAGATGGTCTTGCATTGTTTTTGAACGGTGGAAGGCGCATGGGTTTTTGCGACCTAGATATACAGGGTCGGGACACATTAATATGACCACCTCTCCTCGAACATGTTGGAACGTCCAATGGTATGCATATGAAAAATCATTGCATATCATTAAAAGCTGACAACAGCAGACGTGTAGCAACATCTGTTAACACAGTAATTGTCTCCATCATAGTGACCTGTCGGACCTCCAAAAGGGGATATCATTGGCTATCGGGCCTAGGGGGGCAGCATTTCAGAAACGGCCACCTTTGTGAACTGCTCTAGGGCTGCCATTGTGAAGGTGTACCGCGACTGCACGAACCTGACAGTTTCGAGCAACCGAAGAGGTAACTGTGGGGCCCCACGGGCATCTGATCCTAGAGGCGAGCGTCGGTTACGGCGCCTGGCCAAGACCAATAGGCGTGCCACTGTTGAGCAACTAACACAGAAAATAAACAGTTGGGCCACTAGGCGTGTCAGCACCAAGACAGTGCAACGATCCCTCTTGAGATTGGGGCTCCGGAGCAGGTTTATGGTAACAGCATCCATGTTGACGCCTGTGCATCGCCGAAAACAGCTCCAATTCGCAATGGACTATTGCCATTGGACCTCGGCTGAGTGGCAAAGGGTTGCTTTCTCTGACGAGTCGCGGTTTCTGATGAACAGAGTGGACGGACGATGGAGAACTCACCGAAAAGCATCTGAGAACAGGCATCCCGACACCCTCGTTGGCAGATGAAAGGCTGGTGGTGGAGGTGTGACTGTTTGGGGAATGTTTTCATGGTATGGAGGGTACACTGAATGCTGTTCATTAGCTGACGATCGTCGCAGACGAGGTACACCCCTTCATGTTAACAGTGTTTCCTCAGGGTGATGGCACCTTTCAACAGGACAATGCTCCCTGCTATACAGCCAAAATTGTCCACGACTGGTTCGAGGAGCATGAGGATGAATTCAAGCTACTCCCATGGCCACCATACTCCCTGGACCTCAACCCCATTGAACATTTGTTGGACCATCTCGATCGCAATGTCCGCATGCTGGACCCTCCACCACGCGCGGTGATGGAATTACGGGATGCACTGATCGCCGAATGTTCCCAGATACCTGCAACCACCTTCCGAGGACTTATTGACTCTCTGCCACGTCGACTAGCTGCTGTGCTTGCCGCCAAAGGTGGATATTCCGGATACTAGCAGGTGATCATATTAATGGCCCCGACCCTGTATAAATGGAGACTTAAACATGTTGAGGAGGCATGTTCAAGAGTTTCCGTCGGGTGTATGTAACATTTCATATCAATGAGTGTCACATGGGTCCGGTGGGAACGTGTGAGTGTCATGAATGTACATATGTAGATTATGGGGAAGTTATTATTTTTGTTATTGAATTCGATGTTTTTTATTTATGCTCTCTTTATTTCTTGATTTTTGACTGATTGAATTTATTATATTATTCAATTGAATTATTTAGCAGATTATTTGAGTTATTTTTTTGTTTAAAAGCTGTTTTATTCATTTTAATTGTTGACGATCACTGTTCGCGACATTGGTCGTGCAACAGGTTTCGTTATTGTTAAGGAGGAAAAGCATTGTTTTTGGGAGAATTTCCAAGAAGCTGTGTGCATATAGTTGACGTTTTTATGTGTTTTTTATTTAATGTATATATTTTCTTTTGGCTTTGAGCAACCGCTGCGAAAGGTTGAGAAAAAAAATGGAACAACCGCTTGAACGTTCGGAAAGTGTGTTTTTGTTCTTTTCTGCCGATATATACCTGTAAGCTGGTTGTTTATTCTGCTGCTGCTTATTTGTTAAATTATCGTACTCTAAGTTTCAATGAAAGAAAGTAGTTTTTCTGCTGCCTGCTTACGAGAACTACGAGATGATTTGTTTGTGTTCGAATGGACATCGGAATGCGCGACACATCTGAAGACTTCAAGCCAATAAGAGGTCATATTGGGCGAGTCTTTTCCATGTTGTGTGCGTGGGGAACCTTATTAATCAAGCTAAATAAACAGTGCATTATTAGCATTTGATAAAACTAATTAAAGAGAAGATTGGATAGTTAACTGTAATATTGCCCGAATATAACGAAGTCCAAGTGTACAGATTTTAGGGTGGAACTGCTTAGATTGCCGCTGGAATAAGACGTTTTAATGAGAGCGCTTCACATGTGTCTTGTTATGTTATTGTATAGTTGCATTGTTTGTAAAGTAGCTGTTTAGTCTCCATTAGTAAACATGAGGAGGAGGCTTGGCAACGCAACGAGGTGAAGTATCCGTGTTCGATGCAGATACTTGGGACCGATATTTGAACTGACATATTGCTTTATGTTCTTTTGCAGTGGGCGTGCGCACAGCTTTCGTGCGGTATGAGCTTCGTTATGAGCACGACCACCGGGACGTGAGGGAGCCGTTACAACTGAGTCACGGACACACTGTAGTGTCGAAGGGGGTTACTGCGGTCCTCCCCTTGTTTAATAAGCTAAGTAAAGGGGCCGTGCGACGCGACAGAGCGTTGTCGTTTTGGAAATAAGAGCACTACATGTGTGTCCTATGTGGCTAAATAGCTATGTAACCAGTCAGGAAAACCCGCCTGCATAGTCGAAATGCGATTCGTGTTGTTACGTATCAGCTTCGACTGCGAAGCCTCGCTCACAATGAAGAGTAACAATAAGACGCAATATAATTTATACATGAGCTGATTAATGTTCTGATTGAGTAAACAGGCCTTATAAGATAGTCATTTAGTACTTTGACGCTGGGAGGGCCCTCTTCAGTTATTACTTTGTGCATTAAACAGTGCTTGTTAAATATTTTATGCGCAGCGTTATTTGACGCAGTTCCTGTTAAACTGATTTTAAATATTGTCTTTGCTTGCATATTATCTTTATTATTCTTCCAAAAATAAAGAGAGCTATTTTGTTAATTAGCTGCAGTAGTTCTTATAATTTTAGAATTCACACCCTCGGGTATCAGTTGCGAACCCTTGGCGCCCATGTCACCCGACACTAGTTGTTGTTACATTTTAATTAGGGGGAAGGGCGTCACAAGATTATTGTATTAAAACAGATCCTCTTGTTTATAACATTTTCCTCAAAGGTGTTATCCTTGCTAATTAAATCTCACATCAGCTATCTCCTTAGGTCGAAATTGCAATTTCAATAAAGCTCAACATTCGTTTTTAAATATTAATTATTTCCTTATATAGAGAAAGATCGGCAAAGTTGACTTTTAGTAACTGCGAGCACTGCGTGCACTGCAGAGAAGCATCCCTCAGAGACACCCAAATGAACAACTCATTCATAGCAACTGTTTCGTATCCGCCCTGCAGTGAAACATCACTTAAAAACGCCACTGTTGACCCATAATTTCGCAGAATTTTACTCTGAAGTTATTACTTACTATTAGAAATTAATAAAGTTTATTTATAATTCGTAAATATTTAACAATAATCAGTTAATGTTATTGAAACGCTTAGTATAAGAATTTACAAAATTATTACTAATTAACAACTGATTTAAACATTTGATATATTAAAAAATATTACTAAATTGCAAAAAAAAAAAAAAGTTGAGTGGGTCTTGTATGATTTTATTTGCGTAAAGTGACGGTCCTTTAAAACCACACAAAAGAATTCCTACTGATTCCTTAATCGTATAATTTCATACATTTAATACCAAATGAGTAAATAACCTAAATGTGTATACACGGAGTTTCCTTGTGTGATTATAATTTTATTCCCATAAACGGCCGTCATTTTACGCAAATAAATACTAAACACAAACAAACCATCTGGTATAAATAATAATAATAACAATAATAATAATAATGCTAGGTAACAACAACAGGGAATAACCCACGAAATAAACTGGAAGGCCAAAGGTCCAAAATGGGGTTATTTAACATACAAGTAAAAGAGAAGTAACGTAATTAAAAAAAAGGACAATAAAAAACAGAAAAACACGATTTTATTTATACAGATTAACAGAAATATAATAATAATTACAAAGATAAAAATTCAATAATAATTATAATTCAGTTCAATTCAGTTCATGTACGGTGTTCACACAGCTAATTCAATCTTCATTCTAATGTCTGAGAGTGCACACAGATCTGAAGGTACATCAAAATTCGGGAATTTCCGCTTCAGTAACCGGAGAAAACCATTTAACACCCTATCCAGTTAACAAGACTGCATATTTGAACCCCCATTCTATAAAACAGAACAGTAGGACAAAATGGGTAAAACTAGACTCCCATAGAGCCGAACATATGTAGAAGGGCACCAAAAATCGGCTCCATTGCGCACAATGGTACCAAGAGCTCTGTAAGCCTTCAGACGAAGAGTCAACATGGGAATTATAGGAAAGTGTGCTATCAACGATTACGCCAAGATCACGGACACAGAGCTTGGCAACTTGCACATTTCCACAAACAGACTAGGAAAACTCGATAAAATTGGTCTTTTTTGTCATATTTGGTTGCATTAATTGCAAGATCATTCTGCTCACACCAATGACATATACTATAAATTTCCTGCTGAAGCAAGTGAGCATTAAGACAATTATAATGTTACCAAAAAGTTTCACACCATCTGCATACATCAATATATGGGAGTTTCTAATCACCTCGGGGAGGTCAGCAGTGAAGATAGCAAATAATAAAGGCCCTAAGACAGAACCCTGTGGAACACCACAGTTAGGCCTATAGGGCAATGATGAATGATGTCGTATAGATACAACAAACTGTCGATCCAACAGGAAAGAGCGCATTATCCGAAGGAGTTCATCAACAATCCCATACGCACGCAATTTTTTAATTAGTAACTCATGATTGACTGAGTCGAACGCCTTTTGCATATCAAAGTAGACCACGTCAAGTTGCTGGCAGTGGCCAAGAGCATCATGAGCATGAGTGGTGAGCGATACAAGATTGCTCACAACGGAACGTCGGGGAATGAAACCATGTTAACACGCAGGAACATAAGGAAGGACATGTTGTAGATAATATTTATGAATGATGTTGTCAAAGACTTTGGCAGTGGGTTGAAGGATAGACATCGGCCTATAGCTAGCAATGTCAGTCCGTTTGGCAGAACCACCCTTAAAGGCAGGAACCACAGCCGCACTCTTCCTTATTTTAGGATAGTGGCCAGCTTTTAGACACAAATTAAAGATGCGCCTAAGAGGAATAATAATAACATCTCGAAGGCCTTTGAGAATAAAGGAAGGAACCTCTGTCGGAGAATTGCAAGGCTTGGCCCGTAATCTATTAATGCTGTAGGCAACATCTCTATCAGTGAACTCCGCTAAGATGAGATTATCAATAGGGAGACAATAGGTAGACTGTTCTCCGAGAATGTGTTGAAAGAAGTAGAGACAGTTTCACTGAAATGCTGGGCAAATACTAATATCCAGTCCATCAGTAATGGTAAGACCAGCAGAGGTAGTGATAGTAGTTATAGTATCTCGATCCTTTCTTTTGGAGTAATAGTAAATCTGGTTATTTTTCTTATTACGGGAGTTATTCGTACATTCGCTACATGGTCTTACACCGCAAATATAAAAATAATTCTGTTAATGAATAGGTCATAGCGTAGCCACCGTATATGTAAACAGTAACAAAGACCCCAAGTATCAAATTTATTAAAGAAAAGCTGATGGATTATTTAAACACGATGCCTTAGATGTTAAAATGTTACAATGCAGATGTTAAATGCGTTTAAATAAATAATAAATGAAAATAGGAAAAGAAAAAGAAAATTCCAGTCTGAGATCGCGACGCTCTGAGCAATTAAGTCATTGTTGACTGTAATGTAGGCTCGTGGCTTAATTTTTCATTTATCACTTACAGCTTTTTGAAATTGCAAAAAGCTGTAAATTTAATGTCATATTCACCCGGATGTACGACAATAATGAAAATACGTAGTATAAATTTTATGGCCAAAGCCATCACCAAATAGTTAATTCGGTAAATTAATATTAGAAAATAAATTAAATAAGACCCCCGTCTCCAAATACGAAAATAAAAACTCTAATAAGTTCTGATAAAAAACCCAGATATTTTTCAAATAATTTGATAAAATAATGTATAAATTATAAAAAAATCAGATAAAAATTAAGGTTTATTTCTAGGATATGTCCTGATTTGCGCTATTACTCTAGGAGTTTTGACTGGTGGGGTTTTTGCAGGATCCTACTTCAAACAAATCACAATCAAACAGATCGCGAC
>JAHWFO010094566.1:65775-114070 GCA_023313115.1 Rhysida immarginata
ACTTTAGTGCTTTCAGAATAAAGTTATTCCGACCAAGTTAAGAGTGGTTTCCAATAATTCATCTATTGTTGCGTCACTAAGGTCAAAGAGACCAAGTGTTGTCTTCACTGATGGGTTGTACCCCATGAACTGGTGGTGCGGTGATAGTGAATTTATATTTGTTGTTTTTGTGTTGTGCTAGCCAAGCCCACGAAGTCTGTGTGTATGTGCGGTTGACCTGAATTTTACGGATCGGAATCTCCGTGCAGGCTGTTCGGGAGCGTTTCGTCTAAGATAACGACGTCCCTGGAGAAGCATTCAGCGGAGGCAGCAGAGTTTGCGTCTCTTATTCTTCATTGGCTACCAGCGTAGTTGCCTACAGCGGAGCTGTTCGTCTCGATTCCAGGAAGGTCTTTGACGTCAATCTGTCTACAAGGATAACGGTAACTCGTCAAGGAATATATCCGATGCTAGCAGTATTTATCTTGGTTCATCCGCAGCAGCCACAGGAGGAGTTGTTTCAGTGGAACTATCTTTCACGGATCCAGGAGTGGAGTCGAAGTTTCTTATTTCTTCAAAGATAATCCTTTTTTGCAGAGGCGTCCAGGCGTTACGCCCTACGTTTTCCGTTGGAACTATCGTGGCGACAATTCAACTGAGTTTGGAGCTTTGTGTATTTTCATTCATTTTCAACCCAGCAGTAGTGTGTGTGTTGAGATTGCAGCGAATGTCAGACGGTTATACTCTAACCTAATCTTCCACTGTGCGAAAACAAAGTGACTTTCGTTGTTAACGTGTTTTTGTTCTTGCTTTTCGATTTTAATTTGCATTGAATAAAAATCTTTATTTTTCCTATACGTTCCCGCTTTTCTTGTCTCACTCTGCGCAATCCACGTGACAACTGCAAGCGGAGCAGCTTTACTTGGACTCTGTGAAGGGAAATAAGCAACGACGTATTAAACTTAATCACAGTTGCAATTTGCATTAACTAAATGTCCAATAACGGTACGCTCGTTCGCTTTTACTATTCTATATGTGAGTCAAAGCGAAGGTGCAGAATACAACGTATAGACGAATGAAATTAGTCTAACAAGGAGAGGGCCCTAACGAACAATCGAGTTTTTTGATGCCCTTTGGTAGGATTGTAGTCTGATATGTCCTTTTCGTAAAACCAAGTCCGCAGCCTCCAACTTGGCCCTATTTTCGAGAAAATCCCTTTTAAAGTCTGTCTTATAATACTTGTGTAAACTGTACCTTGACAATCATCACAACAGCGGCAGCCGAACAGGTAACGTCATGGCGTACGAATCGTAAGATCTTGAGTTCGAATCCATCCGTGTAGACTTTGGTTTTTTTTTTCTTTTAATGTTTTTTAACTGTGCTATCGTCCACTTTTTAATATATTTTTCTGATATAATATGCTGTCATAATGAAAAAAATATTTTTAACAAGTAAGAGCAATACGGAACACATTTTCAACTA
Source organism: Rhysida immarginata (assembly GCA_023313115.1). Taxonomy (NCBI): domain Eukaryota; kingdom Metazoa; phylum Arthropoda; class Chilopoda; order Scolopendromorpha; family Scolopendridae; genus Rhysida; species Rhysida immarginata. Next base: position 67,237 of record JAHWFO010094566.1, read on the forward strand.
ATTATGATAATAATATCTGCTATAAAACTGTAAATAATTCATAAACATATATCGATTTTAAAGAAGAAACAAATTTTTTAATGTTTAACTTTTCATTTCTTCTTATGTTCAGGTTTTGATGTCTTTGCTTCTTGCCCATATTGGGCGTTATAATAAAATAACATAAAATAATCGTTTTAACAAATAATTGCGAAGTTGTAGAATATTTACAGTTAGGCTTGTCGAATACAACGTGTTGGATGGTATTCTTCAAAAAACATTTGAAACACGAATGTGTGCGACACCGAAAGAACTGTCGGTCTTTAAAAGCAGCGTTATAAAAATTAAAACACAAAAAAAAAGTCAACGTGTGGACTCGAACCCATGATCTCGTGATTCGTACGCTCGAACGTTAACCATTTGGCTGCTCGCCGTTGTGATAATACATCTACAGTTGTCGCGATGCAGTATACACTAGTAATATAAGACCGACTTTAAAAGGGATTTTCTCGTAAATAGGGCCAAGTTGGAGGCTGCGGACTTGGTTTTACGAAAAGGACATATCAGACTACCATCCTACCAAAGGGCATCAAAAAACTCGATTGTTCGTTGGGGCCCTCTCCTTGTAAGTCAAATTTGTTCACGTACGAGCAGGAATCTGTAGCTATGTTGAAAATATGCTCGTAGGCCTCATGGCCACAGACAGCATAGCATTTCACTTTTAAAATGTTTGCTTAAGTCTATCTCTGGGAATACATGGCGATAATAATGTTTAGATGAGTAGGCACTAAATTGTACAACTTAAACTGTTGACAAAGTTCAGTTTTTGAAGAGCGTAAGGCAAAAGGCGAATAACTACTAACATTATTCACGGTAGCAATTGCGACGTACTTTTCCAAGCATAAAGGTTAGTTCATAGTCTGCCATTACCGTTTGCGCTGTGCTCCAATGAAAGCCGTTCCGTTTGCTGAGATGATTCATAGTTGCGCTTTGTCGCTATGCCGAAGGCTGTCGAGCCGCCGTCCGCTGTTGCACTGGGATAGAACTGTGCTCTATTTCAACGGCCAACGCGCAACGGCCCACCAATCTGAACTTAAGATCTCTTGACGTCATTTCTCTTCTTTGAAAAACAAAAATGGAGGAAAACAAGTTAATCTAAGCGTTTGGCCTTGCCCGGGATAAGTACACTTGTAGGTATACAGAACAATTTCAAAAAATTAAATTATAACTCCCAATTGTTTAAATAAGGACTGAATCAATATAACCAATCAATCAATCTCTCAATTGTCTTCGTTCGGTAGCTTTTTCCTTCCGAACCTTTCCTTCCCGGTCCTTATTCCTATCTACATTTATCTTTTCCCACGTATTCTCCTTTTTATTGTTCTGCGCATCCCTTCGTCTCTTCCTCTCATTGCGTTGCTCGTGACGAACATCATGACGTCGCATCCAATCTCCACTAAAATGATGACGTGAATAGATGAAGCGAGTTCTCTGACGTAAGAAACTGTCGCAGGAATTTTTAACAGCCAAATTCCGTGACAGGTATCACTAAGCAGGCATTGGAATTCTGGATGGCTTTTAATTCTGTATTTTTGTTGTTTCTTACTACATTATGTGCGAAGTTTTTGGGTGTAACATAAGTCACAGACATGTTAAAAAGAAGGAAGCCAAACTGTATAAAATTCTGAAAAATCCAACAGTAGCTAAAAAATGGATTCATGCTTGTGGTCGATATGACAAAATTAATAAATAAAAAGTAATGTACTTAATTATACTGATTTTGATGTAATATATTAATTATGTGATTATATTTATGTTGAAGTATTCATTTGCGATAAGCATTTCCGCCCTGAAGATTACCGAGAAGGAGGAATACACATTTTTCAAGTTTAATATTTTAGGCGATTAAATAGTGATGATGAGCCATCTTTAAATTTACCAAAACCTTCTCAAAAAGAGGAGAGCAATCATACTGAACGTGCTAAAAGAGCCCAGAGAAGACAAGAACGAGCTATTAGCGAGTTTTCGGTAGCGATTTTTCCGTTATAATTATGAGTTTTCCGGTATGTTATATATATCGTAAAATTATAACGGAAAACTACTTTGCGGCGGGCTGTCCGTTTCACTTTATAACTTAAAGCTTGGCTTACAGCCAGCAGGCTCTAGCGCCTAGTGCGCATGACCGGTCTCCAATCATGCGCACTAGACGGAAAGGGAAGAATTCTGATCGCGCAGTGCGCATGCGTCAAGTATAAGAACTAATTTTTGATTGGCTGACTTATGCCAAAACCATAAGTCTAATTCAGAGTTTTTCCTTAGAATTAGAGTTTACCGATATGACTGAATTTTATAACGGAAAATTCGCTGCCGCAAAGTCTCTATTGTCAACAGCATTTTAGAAGAGTAATAATCTAAATTGCGCTTTTAAATTATTTGGAAATGGGTTTTTTTTAGGTTAGGTTAGGTTAGGTTAGGTTTTTTTTAGGTTTTTTCGTATTTATTTACAATACTCATTTTCAAAAAAGTTGGGACAGTGCAACATATAAGAAGAACTCCAACACATTTGTTTGGATTATTGTATTGCCGTTTATTTCAACGCATTACAATACATAAACGATAAATTAGGCATGGGATCACATATCTTATATGCTTTTCCTGTGGTTTTCCTGTTTGGCACGTGCAACACACTCCCAAAAAAGTTGGGACAGCACGGCGTTTACCACGGTGCGGCGTCACCTCTCCTCTTGAAGACACACTGTAATCTTCTGGGCATCGATGACACCAATCTTTCTAACACCGTAACCGGAATTCTGTCCCATTCCTGTTGGATATAGGTTTTCAGCTGTTCAACTGTCCGGGGTCGTCGCTGTCGTAGTTTTCGTTTAATAATACGCCAAACGTTTTCTATAGGCGACAGATCCGGGCTGCAAGGGGGCCAATCCAACATACGAATGCGCTTCCGACGTAGCCATGCAGAAGCGCGCTGCATGCGGTCTGGCGTTGTCTTGTTGAAATATACACTGACGCCGTCCAAACAAGTGCCTCTTAGGTGGCACCATAGCTTGTTCCCGGATCTGTATATACGCTTCAGCTTTGACGGTGCCATTGCAGATGTGCAAGTCTCCCATTCCATGACCACTAATACAGCCCCAGACCATGACAGACGGTGGTTTCTGTACCGAACGCCTGTAGCACGCGGGAATTTCCTTTTCGTCTTTGGTCCGGAGTGTACGGCGTCCATTATTTCCGTAAACAATCGTAAAGGTTGATTCATCGGACCACAATATGTTCTTCCAGCGTGCTTGGGACCAATTGCGATGGGCTCGAGCCCATATCAGACGGTGACGTTGCTGTCGTTTGTTGATTATGGCTTCCGTTGTGCACAGTATAACTTAAGTTTGCATTTGTGGATGCACCGGCGTACAGTATTCAACGATAATGGCTTCCCGAAGAAATCGCGGGCCCATGTGGCTATGTCCGTAATCGCAGCATTCCTATGCGTGACGCAGTGACGTCGGAGGATCCGAAGAGCTCGAGCATTCAGAATAGGTTTTCTACCTTGGCCTTTCCGAACTGTGATCTCACCACTATCTCGGTAGCGCTTGATAATATTATTTACTGTAGATGATGACAGGTTAAATCTTCTGGCTATTGCACGCTGAGAAACGTTGTTTTTGAATTCTTGAATGATTCGAACACGAAGATCTTCGCTAACTGGCTTGCCTCGACCCATCGTTCCGAATAAGTTACCTGAACGACGGATGGCAACTGTTATTTATACGACGTCATCATTCTAGATTATTCCCGAACAATTCGGAAGGTTCCACTACTAACGGCGTTTTCTACAACGTATGTCCCTACTATTTTGGAACGTGTTGCAACACCCCCATTCAAAATGAACGTCCCGGCCACGATACAAAATGTTTTGGTGCACACAGTATATTTGTCATTTCATAAACGTATCTGCTATTTTGTATTCGCGAGAAAGTTTTGTTACATCATCCCTTTTTGTTTTTTCTATATATTTTGCACTGTCCCAACTTTTTTGGAAATGAGTATTATATTTTATTTAATAGTGTGAGCACTCCAACAGGAGGGGAGGGGGAGGAAGGGGGACAATTTAACAAGTCATCAAGATAAAAGGAAAATATATTACTTTTGAATGGTTATAAAATATGCGTTTATCTTTTATAAAAATGGACGCAAGAGTAATTACACGAGGGCAAGGTACAGTGATATACCCTGCCTCGTAAGTCAACGGGAATTGGTTCCATAATTGTAAAGCGCTGTAAGGAAAATGCCTTGACGCAAAGGTAGATATACGGTGAGGGACCTCAAATAAAAACAATCGGTTTTCCGGTAAGTGCTTCCAGCACATAGCCAGGCTTTAACAAAGGATGCCGGATGGTTATCGCATCGAACAGCACTGGCTAATTCTGAGATTAAAACTGTACTACATATGGTGATAATCATGGGTAATTGAATCCGTTTTACTGAGTCTAAAAGCAATCCTGATAATGCGATTATCAGCTGGAGTTAAATGTTTAATATTAGCAGTTGTAGTCGAAGTACAAAACAATGCGCTGTAGGCAAGGCTAGGTACTATAGAGGCCGCAATTACATATCGTAGCTCTGAAGCTGAAGAGTAAATTCGCAAGCGTTTAAATAAATAACATTTACGATGCAGTGAGGTAATAAGTCGATCGACCAATTCATTCTAGGTGAGTATCAATGGTTGCGCCAAGAATCTTCAGGAAATTAGTTTTAATTTGATCTTTGGCACATATAAGGATGTTCGTCTTTGTTCTGTTGAGAGAAAGATCTCTTTTCGAGTACCAATCTAACAAGTAGGATAAGTGCTGGTTTAATTAGTCAAGAATATTATGTTGTTCGGAAGACTCATAGATGAAATATAAGAAGCTGTCATCTACATAACTCAAAATTTTTAACTTAAAAGAATCGTAGTATATGGAAACAGTAGAGGCGGCAAACAGCACTGGCCCAATACCTGAGCCTTGAATAATGCCTCGAGCGGACGGATTGGCAATTGGTAGATAACTATTAATGATTTTGATTCGATCTTTAAAATAGTGCTGTGCTAGAGCTAAATAAGTTTTAGACACACAAACTTTTTAAATCGTAGATACCGGGTGTTTCAAAAATAACCGGTATATTTGAAAAATCAATAAAAACTAAACGGGTAGCGATAGAAATACACCGTTTGTAATTTCGAAAGTTTGTCTGCCTGAAAATTTACTGTTGTCCCAAGCATATTGCAACACACGGTGCATTTCTATCGCTGCCCGTTTAGTATTTATTGATTTTTCAAATATACCGGTCATTTTTGAAACACCCGGTAAGTTGAAGACAAGAGAACGAATCGCAGGCTTTTTATATGTCCGTTTGTGAAAGGATGAAGTTATTTCTTTGCTCATACGCTGTAGTAGCTTCTAAGTAAATTAACAGTAGAAGCCAATTGACTTCATAACCAGGCCGACTGCCAAGTTGTTGATGCGGAATTTTTTCCCATAGGTAACAAATAAGGCGGTGAAAAATGACCTTCTCAATAATTTTTGCGAGTGGTAACAGGACTGATTTGTAAAGTCATAGTCATTTGTGGCTCCTTTCTTGTAGATGGGGATCTACTTTGAGGTCTCGAGGAAAAGCTCTAGTTCGAATGATGGTCAAGCTTAGCGTACGGGTTATATTTGAACCAGTAATATTCAGATGTTGAAGGAACTTATCGGGAATATGTAAGGGTAATAATTTAATTTAATTTATTGCCCATAGGCATTGTAATGCATCCTCTGTTTCTACTGCATTTGAAGATGAAGTTATAGACACTGCCGAAACATCCACAAATGGCTCACTTTGCTCAAAATCATCGACAGAATGGCAAAAATTGAAGGGAGACTTGGAAAGAGAAAAACAGAAACAGCAAGCGCAAATTAAAGACCTGCAAAAACGAATGAAGGAATTAAGGAAAGAGAAAACAGCAATGAAAAGAAAAAGTCGGCAATGTATAGGAGTTGTTTAGAAATGTTTTTTCTCAAACACAAATTAACATGATTGATGATGATGATGAGTTATTCAGCTGGCACTTAAGTCTACTGATGTTAGTCCTTGGAAATGCCTCTTTGTGTCACATCTCATGGACTGTACTAGGGAAGAAAATAATGCGATGGTTTCCCTTTGATTAGTATGTCTAAAAAGAAATGTCCTGCATGGTCAGCTAAAGACACAGCTTCAGCAATTTCTCTTTTTAGTGTTAGTGCAAAAGCATACAGGTAATTAATAGTTTCATCAATGAGAGAAGGGTTCATAATACTGTTTCTATCAACGAAATTGGTAGTAACCTTACAGTATAACAGAGGGACAACAGAGTTTCCAACTAGTTTCGCCATTTCAGTCCACCCCAGGAACAATTTAGGGACATTGCTGCATCTTCCACCCTGAAGACGAAGTTATCTGAATCTGATGCGATGATCGTCAAGGATGAGAGAAATTTTTTGTTGTGGCACCCTTATCTATGGTCACTGTAACAATATTTTATGGTTAATCCTGTCCCATCAATATTTATTGTTGTGTGGACAAAATTGTTTTGATAGTGTGTTTTGATCAGAGAACAATTCTTTTTATTAATCTCATTCAATAAATATTGTTGTCAGAACAATAGTCTTTTGTTGCCACACTAATACACTACTGCTAGAGCAACGATTTTTCCTTGCATGGATAATGGATATTGATGACACATCAATAGTTTTCTGCTCCTACAGCAATAGAGCTATGGACTCTTTTACATTTTTTATTTTCATGATAATACTGGATAACGCATCAATAGTTTTCTGCTCTTATGGCAATAGAGCTGCGGGCTCTTTTACAGTTTATATTTTCATGATACCCTATTAAAATTAGTCTATATGTTCTGTTTTTTGACAGGGTATGTTAGTAGTATCAAGTTCATTTCATGAATTAATAGTTGTAACATAAATGAATAATTCTTTCTTTTTTTGTGCACACCATTGGTTTCAAAAAAAGGCTGTTGGAGCCAGAGCTGGTGATAATGCTCCAACATAAACCTTTCAGATGGTCAGTAATTAGGACGCACAGCCCATGCCTTGAGAAACAAGCAGTTCTTAACAGGTTGCATTATGCCTAGAGAAAAGGAAATTTAATGACCGTTTTTTCTTTTAAGCAAATACTTTCAGCAAACCTCCTTTCGGGAGGACACAGCATTCTATTTGCTCCTCTCTGAAATTGATTAACATTAAAAATAACCAGTAAGGAATACAAGCTGTTGTTCATCGGAGTCGATTAGTGGAAACTTTTCTTATGAAATTCATTAACTATTTATGAGACTATCCGAATAAACCATGAATCATATAGCTAAAATTAACTAAAGAACATAAAAACGGAAATTCTCGAGCGCTTTTCGCGACATCTAGTGAGTGAAATTTATAACTGTGGTAATGATAATGAATTTGAAAGAGGTGGTTGTCAAAGAACCAAGCACTGCGACCATTGTACTATCCCCATTGAAGATGAAAGAACGATTATGAACGAGAACAAAGACAAACATCCATGCCCTGGGCGGGATTCGAACCCGCGACTCGCTTGTGTCAAGATTGGAAAGACCTGTGCCTTAACCCTCTCGGCCAACGAGCCAGCTATAACTGTGGTAAGCTAGTAAATGTGAAATCAGATTTATGGAAAGAATTATAATAATTTTCATACAACTTCAACAATCTGACCTTCATTGTTTCCAACAAACGAAAAAAACTGATTATTAACATCCAAGATGGAGACAATGAAATGGTTAGGTGACCTTTCCGCTTCCAGACCTTGTTATCTCGTTGACCTCGTCGACAGAGCGAGTGGCGTAATTTCTCGACCAATCAACAAGTAGATTATGATCAGCAACTTCCGATATTGCTGCATATTGATGACAGAACAATATATGAAATAGTCTTCTTCCGATATTGGTGCTGCATCAACATTTAGTTGACGCTACATAAAAAAAACTACATATTAATAGTGAATTGTAATGGTGACAATTTGATAGTGTAGTAAGATCAAAGTTTATTCATGATGCATCAAATTTATTTTTGTTTCAACAATCAAGCACTCATCAACTCTCTTATAGTTGTTACATCCAAAGCATTTCTCTCCGTAAATGCATCAGTCATCTAAAGCCTAGTACACACTAGTTGCGAATGCATTGCGTTACGCTGTTTCCTGTAACGCAACGCTGCAAACGCGTGTGCGTACACGCCTGTTTCGTTACTTGAGAAAATGAGGAAACTCGTGGAAACGCAACTATCAGGAAGAACCCCTTTCTTCGGTCTCCCGCTCCAAAAGGGGGAGGGGGCGTGAATGCAGGTTCTCCCCTTCTTAATGTAGACAGTCTCTCGTTTGGAGGACTCCTACACGATGACTTCTATACAACTGGCAGCAGCCGCGTATATTTATATACAAATATACAATATTTATGTATATCATGAGCTTACGAAAAAAAATAAAATAAAAAGGAAACCTCGACGTTGGTGAATTAGTAAACTATATACTACTAGGAAGGCGTATTGCGGCACGAATCTGTTGGGTGATTTCAGAGTGTGAGTGGAATGCACCCAACAGATTTCGAATTTCTGTTATCTTTAATCGGCCCTAAAATTGCTAAAAATGACACGAAATTTCGGAAGGAGATTTCCATCACTGAAAGGTTTAATATTTTGGTAGTAAAGAAAATATAAAAATAATATAGAAACTGCCCAAAGATTTTGACATATATAATACATATTTTAAAAATATGGTTCACTTCTGTAATATTTTGGGCATTGAATCGAAGATTTATTTTAGGGGGGGGGGGGTCAGATAAAGCATTGTTGACACTCCTAATTGCGATCAGAAATGGTCAAGATTTTATAATAGCCTCCTCTCTTTCGTTGGTATCATTATAAAGAGCATATATTTAATATTTTGGTATTAAAGAAAATAATATACAAATATAATATAAAAACTACCCAAAGATTTTGATATATATAACATATTTTTAAAACTACAGTGGAAAACTACGGTTTAAAACTACGGTTCACTTCTGTAATATTTTATATTCCCATAATATCTTAAACAATGAGAAATATTTCTTTAACTCATTACAATCGTGAATTTATATTTGTGTATTCAATGTATCAATAAATAAGATATATTTTAAAATAAATAAATAAATAAATAAATAAATAAGTAAATAAATAAATGAGATATATATTTTAAAATAATAAATATATAAATGAGATATATTTTAGAATAAATAAATCATCAATTTATATAAACATATAAATTAAAAAATAAATCGATTAAAAATTGAGAAGACTATATTCATTCCTTTAAAGAAATGAAAATAAAACCACTGATTTTATTTAAACAGGGGAAAGGGGGCTATAAGGAAGGAGGAAAAGAAACGCTCCCCATCCACACTAGTGGCGTTTCAATCCTTTGATGTGTCGGAGAAAAACCGCCTTCTGAGCGATCGTGCCCGTTGCTTGCTTCGAGACATATTTTGACACAAGCAAACCGTCCACACTCGTTTCCATCCGGTGTAACCCGTGACCACACGTGTTTCTATCTTCTCGGTGGTCACGTGTAACTAGGCCTGGGTGTAATTTTATTGTCCTTCCTCCCGACCCCACCACCAAGTTCCATAAATCCAGCATTTCTGCTATTAATAAGTCCCCTCGCTTCAGATACCTCCGACGTCTCATCCCCCCAATCCTCGCCCACCTAGCCTAAATGCCCTCGTCAAGATCCACAAGCCTAACATGCCTATACGCCCTGTTGTTAATTACTCACCCGCCCCTGCCCATCTCGTTGCCAAGACCCTTTCCGCATTCCTCATCAACCTTAAGCTCCTTCCTAATACCTACAATGTCCGGAACCCTCTCACCCTAGCTGAATTCCTTTCCTCTTTTCCTACTAACGAATACCTGTCCCTTACGTCCCTTAAGATCACTAACTTATATACCAATATCCCGGTACCCACTTCCCTTAATATCCTCAAACGCCTCCTACGTACTTCCTCTTTCCCTAAGCCCGATGCCATCGACCTTTTATCCATTCTGTCTGTCATTTCCTCACAAAACTACTTTTCTTTTAAAACACGTTCTATTCTCAACCTACTGAGTTGGGTATGGGCTTCCCACTTAGCAGCTTCTTATCTGAAGTCTTCCTACAACACCTCGAACTAACTTTCGTCACCCTCCTCCTTGCTAACTCCTTTATCATCTCATATTTCCGATATGTGGACAACATTCTTATTATTTATGATTCCCGTTCTTCATCCCCCACTGACATTGCTGACACCTTTAACTTCTTCTCTCCCCATATCAATTTTACCTACGAAACAGAAGTTAACAATTCTATCCCGTACCTTGACATCCTCATTACTATCAACCTCCAAATTAACCGTTTCTCGTTCACTGTCTTCCGTAAACCTACCAATCTTTTAATCTAATCCACCGTTCTTCCTCGTCCCCCCCCCCCCCGTCCATAGGCGTGCGTCCCTACGCTTCTTCATTGACCGTGCCCTGAAGTTACCCCTCAGCCGCCCCCTCTTCCCGCACCTCCGAACTCCGTATCATCCACGCCCTCGCCCGTATGAACGGCTTCTCGTCCTCCACGTTTTTCCGTACCCTTCAACGCCGCAAACGTGCCTTCCTTAGCCCGAGTCCCCTCCCCCTGATATAACCCGGAAAAAGTGGGTTTCTCTATTATACCTCAGCCCCTATTTCTCCCGTCTTTCCAATTTCCTCTCTTTCCTTGGCCTCCAAGTTTCTTTCCGTTCCCATACCCCTTTTCTTCGTACCTTGCGCCCGTCTACCCTAACTGCATCTGACGATTTCTCCCGATCTGGAGTATATCGCTTGAACTGTGCTTTCTGCGATAAGTTTTACATAGGCTTATCGACCCGTAATTTCAACTACGTTTCAAGGAGCACATCAACTCCTACGAGAAACAATACGGTAATTCCCACTATGCCAACCATCTTGCCATATCCGGGCATGCTTTGAAAACCCAAAATGAAGTGATGTCTATCACACACAAATGCAACGACCCGTTCAAGACTGCGACCCTTGAGTCAATCGAGATATTTAAAGCCAATAGGTCAAATCGACGGCACTGGCTTACCTGATGCGAGGACTGGAACCGTGCCCGTCCAAGAAGAAGACGGCGGGAATCCAAATAGCGACTGGATAGTAATCGGTAATCCCATACTTTTGCAGCAAGAGTTTTTCATTACTGTTTGCATTAACTGTGAGTATAAATTCGTACGTTGCATAACGGTATTTATCTTAGAAAAAAGTGAAAGCTGGGCTACATTAAGCATTGAAGCAGAACTCATACGGGACCGAGGAGAGGCATTGGGAATTTTTCCTCTGGGGATTATCGACTATTTACGAGAGGCCTTCAGAGTTATCACAATGTTAAATAGTGGCTTCGATTTGAGCAGCATAAGTGTTCCTGAAGTATGAGTAATGAGCGTTCTTTACAGTGCCAAATGCTAATTTAAGGTTTACAAGTTAAATTTAAAAAAAAATAAAAAGAAGTTGTTAATGTACTGTGCTTATGCTTCAGTGTTACTCTCCCCTTGTTTGAACATATCATGGAATTGTTTATTGATGTATAACTTACCAGTTTAAGTAACTGTAACGTTAATTATTTGAGATTAAAATTAACGGAAACTAATGTACGAGGGCATTGCATATTGTCATCCTTCGCAACGAGAGTTAGACTTTAGAATTAATTCATGTTATTAAGCTTCCTCGACCTCTTTGTCTGGATTAATATCTCTTTTGGGACGTCACGTTTCCGTTTATAGTTTGCTGGATAAGAAGGCATATTGCATGTTCGCTAATGGTATTTTCCTTCTAATTTCTATAGCGAGGAGATTTTGCCATCGTGGGAGTTTTCATTGGTGGCGGTGTCTTCCCAGTTTGGCGTCAGTGAAGGGTGCCTGAGCGTCATTCGCATCAATGGATTTCATCGTCTTCAAAGAAGGGAGTCAGCGAATGGGTTTTGACATTGTTTCCACTGCCAGCATATCTGCTTTAATTTGTACTTTGTATTTCTATATTACCACATTACTTTATATTAATCTCACTGACAAGTGATCAGTAGTGTTTGAATTTGATATTCATTGGAAATACTAATAAACAGTTTTATTAATTACTGTGTTTCGATACTCCACCTATTATTTTACACGTGATAATATTATAAATGTATATCATACTTTATTATGAATTTAATTAAATTTTAATTCTTTATATAATAGTAACATCAATGGCATCGCTAGTCATCGATGGATTTGTAAAATATCGAATTTTTATGTCTATTTTGAAACATCGATTGTCGATTTTTCAGGCATTCAACGGCCCTTCAAAAAATAAAAATATTTGAGGATTGCTATTTCTTAAAACACTGAGCTTCGTGTGTTTTAAAAAAATGAAAAAGAAATCTTTAAAATATCAATGTTTTGTATAATAGTTATTCAATTATAAATTACGAGGTTCGCAAATTATGTCAACGATTATATTCATTAATACAATTGCAAAAGTATGCAAAAGTGGTCTACGCTTGCTTTGAGGACCTCGAAAAAGCATATGACAGAGTTCCTCGGGAGAAGCTCTGGCAAGTGTTGCAAGAGTATGGAGTGGATGGGCAATTACTTATTGTTATCATGTCTCTGTACGAAAGCTCTGAGATGTGTGTCCGGATAAATGGCATTAAGTCAAGACCGTTCACCGTGGGTGTTGGACTCCGCCAAGGGTGCGTACTGTCGCCCCTCTTGTTCATTATCTTTATGGACTGGATAGACAGGGGCAGCCGAGGCGATGAGCGTCTTTGTATGGGCGACTTTGTCCTAGTGGAGAGGTTGCTCTTTGCTGACGACCTTGTCCTCCTTGGGTCTTCTCGTACGAACCTTCAGTATGCACTAGACCGGTTTATCAGCCAAATGTGAAGAAGGTGGGATGAAGATCAGTGTGGCTAAATCTGAGGTTCTGGTCCTTTCAAGACAGCCTCCTTAGTGCGCTCTCCATGTTAGGGAAGCCTCATTGAGACAGGTGGAGTAATTCAAGTATCTCGGGATTGCATTCACGATTGATGGATGCTCAGATCGGTGCAGCAAGCTGTATCAGACGTGAACTGTGGCGCTCCGTAGTAACGAAACGCGAGCTGGGTAACAAAGCCAAGCTCTCCGTCTTCAAATTTATCTTTGTCCCCATTCGCACCTATGGTCATGAGGCTTGGGTAATGACCGAAAGAGTGCGATCTCGGGTACAAGTGGCCGAAATTAAATTCCTGAGGGGTGTAGCAGGTATTACCCTACCAGATAGAGTCCACAGCTGCACAATAAGGGAGTCTTTAGTGTTGAGCCGCTACTTCTCCGCATTGAGAGATTTCAGTTGTGCTTGTATGGCCACGTGATACGGATGCCGCAAACTGGTCTCCCTAGCAGTTATTTTCCAAGCCGGTGGATAAGAGACCAAGGGATCGGCCTAGAACCAGGTGGCTAGACTACATGGAGAATCTGGGTTTGAGTCGCTTGGGTATTACCAGGGAGGACATGCGCCTGATGGCGGAAGATCGCGATCGCTGGAGATTCTCCATAGGGCTGCTGCCCCCGCGACCTTAACGGATAAGCGGGTTTGAAAAGTAAGTAAGTATACAATTGCTTTAAAATAAATTTAAATGATTAAATGTATCATCGAAGTTTTATTCAATATTTCATTGAAACATCGAATATTCGATATATCATGAAACATATATCGAATATTTGTAATATAGATGTTTCATTCATCGGAAAAAACGTTATTCAGTAATACGATATTCAATGCAAGCTTCAATGAACGAAGTGTAGTGTTCAAATTTCCCAGGATTCTTTGCAAAGCTAATCTGATTCTGATTGGCTACTGCATATGCGGATCGCCAAATATCTAGACCAGGGGTCGGCAACCTGGGAACCGCGGTCTGCTTCCGGTTTCTTTTAGGCTTGCTACCGGATTCCATGCGACCCGCAAGATTTTTTAGAAATATGTAATGAGCGGCCAGAAATAGGGTCATTTTAAATTATTTTTTGGGAACAGTGCAGTTTATATTAAAAATCTTAGAGAAGATTAAAAATGTGTAATAAAAATAGTTGCCGACCGTTGATCTAGACCAGGACTGTCCAAGATTTCTGTCCGCGGGCAGCGCCCGTGCACACGGGTAATTTTCCTTCCCCTCTATTGCACATTACGTTGATCAGTTCCTTAAAGTCGAGTTGCTAATTATCAATTGGATACTTGGAAAAAAAAAAACAAACCGAGGCAGTTTACCATTTTATTTCCTTCGTTTTAATGTGACAATTTTCTCGATGTCAGGTAGAATTGTATTCTCTTTTTTCCCGACAGGACACGGTTGCATATTAAGCAATTAGAATCCGATCCGTGTTAAATGAACAAAAGAAAACAAAACAGAGATCTCCCACTCCGGTTTTAATACTGGTTCAGTGATTTTATGCTTCTTCGGAATGTGCGCCATGTTGTGGGAGACGAGAAACAAGCAAGTATCAGTAACAAAACAAATAATTCCTCATTTAACGGAATCGCCCCCTAAAGTCTGCATAGGAAAAACTATATCCATTCCCCTCCTGAGTTTTTGACTATGTCCTTGGCTTTGCCCGTGAGCTTTTTATGTTGCACGCGGGCGACGTGCACGATTTGGACGGCCCTGATCTAGACTGTCTAAACTCTTGAGACAGCCGCCAAAGTTATTCCGCGGAGAGCGTGCAGGGAAACTTGAATCTTCTTCAGAAAGGTTGAAACATTGGTCAGCTTGAAGCCTCTCCTACTCGTTTGCGATTGGTCAATAGAAGGGAAACTTCATCTGGTTTCCCCATAGTATTAGAGGGGAAGGAGTGTGGAAGGAATGCAAGAAATGACTAAAACGAATGTTTCCTAGGCGCCAATGCTAAAACAAACCATTCCACTTACGTCACCCTTGCCAGCATGTTATTTGCGTTTATAGAACTAGCATAGTACCTCGTTGCAGCAGTGTTTATGGCTATTGTACGATTTATGACGGCTAAAGCGAACATTTACCGTTTTCTCTATCAAAGGATGGAGTTCAACGCCGAAATGGATACGCGCGTTTTCCACCAGATGTTTCGACATTAACACATTCTATCTTTCGCATCAAACATCTTATGTATTGATAAAATAAACAATGTATAATGCTTCTTCTCCGATCAAGATCCCTTTACACAGTGTATACCACAGACCATCAATAAGACCTAATGATGGTCTGTGGTTGTTCAAAGTGTTTGTGTCGTTCCACACATGGCAGTTGTGGCAATTGAAGAGACCATCTTTTGTGAACAGTGCTGCATCAGAAAACAAAACAAGTTCACTAAACACGGGATTAACGGCAACATTCAGTGCACAAGTAAAGTGCATAAGTACTTGGTACACTCACAGCAATTTCCAGATCGTAGGACTCATCCTATTATATTATAGCTCTCTAACTCGATTATAAAAACACAGTACTTCGTAGATAAATTGTACGACCGTTCTTCAAGTGTTTACGAACCCCCGGCTCATCTAACAGCGCCAAATACAGCTTAACGAGCCAAATCATAGGAAATGGAAATCATTTCCGGTAGAGATACGAAATCGAGTCACGAAAACATGGCGGATAGCGATATAGGATGATTTCGCCGTTCGTGTTAGTGAGAAGATTAATCCAACTTATTAGAACTAATACTACTCTTTAATATGACTATGGATGGGACAAGTTATCTAAAAACTATATATCATTAGGGATATTCTTTTCAACTCTTGAGTGCGAGAGCAGTCTCCTTCAAAAACCCAACGTTGAATGAACATTCTCCAACGTTGTTCGTCTTGCTCCTTCAAATTTTACCAGCTCAAGAAAAATTGAACGAAAACAGGAATCTAAGTAAGTTACACTTTTCTCACGTTTTTCTAACGTAAATTTTACTTAATAGTTGCAAATTTATTTGCTAATACGTTTTCTTATTCATTATTGTTACGATTATTTTTTATTTAACTCGTTTTGATCTGAAATGCATTTCCACTGAACAGCATTCATTATTATCGACTGCTAACATCATGGCTAGTTTCTCGCACCAAGAATGGATCTAAACACCGGAAGCTGTGCATCGGAACCTTATAGAAAGTAAGAAGGGTGGCTGACTTAATTTCAGCACGGAGGTCGAATAAGATAATAACTAAAATAAAATGTCGCTATTTCCCTTTCCATTATTGTAGGGAGTGTAAATCATTGATCTAAAACTCATCCTTTTTTTTGTATTTCAGATTGCCAAGGATACCGATATGAGCGTTCCTCTTCAGCATTACGTGATAGTGTTTCCATTTAGCCTACCCAAAGGAACGGAAAAGGAAAGGAGTCTTGCAGATTTATAAAGAGAACGATGTAACGTTTACAGCAAAAATATTCCCTTGATTTTTGTGCAAATCATTTCTGTTAAGTGATGTTGAATTTATTACATTGTACATTATGAGTTGAATGTATTGTTAAATTAATAAATGGCTTTATAAAAAAAAATGACGTTTAAAAATTTATAAACGTTGGGAATTAGATTAAATGCAAATAAATAAAAAATTCCTCCAAATATAAACATAAAATAGTTTATTAACCCAACCAAAGAAAAATTAACCTAACAATAAAAAATATGTGAAAATAAATTTGGAGGAATTTTTTATTTATTTGATGTTTAAAAATTTTAAATAGATGTCGTTTATCTTCCTATTGTTGTGTATTATTCAAGAGCTGTCGATTCTATGAACACGAGAATCGTTATTTTAGAATTTAGCATGAGATTTATCATTAAAATTCTTTTTTCTGCCTTCAAGCTTGAAGTTCTATCTTCTGCTGGCGAATTTTGACTGTAAAAATGATAAAATACAAATACAGGTCGGTATACAAATGTAAACTTGTGTAAATATCAGTATACATGTGTAAATAGGTGTATATACGTGTGTAAATTTATGTACGTGTGTGTAAAGTTGTGTAAATATGCTATACAGATGTGTACAAAAGTGTAAAACATGCGTATAGACGTATGTAAACTCGTGTGAATAAGTGTATAACCGTGTGTAAACTTGTGTAAATAAGCTGTTCAGATGTGTAAATTGTGTCTACACGTGTGTAATTTTGTGGAAATAGCTGTAAAAATGTGTAGATATGTATGCAAGCTTGTGTAAATATGTATACACGCGTATAATGAACATTCCGTTAATGAGTCTTAAGTCTTGTACAATCGAGTCAATTGACCCGAAAATGGCGACTCGGCAATTCGGGTCAAACAACTCTTACTGACACGTGTGTCCAAAGACTCTCTTTAATGGGTCGTATTGGAAGAATCATAGGACTCTCACAAGCGGGTCATATGAACCGCATATTGCTGTGAGTGTAGTCGTTGGGTCGCAAAGCCTGCACAGTCTGTTCGTGGTATGGATGTTGCCTATGACGTTCCAGACAATTGTTTGACTGTTCCTCACAGCATGTGCGACTGCACGGGTGCTTGTTGAGGGATCATCTGCAAACCGTTGCAGTATCTCCTCTTCCACACGTCCTGTTCTCACATGTCTTGGAGTTCTGCTATAAATATACTGCGTTGGTAAATAAATTTTTCTCGCAAAACTGGTATAAAGAAAAGTTGTTCGTTCCGACCATCCTTACTACCTCTTCAAGTTTGGCAGTGGAATTTATTTTCACCCTGTATACGAAGGTAGCCCAGAAAGTTTATTTCTTCAACAAATATTTATTGAACACAATGAAACTTATATACACGAAGAATGATTTTTCTTCTACACTCCCTATTTTTCCACATAATCACCGTCCCGTTCTACGGCCTTCCTCCAGCGAGACACATGTGCGTGTATGCCCTGTCGTTACCAGTCCTTATTCTGTTCACGCAGCCATGTCTTCACTGTGCGAATCACCTCTTCGTCGTCCTCAAAATGTCTTCCACGAATGACATTCTTCAATGGCCCAAATAAGTGAAACTCTGAGGGCGCTAGGTCAGGGCTGTAGGGTGGATGGGGTAAAAACTGTCCAACCCTGTTTCGTAATGTTTTTCGACGTCTTCAAACAGGTATGGGGAAAGCGTTATCGTGTTGAAGCAAACAATCCGCTGGGTTGTTATGGCGTCCAAGTCTCTGGAAGCGCTTCTGGATTTGGTGAATGTGTTCACATATTAATGGTACTGTCTCTCGGTATCACATCAATGAGTATGACACCATCACAGCATCACAGTCTCAAAACACAGTGATCATGACCTTACCAGCAGAATCAGTTGCTTTGAATTTTTTCTTCTGCGGATGAGGCCATTCCATCGATTGTTGTTTTGTTTCGGGCTCAAAATGGTGCACCCAGGTTTCATCAACTGTCACATTCCGGGAAAAGAAGGCTTCCCCCTCAGTTTCAAAACGTTGCAGCAACTCAGAAGAAATGTTTTTTCCCAGAGCTTTATGTTTCTCCGTAAGACAGCGCGGAACCCTTCGTGAATACAGTTTTGTGTAATCAGGAGCACGGATGATTTCATCCACACTTCCTTTGCTGATTGACAGCTCAAGTGCCAATGCCGAGTCGTTCGCGTCGGTCCTGACGAATGTTCGCATCAGTACGCTGCATCTTGTTAGGTGTGACAACCAAGGATGGCCGCCCCGGCCGCGGCAAATCTTGGAGCTTCGCCAAACCGCTTTCTGATCTCACCCTCTGTGCCCACCGACTAACCGTACTTCTGTCGACTATTGATGCTCAATAAACTGCACATAAACGTTTGTGAATGTTTCCAACCATTTCTTGCTCCGCAGTGAGAAATTCAATGACGACACGGTACTTGTAACGTATTTCACTTACAGACGCCATGTTATTCCATTGCTGCACGTACGCTATCTGTCGGAAGAAACGGAAACCTTGCGCGCGCACTCCGAAAACTTCAAAGAATGCATATCACGTAAGTTTCCCATTCGTACCATTATGGTGCATTACGTCAATGTTAATGTACAATTAGATACATGCTAATTATCTTAGAAAATTCCATGGAATACACAATTATAAGTATAAGTATTAGGATAATTGGAGAATACTTTTCCTTGCTTGGAACACTACCCTCGTAGATCTATTTCATTAGCAAACTGAAAAAATAACTGAGGGCTTTTTAAATACTTTATTGCATACTTATATTATACATAATATCTGGGCGATCGAGCTTCGCTCGTGGTAAGCCTTCATTAATTTCTTTTTTTAAGCATTAGGTTCGTCATTTGCTGCTTTTTTTTGTAGCTATGGTTCCTAAGATGAATGATTTTTTCGTTCTCACCAAATTCCTTCTTAAATTGTTTATATTATGCAAACAGTTGAATAATTTTAAATTTCTTTCCACACAACGTTTCGTGTGTGACGTGCATTTTCCTTTGGCAACAGAACCCTTAAAGTGCTTGTCACGGAAATCGAATCTAGGTTCGTCTTCCGATGACACTCGTGTTTGCTTTCGCTCTCGTATCTTCTACTGTTCGAAGACGGGTGCGGAGCAGTGCAAAGAGTGTCGTCATTGCAATCGAAACGCTAGCACCAATGAGAGACCTGAATGCGGAGCAGGAGAGAGGTTTGAAAATTTGAAATCTCGTTGGAAAAGAAAAACGTTAAGAAAAGAAAAAGGCTTCGAGGAGGAAAGATGGAAAAAGCACGATGCGAAGGTGGACAAGTTCGGTGAACTTTACGCCGTAACGAACAAGCCTTGGAAAGCTTAACAAGGGCGAAGGCGGAGATACGACGCCGGGAGATGTATCCGATTCAGCGCCGATGGGAGAGCCTTGCAGGCGAGCTTATCGGGCGGAGATTTCGGATCAGCTACGACTAGAAGTGAATGACGCGGTTAGTAGTGCGAGTTCGTGCGTCCAGTAAGCATCGTTATTCGTCGGAAGGACAATATCAGCTTATACAGCCCACCTCGTAAGTATTACCTTAAATGTGCAAACTAATGCCTGAATTCTGAGTGCGGTGTTCAATGATTTTTACCAGCGAGAGCTGCATGCCGACACGGTCGTCAAAGGCGTATGGCCCGGCGGCCTAAGGGCTTACCTGCGGCAAGGATATGGTTTCTCCTTTGTGCGACATAATATCACGACTGCCATTGCATATTCGTAATTCTCCTATCCTTGTCTGCTTATATTTATGTGTGTTTATTTTATCAATTGCAGTAGGTTCATTTTATGTATATAGTGGATAGTGAATAACGTATTTTGTCTGCTATCTGAAATGCTTTCAAGTAAGTGCTTCTTAGCATAAGAACATTTCCGGCATAACTTGTGTTTTTGTGTTCTTTTAACTGTAAGAACGGCCAAGTTATTTATTTCTAATTTTGTGACTTTAAAGTGCTATTCGGACTTGCACATGGTAATTAGACTTGTGCGTTCATGTTAGCTCGAACTATGAATGTGTGATTATTTTTGGTGAGTGGCGTTACCAACGTTTTTAATGTAAACAATAATTACTTTGTTTCTGTTGGAGTTAATTTATATTTGTTTGAAATTTGAGTGTTGGTATTCTTAGAACTGTAAGCCTTTTTAACTTTGCTAGTTGCTGTTAAGGTTTGTTATCATTAAGCTTTGCCAGTTTGATGCATGGAAGCGAATAAGCTTCAATTGTTAATATGTTTTACCGATACTTATTTGTTTTGTTTATGGATATTTACATGTTAGCTAAGTAAGCTATAATTTTGATATCTTGCCTCGGAATTAGATTGTTTATTTTCCAATGTAATTATGGACATTTCAATGTAATTATGGACATTTCAATGTAATTATGGACATTGGAATTATTTAATTGAGTTCTATTTTTAGTTTTTGGCATTTGCTTTGATTGGTGATAAGCGTTACTATTTAGAAATTACAATTGAAGTGTTTGAGCCTTATGGGTTAAGGTTATTTATTTATGTCACTGTCAATTTTATTTAGTTTTGTTTCACATTTATTTCAATGTATTATTTTAATTATATCCTTTCACTGTCACGTGACTACTCCTTTCCACTGCGCCAGCTCTTGTAGCTCTGTTTTTACACGTTACAGTGCTCGACTTCTTTACCCTTGAGAAACTGTAAATGCCATGGTTATTAAATGTTCTATTATCATTGACGTTGAAAGATGCTACCGCAAAGTTCGCATTTAAGTTTCTTATTCTTCTATGGTATTCTTTCCACAGAGGATGAGAACCTATAAAGAGACGTACTAATTCGTTTGCAAATTGCGGTGGTTCTAGTTCTACTCGGCCATGCAAACAATAGTCGCCAAAAGAATTTCGTTTATACGATTTAAAACACGTGCGTCTGGAAAATGCCAAGCCCCACAATGACAACATGTCATCTGGAAAGGTCCCAAACTTTGTATTGCACATTGATATTAACAGCGCCATAAAAGATTGGTAAGCAGTTTTCTTCTAAAATTCTGCGATGTCTGGCGAAACGACGTCTTTGTTCTTCTAACCGTCGTTCCCGTTGCTCATCATTTTTTTGAACAAACGTTGTAACGCGCACTGAGGTAGTCCTCCATTCGCCGTTCGCTTACTCCTCATTTTCACTGAACACACGCCGTAACGCACGCTGTCATAGATATTCCAACTCTCTGATTGTAATTTGAGAAATCCTTTCAATGCACCTCATATTTGTAGCGCAGATTGGACGAGTCGAGGAAGTATGAAGAATTATCAGGTTAAAGAAATTCAATTTATTATATCATCGGCATTATCATAAGAATTTAACTGCATATCTTCTGTTGAACAATGGGGCATTTGATTTCGGGACGTTATTGGACATCTCTGTGAAGATGGTATTTCTTGAATGAAACAGGATCAGTCAGTTTTTTGAAAAATCATCATCACCATTAGAATTTAACTGCAAACCTTCAATTAAATTTTCAGATTGGTCTTCACTGCGAGGCGTTTGAAAGTTAAAACTATGAGTCCTCTAGCAACACCACCTAAACATAAGGCCTTAACATTGCGTGAGCACTGCGTCATCAAACGTAGACAGATAATACAACTTTTATTGTTTAAAACTAACGAAAAACCATCCCGTATATTTCATTTGTTGCAAACAATGACAATTGCATTGTCTAAGTTTGATGACGCAGTGATAAGGCCTTTTCTTTAGGTGGTGTTGCCTCTAGCACATTTTCGACCATTGTTAATCATATATCCACCAATAATAAGCTCTAAATTTGGTCGACTTACGATGATGTAACAATGTATGACGTTTCAATTGTTTGGCTTTCTTTTTAGGAGGTGTTGCCTCTAGGCATGATGCAATTTGCTTGTTGTACTTGCAGTGTTTTGTAATGGCGGCTGTCCACTCTCGCCGCGGCGAACCGAGACTACCCGAACGCGAGAGTAGTACATGAAGTCGGATTTTTCACAAATGTTATAATTATTATTTATGTAATAACAAGAAGCGAACCCACCCGATTGTATAATCGGACAATAACCCATTGTTAGATTTTTTCTTTGTTGTGACCACACATATAGAGGAATAGATCGGCAATGCCATTGTGTTCGTTGAAGCCTCGCTTACGTTCCGCCGCCATCTTAGGTCACTACAGAATACGAAAAATTACAACCAAACACCACACAAGTATTCACCATTGTACCTTGTATTTTATTTTAACTTACTTAATTAACTTTATAACATTAAATATTCTAAGAAAAAGCATATGAATAGAGTACTTGCTGCTTACACGTGTAGTACGGTAAGATGGCGGCAGCTGGCTTCACTAGCACCAATGAGAAAGGTACGGGCATTGCCGATCTATTCCTCTATATCTGTGGTTGTGACATAGTTCACCATCGCTGATTTTATATAAATGATTTATGGTCGGATTTTGTCACAAACGTTCGTTAACGACATTGCATTTTTAAGAAACGCATGGCGCTATCTACAGTCACTTAGCAGCAATAATTAAAACAAAAATTAGGAAAACGAAATTTCCCAGAAATGAGACCTAGCTAGATCGACTTTTTGCCCCTCAAAACCCTTTTTAGGCAAATTTTATCAAAATCGTTAGGACCATTTTTGAGAACCCGAATGTATATTCGCGGATTTAAGTGCCTACAAAATGACAGCGTTTATCATTGTTAGTATTAAATCTCGACAATGGTAAACGCATGCCGTTCACCATTACATCCGCCATTTTTTAGGCATTTAAATCCGCGAATAGTATAAAATAAGATTGCTGAAATTGTAGTATAAGATAAGATATCCGGATGAATAAATTATTAGGAATAATAATTTTGCAATGAAAAGAACATGATTGAAAGGTTTCATTTAATAGTTCACAGAAACTAATGATTTCTTTGTCCATAGGTGGCATAACATACATTACATACCGTGAAAAGTGCCATTTAGCGAATTTTTACGGATACGGGACCTAGCGCAATGAAATCCTGGTACCCAAAAACCTCTGTATACCAGTTTTCGTTAAAATTGTTAGAGCCGTTTTTGAAGTTTACTCATATTATAGTGTAAGATATTAAATATTTTTTTAGGCTGCAATTGAAATTAAAAAATTTGTTTCTGTAAATTCCGAGGACGAAGGAAGAAAAGAAGACCACATTTTAGTACTGCCTTGTATTCAGCTGGAGAGTGAATATATAAAGATGACTATATAAAAATAATCATTCTTTATTATACCCGTTACTTTATTGAAATAAATTAATCTGCTTAGTAAATTTAAAAAGTTACTAATTTATCCTTAGTAATTGTACTTCTGCTGCATTTCTGTACTTCTATATTTTCAACATATAAATCTTCAAAATATAAATCTTCAAAAATAGTTTTAAAATCATTAGCTTAAGGGTGATCATTACACATATAAATAAAGCATAAAATTAATTTTAATTCACGATAACCATACTACTTTCCACTTTCGATTTTGACATATGTAACGTGTTCTCAAAATCGCAAGGACAGAATTTTCAGTAAATTTGGGCCCTCCTCTGCGATAGTCTTTTAACTCCTTTTTATACATTATTTTATCAATGCATAAGATGTTAGATGCAAAAGACGGGATGTGTTAGTATATAAAGACCAGGTGGAAGACGCGCGTATCCATTTCGTCGTTGATCTTCATCCTTCGATAGAGAAAACGTTAAATGTTCGCTTTTGCCCTCATTAAACTACCCTATCAAAAGTCATGGGACAACCCTGATTTGAATGAAAATGAGACATTCCTTTGCAATTTAACTGTTGGCATTCTTCCCAGCACTACATAACAGAGAGTATGCTATTATAAGATGATGCTTGCGTGAATGCTGTAAGAATGTCTCAAAGAAAAGAGCTTTCAGAGTTCTAAAGAAGTACATTTGTTGGGTGCCATCTCGCCGGCAAAACTGTTAGAGAGACGTCAAATCCCGAAATCGACCGTTCACAACGTCATCCGGGCATGGAAAGAGAAAGGCACCACAAGTGTTCCGCCTAGGACTGGAAGACCCAAGATCATGTCGGCCAGAGACCAAAGTGCTCTTCGTAAAGTGGACACTGCAAACCGTCACACATCGCTTGTTGGACTGACAAGATCGTTCATGGAGTCGACGGGAACAACTGTGAGCACCCTGGCTGTTCGCAGGGAACTGCATGCAATGGGTTTTTATGGCAGAGCAGCAGCCCACAAACCTCACATCAGCACCAGCAACGCAGCGAGGAGATTGCAATGGTGCAAAGAGCGACGGTATTAGACTCTGGTTCAATGGCGAATGGTTGAATGGAGTGATGAGTCCCGCTACACCATCTGGCAATCGGATGGACGGTTGGGTATGGCGAACGCCCGGGAACGTTATCTGCCAGGCTGTGTTGTGCCCACGGTGAAGTTCGGCAGTTAGGGTCGGTGATGGTGTAGGGGTGTTTTTCATGGTATGGGTTGGGTGCAATCGTTTCTGTGGACGCTGTGCATTACCAAGACATTCTATTTCTAGTTTATTTCAATACATTAATTTCTCTCAAATATTAGAATAGGGAAACAAAATGTCATTTTGACTTGGTTATTAAGGCCCTTTCGAAAGGGCCTTACCCTTCGGTTCTTTTGTACACGTATTTTTTGTGAGAATCAAATCTAAGGGCATGTGATAATGCCCTCTTTAATTCTTTTTTGTTATCTGTTACCATTTCAACAAGGTATTATCTTGTGCGATAAATCATTATATATATCTTGCAAATGATTGAATAAATCTAATAATGTTAAATACATATTAAAAAAACGTTTACAGTAGGATGTTTTAGAGAATTTGTTTGGATATATTAAAGTAATGTGTAGACAAAATGAACACCCTTCTCCAATTTGTTTCAAGTATAGAGTGAGATGTTTTTTTTTTTAGGTAAATATTCAAGTAATTTTTTGGAAAATAATGCCAATTGTATGAAAACTGAGACATCCTCTTTACTAAACTTGTTTGAAATGGATGTTAACTTACAAAAAGAATGTTTAGAAACTAACAACACTGTTTGTGTTAGCGGACATTCAAGAAATACGTCACGCTCTTTTTGGCCTTTTCACACACTCCCGTCCCACATACCATGTTGTGTCCCACTTTTCATAAACCCCTCCCCTTTAAAGACGTCACAATCTAAGTCAACCCCCCTCCTTTCAACAAACAAACGAAATAATCTTTGATTACACCCTTACTTAATGGTTCCTAGTCGTTTCGTCACATGTTCAGCTCGTTGCATTCACTTTATTCCAGGATCGTTTTGTCACTAAGTTGACTCGACACATTTAGCTCACCATATAGATAGCGGGACCAGTTATATTATGCACTCACTCACCAAATGTCATAGCACGTCTGCCTAATAACGTGTTGGGCCCCCTCTGGCCTGAATAACGGTTGTGACCCGTCATGGAAGAGAGTCTACCAGTCCCTGGAACACATCCACAGGCACTGCTTGCCATGCCGCCTCCACTGCACTCCATAATGGTGCTGCATTTACCAGTTGTGTTGGTGACGACTTGACAGATTGTTCCATGACAACCCATAAATGTTCAAGGGGATTGTTGAGGTCAAATCATTGTCTTGAAATCGGTAACATGTTCCCGTGTTATAAGGGCATGTGTGGAGGCGCATTATCTTGCTGGAAGATGCCGTCGCCCTCGGGGTAAATACAGTTCATAAAGGGGTGCTGGTGGTCCCCAAGCAGATCAACGTTGGAAGTAGCACGCAGAGTGGATGTCAGATGCACCAATGAACCCATTGCATGCCACGAGAAAACACCCCAGAGCAGTATGGAGCCTCCACCTGCCTGAATGGTCCCCACCTGACAAGCGGGGTCCATGGCATCGTGTGGCCTGCGCCAAACACGGATACGACCATTGGCTCGATACAGCTGAAACTGTGACTCGTCGGACCAGGCAACCCTTCGCCAGTCCTCAGCGGTCAAATGTCGATGTTGGTTGGCCCAGGCTAGGCGTTGCTGACTATGTGCAGCTGTCAAGAGTGGCACCCTTCATGGCCTCCTGTTCCTAAAGCCTGCAGCTGCCAAGGTTCGCCGAATTGTCGTCACGGACACACTTGTGGAATGTCTCTGGTTGTACCGCATGGTGATTTGGCCCGCTGTCGCCCTTTGGTTATAAGCCAGGTGACCCGACGAACACATTTGGCATCAATGAGGCGTGGGCGGCCCGTCCGCTGTCCGACATAGGTTTATAACTCTTCGTTGGGTGTGCTCTCGATAGACCCTTGCAACGGTTATGCGGGAAAATTACAGGGCGTTGGCTACATCCGATTAAGGCACCCATCTGTCTGGCACCAACAGTCATCCCCCATTCAAATACGGATAACTCTCGGCGTGCTGCCATTTCTGCAGCTAGTTTTGCTTACAATGATTGTGTGATAGCAAGGAAAAATCTGTGCACCTGCATTCCGAGAATGGAAGCAGCGGGATCTGTCTCATTACAGACAGGGAACCTGATTGGAGGGGTGTGCCATGACTTTTGATGAGTGAGTGTATATGGATAATCGTTGCACTTATAGAACATATACTATTTATTTTGCTCCTTTGACCTATCACCTCTTTCAATAGCATCCTATATACAATTCCTTTGAAACATAGCATCCTAAGTGGCAAATTGGTTCTTGGACGAGTGGAATATGTCAAGTTGACTATGTGATAAAATAATCTGCGGATGAAATGAATGTGGCGATTTGAATGAGATGACATGATTAAGATCAAAAATTACAGTACGTATGGTATTACCTGTAAATGGAAAATTCTGATGGTATTGTAGTTTTTCATATTTCACCAAGATTTCCAACTCTCCCGTTTTAATTTCCCTTAACTCGTTTTTCCTCTTTATTGCCATCTCTAGTTCCCTTATTTTGGTTATGTACTCATTTTTTTCCAAATGCTTTTCCCCTCTGCCTATTTTTTTTTGTTTTTAATCCGATTAAAATAAACGAGAAAATTGCCTCTTACCATTCTAATTTATAGTTTTGATTCTCTTTTTTCTACATTATTTGTAATGGAATCTCTTTTCTTTGGAAAATTCTAATAACTTAAAAAAAACAAAAAACATGTCTTTGTGGTTTTAGCTGGATGAATGACAGATGAATAAAGGTAACAGAGGGTGAAGAAAATTTATCATAGGAATAGAATTTACTGAATTGGCCAATGAAGTGTCAAGGTGCAAACATTTGATATAGAACATATTGGCGATTTTTGTCGCAGCGACTTCTTAAAAATAGGACCGTTATAGGGGTGAAATACATCTTAAAAATAGGACGGTTGTAGGGGTGGAATACAATGGCTAATGAATAGCAAATTTTCCCCTTCTGTGTTTCGGGCTAAACACCTGAATGTCGCGGGTCTGCCGTGTCGAGCGACAGCCGCGACATTGCTAGGAATGCTTTCCATTATATTCAACAATTCTTTTGTTAACCCTGACCTCCTCTTTTGTTAAAGAGCCGCTGCGACAAAAATCGCCAGTGCGCAGAGGCCTTAACTGACTCATCTTCACAAAAATGGGAGACCCAAATGAAATAAGAAAAAAGTAACATGAAAAAATTGAATTAGAAATTTCAGAATTTGAAATGGTTTGCTGTGACTTCACACTTAGGGAAACCCCCCTCCCCCCGCATGTCACGCTGTGCCCCCCCCCCCCTAACGTGACGTATTTCTTGAACGTCCCCTTATTGCCACTTTAACTAAACGTTCGCATTCGTTTATTCGTTCAATGTGATTTTTTTGCACTGAGTGCGCGCACTAGCCGTTCGAAGTAGCTCTCGTGCGGCCCGTGAGAGGTGTTCGGAGATTTCCGTGAACTTCGTTCTCGTGTGCTTCGTGTAGTCCGTGCGCGAACTAAGCGCACGAAGGTAGAAGCAGGGTCGTTTCGTGCGTTTTACAATTGCAAATGGCGGCCTCCAATTCAGCGAAGCGTCAGATTTCGATCATTGTCGATGATAGTCGAATTTTGCATTCAAGTGGATGAAGAGAGTTTATACAGATTATAAAAAAAGTCCGAAAGTGAAAAAGATATTAAAAATTTGAAATTTAGACTTTTGGGGTAATTAAAAACGAGTCGTTGAGGCATCGCCATGTTGTTGGTTTGGCTCAAAACGCACGGACCGTTCGGTGAAAGATCGTGCACAGACACAGAAACCGCACTGAACGCACTAAACGGTAATTGCACGGGGCGCACTGTCGACGTCATCATCGTGCAAATCGTACGAATAAACGAATGCGCCTAATAATTACAATAGAACATTTTGCTCTTTAACCACAACCAATTTTTATAAAGCTTATAATTTACAACAAGATGTATCGAATCATATAAATATAAAACAAAATGATATAAAACAACGAATTACAGAAAAGAAATATAAAACACAATAAATTAACAAAACGAAATAACCTGTATACGTGTTTCGGTTCACGTTTTTTGCACACTATTTTAACAAAGATGAGTCATCGATGGGGCCTAATAGATTACTTTTTCTAATGGAAAAAATGAGTTTTAAGTCGTCAATGTTGATATTATTGCCGGGCTCTATCGAATGTTTAGCTATCGGGGATTTTTCCGTTCTTCCATATTTGCTATGGGCTAAGTGTTCTTTGAATCTCGTAATTAAATTCCTTTTAGTCTGGCCTCGGTGAAGTTTTGGACATTGTTGGCATTTAATTTCGTATGTTCCCGACATTTTGTGATCGTGGATAGTATCCTTAGGAATATCTGAAGAGTTTTTGACTGTTGGAGTTCTTGAAATTCAAAGAGATGTTATTGCTCTTAAGTATTGAAAACAGATTCTTTGTTAAGGTTATGTTATATGGAATGACGATTCTGTGTTCTTTTTCTTTGACCAGTTTTCTCAGTTTTGTGAATTCTGCCATTCTTTTCTTGTGCCCTGTTTTCTTGAGCGGGAATAGGTCTGGGGCTTTGGGGTTGAGGAATGAAGAAGTACCAGACGGGAAAATGTGGACGAAGAATAACAATTTCCGGAAGCAAGGGAGCGGATAATGCGGAACTGAGGTACAAGAAAAGAGACAGAGGCGCAGTCTAAGAGCACGCTCCATAAGGAAGCACAGGGAGGCATGCTTATGGGTGGAAGGGTGGAATGAAGTGGATTAGCTGAAAGGATGTGGTGGATTTACCGTATACAGAGAAAAACAAACGGTAAATGAGAAAGTCATTAGTGATGAGAAACATTGAAGGTGCGACGTCTCCCCATCCAAAGTGGGCGATGGGCTCGTTCCCAGGATCTTTAGTATTAATAACTAGAATGACAAAAGCTTAGGACATAAAATTATGTTTGTCACATCACTCTCCTGGGCGGCACTGGAAAACGCGAGTCTTTTATCCATCAAGATGCTCGAATGACGTAAAAGGACCGTAACAGAACGGGAGCAAGTCGTAAGAAGGAAGTGACGCGGAAAGTGAAAAAGAAGATAGTAGGGCCAGAAGATGAAAAGAGAGCGATCGGGAAGGTTGGAAGGAAGCTGACTGTTTATGGATTTACGTAAGAAATTAATCTGCTGAAAAGCAAGGATTATATGATGAATGTAAATTCCACCGAAGCTAGCGAAGGATTCTCCAAGATAAGAGGCAGCAAATTTGGCGAAGACAGAATGCATTATCAATAAGCTTCCCGGACCCTTTCGACAGTTGAAAGAATCCCAACTGAACTTTGTAACGCGTTGTGGTACGGATTTTGGAGGGGGGGGGGGAAGGAAAAAAGTAATCGAGAATTTGTACTTAGTCTTTGGCGAGGAATTTTCTTGTATGGAATAGTCAGTTATTTAAATATTGAACGAGGACATTGGAAAAAATATGCTAGTTGTCATGTTTGGATTTTTCCATATTATGTAATGGATTAATCATGGAATTAAGTTTTTTGCGCTTAAGTGGCTTTACGTTGAAGATAATTTTAAGTTATTGAAATTATTTTACTTTATTGCATATTGGCTAATTATTGGCGTTCATTGAAAAGTGTTTTAATTTTAAGTACTGATACTTACCTCTAAATTATGTGGGCGGCTACCATTAGAATTGCGTATTGGGTGTAGTAGAACGATTTGAAGACATAGTATTATATTTATTTATTACCAGTGATGCATACCATTATTATCTTTTCATACCGTAGGAATTTCAACCCGAAGTGGATCTCTAACGAAACGATTGGACTAGCGTTATCCATTGAATACCTTTGCCAGAACGAACTTGTCCCTGTATGGACAGAAATACTTTAATGTACGGTCTGGTCAAGTAATTCCACTGCGTTGTCAAACTCAACAAGCTCCACAGAAATAGAGAAGTTCTATTTCAATTATGTTGATTTTGAATTGTATCATGAAGCAGATTTTGTTTGCTGAATTTGATTCGCATCTAATGCTTTGTGATTTAGAAGCTGTTATTCCTAATTACAATTTTATTAAGCTAGTTGAATGATACCAGTAATTAAAAGATTTATTTTTATATCCAAATCTCGTCTCAGTGACTTCTGTTTAGGTTATTAGATTACTATTCTTGATTTTAATTCGTACTTGACAATGTTCAAATTTTATTGGTATCAGGTTTGTATCTCAATATTAATATTGTATTGAGTTGTTAACTTCATTACCACCAACTGGTGGCTGATTTAAACATACAATTCTCATAAAATAGAGCTTACCACACCACGTGAATTGTTAATACTAAAATAAGTCAAAGACAAACAAGAAATTAATCCTCCTGAGGAAGGTATAGGAAAATAGCGGAAGCGCTGAGATCATCTATTTTTACCCTTTTATCTGCACTTTTTAACCCCCAGTCCATTTTTTTAAATCGAAAAATTGATTTTCTCCAACGTAGTATTTAGAAAATGAAAAAGACCTCTGCTTCTTTCGTTTCTCATCATTTCCGATCGAATGGCATATCACATGCCATATGCTGCCGTAGTTCTAAAGACCAAGTGACTGCCACCCAAACAACTCCGAGCCTATTGGCACAATTTGGTCCAATCTTTACAGTAATGTTGATCTTGCTTAGAGGGATCTGCATTCCGAATTTCACTCCTTTATATGCACACAAACGCGTAGAACTTTTGGCCCCCTCTAAT
The DNA here is from genome assembly GCA_023313115.1 of Rhysida immarginata. Classification (NCBI taxonomy): domain Eukaryota; kingdom Metazoa; phylum Arthropoda; class Chilopoda; order Scolopendromorpha; family Scolopendridae; genus Rhysida; species Rhysida immarginata. The sequence goes on from JAHWFO010094566.1 coordinate 98,863, forward strand.
TTCAACCCCCGAAACTCCGACCCCAGTGGACCAATCAAAATCAAACTAAATAGTGAAAATCATTGTTTTTTGCTGTTATTCAAGTTTGCTTTCGGTGAGTTTGTTCCATTATTGATGTCGGACTTTTACAATAGAAAATAGAAGTACTTTTTTAAATGAGTTCTCATTAGAATATTGAACTGTCGAAAAACTTCACATTCCTCTTCAAGTTTTTCTTTTAAGAAATTGCTATAAGTAATTAACTTTATTATGATGTTAAAAGTGATTAACTTTTAGTGATATTCCTTTCATCCTATCCTCTTGAAGAAACTGTCAATGAGAACCGTCATAATTTTTGTGAGTAATAACTTGTTTCTTTCTATTATCCAAAACAAGTCATATTTGTGAAAAAGGAACTTAATATATTTGTGAACTGGCTATTATCTTAAGTATAAGAAAATTAATGATCTTAAACAATAATTTTTTGAGACCAAATATATATTGGGCGTTTTCTTATAATGATTATCTATATCTAATCAATGAATATCATTGTATACAGGGTATAAATGGACGACGTTTCACAAATTTAAGGATATGTAGAGGATGAACCTCTGAGCAAAAAAGTCTAGTCACGTTTTTCGATCTGTGACGTCACTTCCGGAAATCTATCTTGGTACAGACGCTGAGCAATTTTTAACTTAGCGCTATAACTTTTTAACGGAGCCTCGGATCGAAAAACGCGACTAGACTTTTTTGCTCAGAGTTTCATCCTCTACATATCCTTAAATTTGTGAAACGTCGTCCATTTACACCCTGTATATTCTGTTGTTATTCTTGTATCTATTTTATTTATTAGGTTTTTTTATTGACTATTCTTGTTGAAGATATTTTATATTCATGTGTTATGTCTAAAATAATAATTATTAATTAAAAATACAAAATGAATAAAAGATAAGATATAATAAACAAAAATAATTAAAAAATAACAGATAAAATCAAAATCAAAATAAGAAGCTGACGTTTCGGATAGAGACTATCCTTTATCAAAGCAAAAAGGATAATACTTTAAAAGCAAATAGAATATTAGAGAATTATCCTGAAGTTATGAAAGGAGTCGACAATCGACAATCGAACAGTGAAGTGTACATTTCTTCAGATGGGACGAAAGCAGTGCTTTCACAAAGCTCATCGAACCAGAATAAATTCCAAATGAAATACACTGAGGCAGTCAAGAAGCCTAACCAAACCTTTGTTCAGAGCGTAGGTCACGTGACGACTCCACGAGAGTCTTGACTCGATGATACCGCCAAGATATTTGTAGTTGTCTACCCAGTCCAGTTTCTTATTGAATAGAACAAGAGAATCTGGGGGACGCTTGAACTTTCTATTGAAGTACATAGCCTTGCACTTTCCGACATTAAGGTTCAGCTTCCAGCAGTTAAACCAGTCTTCGAACATCTTCAAAGCATGTTGTAGACGAGTGATAACGTGAGCCGGCTTGTGTGCCCATGTCATAATGGCAGTAACGTCAGCATAGAAATATAGATTACAATTTTTGGGGTTTGGGAAATCATGCACAAAATAATTATATATCTGGACAAAACCTTGAGGGACACCGGCCTTTACATGAAAGGAGTACGACAATCGATAATCGAATAGTGACGTGGACATTTCTTCAGATGGGATGAAAGCAGCGCTTTTACAAAGCTCATCAACCAGAATAAATTCAAAATGAAATACACCGAGGCAGTCAAGAAGCCTAACCAACCCAAGCGGTCTTCCATAAGAGGAGTACTAACGGACGGGTTTAATATATAGTTTGCATAGGGAATAGTAATACGGTATTGGCTGAAAAACAAGAAGAGAACAAATGAGATTAATTAGAAGACGTGTTGGGATAAGACAGGACGGAGGACAAATCGGAAGTAATAAGAGGGCGGCGAGAGAAATGCAATAGGATAACACATATGAAATTAAAATAATAAAAAAGGTTAGGAATGATAGGGTGCCTAGCAAAAAGATTTCGTAAAATTTCCTGAATTTCCCTTGATTTTTCCTGATTATCAGCAGACAAAAAAAAAAAGGCTAACATGAAAGAATGTTATTGACATTGTTCAAAATTTACGATTTTATGATTCCCTGACTGTTCCCGGTTACAAAAAAAAATCCCTGACAATTCCCGGTCGCTAGTCACCCTGTAAAATAGTACCACGTATAAGAGCACCGGGTCAAAGGTCACTGAAATAAAGAGTACAAGAAGCCTATGAGAAAAAGTGTGTGCAGGGACGGACACAAAATGAACATAGAAGTAGAAAAATATGAAAGAACATTAAAAAGAGGAAATTAAAGATAAAGAAAAAAGGGAAAAAGAAAAAGAAAAGGACTCAGAGAGCTTACGACAAATTAAGGAATAGCTGAAGTTGGAAGGGGATATGGGAAAGGTAATGAGGGAATGGTGCCTTTGCTAGGTTAATGCCATTAGGGGTGAGGGAATTGAATTTCCAAATAAGAAAAGACTCGAATTGCTTTCTCTCTTTTTTGTTATGGAAGTTACTACGAAGAATATAAAGGCTGATGGCCTGTAAAGAGTGGCCAGGGGAATTAAAGTGTTTAGCGACAGGGGTGTCAGCATTGCTAAGGACGTCGAATTTATGTCCGGCAAATCTGGCACGTATGGTATTGCCAGTCTCACCAACATGCTGTTTCTGGCATACTTTGCAATGTGACAGGTAAATTAGGTTGTGAGAAGCGCAGGCCAGGTTCTGGTTAATTTTGAAAGTAAAGGAGGAAGCACTGCTGGAAATGGAGGTAGCAGGGTTAAGAAAATCGCAAACGCCACAACGCTTTTCATTGCAAGGAGAACATGCCTTAGTGGAAGTGCGTGGTTTAGTAATAGCAGCATGGACCAGAATATCTTTAAAAATTAGATGTCCGTTTAAAAGAAAATTTAGGTTGTTCTGGTAGAATGGAATGGAGAAGAGGAGAGTTGTCAATTATATGTTGAGATTTCTTTAGGATATTTTAATACTATTGAGGATTGGATGATAAGGAAGAACTAACGTAGGTGTTGGTATGGCTGGAGAAGGTTTAGAATTGTTGTTAGAACAGGAATTACGATGTTAATAGATAGAAGCGCGTATGACAGATTTGGGGTAGCCTCTTGCTTTAAGGGAGTGGGTAAGGGCGTTAGCATGGATGTCCTTGTCAGACTGATTAGTGCATATTCTATGGATGCGAGTTAACTGACCTAAAGGGATGTTATCCTTGCAATGGCGTGGATGGCAGCTATCATAGTGTAAGTACTGGTGCCTGTCAGTGGGGTTCTTATGGAGATTAGTAGACAATTTGTTGTTAGTGATAGAAATAGAGACATCGAAAAAAGAAACAGTTGTGATAGAATAATTGTGAGAAAACTTGATAGAGGGGTGGATGGAGTTAGAATGGGTGATAAAAGATAGGAGTGAGTCTTCATTATGTGGCCAGATCAGGAAAACATCTACAATATAACGAGCCAGACCAACGGCTTCAAGGGAGACGTGGAAAGCAGTTTGGTTTCCACCTCCCCCATAAAAATGTTGGCATAGTTGGGAACCATTTTGGAGTCTATAACACTGCAAACTGGATTGGATATAATACTCATTGTTAAAAGTGAAGAAATTGGAGGTTAGGATGGTGTGAAGGAGAAAGCAGATGGTGTCAGTAGAAGGAACTTGGAAAGGTTTGTTAGCCTTGAGACTGCTGCGAACAGCTTCAATACCATCATCATGAGGAATGTTAATGTAGTGAGAAGAGACATCAAGCGTGCAGACGAAGACATTCTGAAAATCGTAATTAGAGTCGTTAAGGCGCTGCATATGGGAGAGAAAATCGTTAGTGTCCCTGATATAGGAAGAATGACTGGTTGGGATGTGGCGTATATGGTGGTCGACATAAGCAGAAAGTGGCTCACAGAGGGTATTGTTACAAGAGATGATTGGACGGCTAGGATTGCCAGGTTCATGAATCTTGGGAAGAAGTTAGAAACGAACAGGGGAACTGAATTTAGAAAGGAAGAAGAGGCGGGTTTTTTATCGATTTGGGAAGAGGATTCAAGCCGAAAGCGGATATTTTTAAGTTCGGTGTTGAAGGTGTCAGTAGGGTCGGAAGTTAGTTTCTTGTAGAATGTGATATCAGAGAGTTGTCTATTAGCTTCGTTAATGTAGTCAGAGGTGTTCATAACAACAATAGCGCCCCCTTTGTCTGCGGGCTTAATTGTTATATCAGGGTTATTACTAAGGCGTTTGATACAAAGAAATTCGTTATTGGTGAGGTTAGGAAGAGGTGTTTTAATATTTTTAGTAAAGGAGAGGATGTCATTTTGTATGGACTTGATGTAAACCTCAAGTTCAGGATTGTTATCATAAGGAGGGGTCCAGTCGCTGGGAATATGGAAGGTTGAGCTGATAGCGGGAGCAGAAGTATAGACGGGATCTGAGAGCACGGCTGAAGTTATCGACAGAGGAAATGATATCATAAGTGTCAATGGTATTAGGAGTGGAACAAAAGGAAAAGGCATTTAGAAAGGGTTTTGATTTCGAGAGATGAAAGTTTAGTGGTCGAAAGATTAATAACCGCGGTTGTGCCAAGAGTGGAAGAACTAGAGCTGGTGGAGGGAGGTGGATCGTTTTTAGACAGGAATTCAGAAAATAGGCGGATAAAGGATTAGAGAGAAAATCGGTTTTATTAGGGAAGGAAATACGGTCTCTCTGAAATTTATTACATTTTTTGGAATAAAGAAAATCAAGTTTTTTACATTTATTGATAGACATTTCATATGTGTTATCCTATTGCATTTTTCTCGCCGCCCTCTTATTACTTCCTATTTGTCCTCCGTCCTGTCCTATCCCAACACGTCTTCTAATTTGTTCTCTTCTTGTTTTCCAGCCAATACCGTATTACTATTCCCTATGCAAACTATATATAAACCCATCCGCTAGTATATATATAAATATAAACCCATACTTTCCTCTTCAGTGGTGACACTCCAGTCGTCGTGGCTGGTGACCTAAAAGCCAAATATCCAAGCTAAAACTCCAGAACGCAGAATTACAACGGCATGATTCTCTATGGGTGCATACAAGGAAAAGATGACATCATCGCTGTTGGACCTGTGGAGGACACCTACTACTGCGACCACATCTCGCTCTTGAAGGGTTTCTTCAAACCATACAATATCTTCACAATTGATGACCTGTCTTCTGACCACAAGCCTGTGGCGTTGAACTTTGACAATGTTGACATAAATTTCCGAGAGGAACTCATACATCATCAAGACTGGAAGCTCTACAAAGATATTCTTAAGGATGATGGCTACCATCCCGACGTTGCGTACTGTACGGAGGACATCGATCAACGTGTTGAAGACATCACCAGATGTATTAACAGTGCCATAGAAGCTAGTAACTATCCATCAGATAATAAACCTCCTCATCGAATCCGACTCACTCCTGGAATCCAACGCCTAATTGCTGAAAGAAACAGGACCCATCGGGAACCTTGGCTCAAAACCAAGTACAACAGGCTAGTGCGAAGAGTCCAAGAGGAGATAAAAGAGCTTCGCGACGCTAGATGAAACGACAAACTCAAAAGCTTGTCAGCTCGCGACAATTCCATTTGGAGCATGGTCAGAGCATTACAGAAGAAGAAGAATGATACGCTTCCTCCACTCCGTACACCACAAGATGACTGATCGGGATAAGGCCCAAGTCATTGCAGATTCACTTGAAATGCAAGCTGTTACTCCTATCAACAACAATCCCGAGAGTCAAATCATGTCTCAGCGTGTGGAAGATGGTCTTGTCAACTTTGATGAAGTCCCGCAGCATTTAACGAAAAACAACATCGAGGCCGGAGAGATCGCAACCGTCATAAGTAAACTGGAAAAGAAGAAGGCTCCAGGAAGAGACAAGTTGAGCAATAACGCCCTTATGAATCTCCCAAAGAACTTTATTGACTTTCTCGCCAACATCATTAGCGACTGCTGGAAATTTTCCTACTTCCCAGCATCTTGGAAACAATCTATTGTTTTGAGTATCCCCAAGCAGGGATAAAATCCAGCAATTCTTTCGAGCTACCGACTTATTAGTCTGCTCCCCTCAATGTCTAAAGTTTTGGAGAAAACGATCCTCGTCAGATTCCAAGACCACTGTCTCGCCAATGATCTTCTTCGGAAAGATCAGTTTGGCTTTCGTGCCGCCCACTCTTGTCAGATGCATTTATGGAGGCTCGTAGAAGACCTGAGCACCCCCTTGAACCTTTCCAAGTACTGCGGAGTGGTATTCCTCGATGTCAGTAAAGCTTTTGACCAAATGTGGCATTGGGGCCTTGTCTACAAGATTTGATTTGATATTGATGGTGAAATCCTTTCTCACTGACAGGTCCTACCAAGCTAAAGTTGGTGAAAATCTATCCACGCCCCGTGTTGTAAAGGCCGGTGTCCCTCAGGGTTCCGTCCTATGGCCCGTGCTATTTAATTATTTTGTGCGTGATTTTCCGAACCCTAAAAATTGTAATCTATATTTCTATGCTGAAGATACTGCCATTATGACATGGGCACACAAGCCGGCTCACGTTAACACTCTTCTGCAGCACGCCTTGAAGATGTTCGAAGACTGGTTTAACTGCTGGAAGCTGAACCTAAATGTCAGAAAGCGCAAGGCTATGCACTTCAACAGAAAGTTCAAGCGTCCCCGAGATTCTCTTGTTCTATTAAATAAGAAACTGGACTGGGCAGACAACTACAAATACCCTGGCGTTATCGACTCAAGACTCTCTTGGAATCGTCACGTGACCTACGCTCTGAACAAAGCGAAGTGGGCTAAGTACAGCCTCATAGCTCTTCTGGGCCGCAACAACACCCTCAGCATCGACAATAAGTTACTTCTGTACAAGTCGATTATTCGGACCATACTCCTCTATGGCATGCCTGCGTGGGCGACTATCTGTAGAAGCAGATGGAGTGAGCTACAGTCATTCCAGAATGCTACCCTGAGGACCACTGTCCAGCTTGACAGAAGGACTGTAAAAAACCAATCCATCCACTCGGATTTAGACATGGTCCACATCGGAAAGTTTATACAGGATCTCCTTTTGATTATGGTGCAGAAGATAAAGATTCATGACAATGACCTAGTGACTGGAATACTGAAGAACTCAATAGATAACAAGTGGCATATGAAGTATCGAAAACCAAGGCACATTCTTGACATCAACTTTGAAGACATCAGCAACGTCTCTTTCCCGGACTACTGGAAGATGTGAAAATCTTCTTTCGCCTTGCATTTTCATTTCCTTTGTACTTTGTTTCTGACAATCGTCAATCTTATTTTCTTTTTTGTATAATATGGAAAACTACTTGGGTTGGTTAGGCTTCTTGACTACCTCAGTGTATTTCATTTGGAATTTATTCTGGTTCGATGAACTTTGTGAAAGCGCTGCTTTCGCCCCATCTGAAGAAATGTACACTTCACTAAGGTTTAATGTCTAAGGTTTATTGTATTTTATTTTTACTTTTATTTTGATTTTATTTATTATTTATTAATTATTTTGTCAATTATTATTTATATTTTATTTTTTATTTAATAACTATTATTTATTGTATTCCAGGTTTTTTGTGTCTTGTCCTTTTCTTATATAAATATCCGTTTATTTATTATAAGTTTTATTATAATCCATTATCAATTTTCTAAAATGATAATTAGCTTGCTATCTATGATAAGATTTATATTTTGTTTAAGAATATTTAACCACTGAACCACAATTTAAATATTTTGTTTGTATTGCTGTTTTTATGTTTGATTCATATTTTTTATTGATAAATATGGTCTCCATGATTGTAACTTTTTTATTTGTTAACCGATTTTCAAAATTCTTTTTGTATCTTGTACTCATCTCACATTTGTCCTCTATGTAATGCACTATTCACTTTTCGACATAGTCCCCATTCCTTTCCAAGCATTGCGCCAACGCGTGACTAGTTGGGTGAACCCGTCGGAGAGGAATTCCGGAGTTGTTGTTGACACCAGGATTGAATGGCAGCGTTACCTCGCCGTCAGAACCAACTCATGTCGCTTAAGAGGCTGTTTCTTCTTTGAGAAGTGGTGAAAGTCGCAATGTGCAAAGTCTTTTATTTTTGAACTGCAATTTTTCATCTTTGAACTGTAGGCGCTGCAACGCCTCTGGTGTGTGCTGACTCGTGTGCGGGCGGACGTTATCGTACTCCAGAAGAGGGTCCAAAGCTGCCATTCAATCCTGGTTACAACTCCGGAATTCCTCTCCGACGGGTTCACCCAATTAGTCACGCGTTGGCGCAATGCGTGGAAAGGGATGGGGACTATGTCGAAAAGTGAATAGAGCATTACATAGAGGACAAATGTGAGTATCAGATACAAAAAGAATTTTGAAATCGGTTTACAAATAAAAAAGTTACAGCCATGGAGACCTTATTTATCAATCGCCCCTCGTATATGATGACCAAACTGATAAATCCACGAAATCATACTGAAGGCTTTGGCACAATAAAAGAACTGGATATTTTGCTAATTTTAAAAAAGTGGGGAATATTAAGATAATATTTCTCATATAATACACTACTATTGGTAAAACTCAATAATGATCCTCTGAAATTATTGAAGATTTTGATCCCTTTTACACTCCGATATACCTTAAACTCTTATTACATCAAATTCTCCTGACATAAGATTACCTAAGCTAAACATTCGAAGCTCATACGTTGGCTGACAAAAAAAATGAAGCACCCAGAAGGAATGTTTGATTTTTTTTCATACGCTGGCTGAAAAAAAAACAAACATGTTTGATGTGTTTCGCACGTTTAAGGTGTTTGATGTGGTTTTGTACAATCAATTTGGAAAATTGGCCACAACCTTTTTGCGAACTTCAGTTGGAATTGCCAAAATTTCACGTCCAACATTATCCTATTTCGGTAAAAGTGCATACCATTGATATGTGACTAAACGATTGGATTCACAAGGATCTGTAATGTCTAGAATGCTCACCAGAGTGCATTCATGATGTTGCCGCCATGTTGTTAAGTTGCTACCAGTCAATTGCTGTGACTCCGACAGTTACGCAAGACGTTCAGAGAGGATTACTGTACTGCACAAAGCACCCGCGATGCCTCGTAAACGCGTTAGACATCCTATCCACCAGTTGACAGCATTTAACAGGGGCCGCATTGTGGGACTGCATGAGGCCGGTTGGTCGTACTGTGCAATAGCCAGGCACGTGGGCCATTCAGATGTCACAGTGGGCCGATGTTGGAATCAATGGGTACATGAGGGCACCCATGCACGTCGTGGGTCGACCAGCAAACACCACCCCAAGGGCGGATCATCGTATGGTGCTCCAAGCATTAAAGGGCAACTGACATCAAGATCTGACATGTCCTAAAATTATAGAGTACATTGAAAAAATAAATTCTGCACAAAAAGTTTTCAAATATCACTATTATTTTAGGAGTTATTTAATTTTAAAAATTTAGCGCCTGACGTCAGAGGCGAGTACGTCCAATACCTCCTAGAAAGAAAGCCTCTGCACTGAAAATTCACACATTGTTACGTGATCATAAGAAGTCATAATTCAGGGCTTATTATTGGTAGAAATACGAATAACAATGTCTTTTTATGATCATGTAACAATGTATGAATTTTCAGTGCACAGGCTTTCTTTCTAGGAGGTCTTGGTCGTACTCGCGTCTGACGTCAGGCGCTAATTTTTCGAGGCCAACGATAAATACAAGGCTCTGACGCGGAAAAGTCACCTGACCATAGCAGTGCGACCAACAATCAAACCTTCATTGTTTTCAATAAACGAAAAAATACTGCTGTTAAAAATAACGATTGAAACAATGATGATTGCATGTTATTCGGACTTCCCTGGTCAGGTGACTTTTCCGCGTCCAGGCCTGTCTTTCTAGATGGCTTTGCTAATTTTTAAAATTAAATAAATCCTAAAATAATAGTAATATTTGAAAACTTTTTGTGCAGAATTTATTTTTTCAATGTCCTCTATAATTTTAGGACAAAAAATATACATGTCAAATTCTGATGTCAGTTGCCCGTTAAGGAATCCCATGGCATCGGCACCCGCCATCCGCGAACATGTACTGGAGACTCTACAATACTCCGTGAGTTTCCGCACAGTGTTTCGACGACTCGCATCCGCCGGATTAGGGTTCTACCGCCCCAAGCGTCAGTTGCCATTAACACTACAACACCAAGACATCGTCAGCAACGTCTCCCCTGGGCCCATGTACACATCGACTAGACACTTGACAACTGAAAACGTGTGACCTGGTCTGATGAGTCTTGATTCCAGCTGATACGAGCTGACGGTAGAGCTCCTAGTGTGGCGCTGACCCCATGAAAGCCATGGACCCAAGTAGTCAAGCATGCATTATGCAAACCGGTGGTGGCTCTATGATGGGCACTTGTGCGAAGCTCTCCAGCCGGAATGATTGGCAATGTCTTTCACCGACTCGTGGGATCAATGCCACGTCGCACTGTGGCACTTCGCTAGGTTAGAGGAGGTCCCACACATTTTTAGGTGCTATCCCTTGACTTTTGCCGTATAGAACTACAGATAACACTGGATAGTGGTAGTTTTAACTATAGACACTCATCAATAGAGATAATGATATAAAAAGAAATAAACAATTTTATTTCTTCTTCTTTGAAGAGAATGAAGATCAAGATACAGTATCAAGATATTTCAGGATAACTATTATTTTTGATCACGAAATGTAATAAGAACAGAGTAAATTGACAAAGAATAGTTAAAAAGTTTTCACTTGATTTGCAGTCTTACATAATTCCTCTTCTTCAGTTAGAGGTTTTTCCTTCTTCATCTCCTTTATGCCTATAATAACCACAGCTCCAATTATTACGCTAAATAGGGACGACAACTAGATCAAAGAGACAATAGAAAAGAGAACACACGCATAAGTATATTAATTAAAGGGTATTAATTTAAATGAGTAAAGTAAAATTTAATGGTATTAATTGGTTGGTTGGTTTGTTTGGTATTAACGTCCTTTTCTACTGCTATGGTCAGTTCAGGACGGCGTTATAGGGGCCGCAAATTTTGCCTCGCAAGGGTTCTTTAACGTGCAGCCGGCAAACGACTACACGGGACCAACGGCTTTACTTCCCTTCCGAAGGAATTGCGTGATCTCAGGATTTCCCCCTGAAAAATCCTCGTCGTCCTCGGCCGGGATCGAAACCGCGTACTCGGGCATCAGAGGCGATCACGCAACCACTGAGCCACCGAAGCCGATATGGTATTAATTGAACACTAAGTTTGATTGAAAGTTTTTTAAAAAAAAAACTTAGATATCAAAAATGAATTATACATATTATACAGGGTGGTCCATTTAAGTGTAGACATGGAAATATCTCGAAAACAAAGCACTGTACGAAAAAATGTCCAAAATCAAAAGTGAATTACTTCGCGGGTGAAATTCATTAGCCAAAAATTAGCCCCCTCCCGCGGGGGGGGGGTTAACTTTGAAATCTTAAATATGAACTCTTATTTTTAACGGTGTATTCAGATTATACACAATATTCGAGATATGTTTATTCTTACTGTCTTTACATTTCCATTTCCAAAAAAAACCGACGCCCTTTCCGAAATGTACAAAAGACAATCCTATTTTAATGGTAGAGGATGATTCAACTGTTACTGTGCAGTAGTGCTTAAGCAGTACGAAGCTTAATCGGCAAGTTCAGTGCAATTGGAACTGTGCTGGATGCACCGTGATCAGGCCGCCCTGCCACACAGGAGGAGAAAGTGCTTGTGATGCAGGACAGAAAGTTTCAAAGTCCAGTTAATCTCTGCGCCGACCCTCACAACAAGCAAACGTGTCCACCAATGCACTGCACGCTAATTTTTGAATCACCCTGTATTTTCAGAATGTACACAACATTTCAGAAATATTTTTTTCTTGATGTTTATCAATTAACCCAGCCGTTTAGGAGATAGAGGTAATGATGGACCTCACTGGTGCATTCCTGTTGATCATGAAAAAAGGTGCTTTATCGTCGTCAGTGTTGCCAGATCAGTAGTGTTTTTTTAAAGCGATTGTCCTTGTTTTCATTGTTTTGTTCATTGTTTAACAATGCCCAATAAAGGACAAGCGCTTTATAAAACACTACTGATCTGGCAACACTGACGACGATAAAGCACCTTTTTTCATGATACGTCGTGTGGTGTGGTATTTTCAGAGGGGAGATTGTAGAGCCACATTTCTTTGATGGACCTCTTAATAGAAGGCACTAGGTCAAATTCATCACGAACAGCCTATCCTTGCTTTTGGAAAACGTGCCTCTTCAATCTCGATTACAAATGTAGTTCAAGCTCGATAGCAGGACGGTTCCCCACCATACTATTCCCACATAGCTCGGATGGCCGTTACGAACGCTTTCCATAACAAATGGATTGGTCGAGGAGGGCAGTTGAAAGGCTCCCTCGATCCCCTGATCTAACTCCTCTCGACTTTTTTCTTTGGGGGGCTGTTAAAGGTACCGTTTACAGAAGTCGACCAACAATATCTAAGGATATGCAGTGCAGGAACCGAACTGCCTGCAGTGCATTGGAGAAGGGAACGATACTGCGTTCAGAAAGGTCTCTGCAACATCGCTTACAGATGTGCTTGTGTTTGAACATTTATTATGTTCATTACTGTAAAAATGTTACGTTCAAATAAAATCATTGCTATCCATTTATAATTCATTGTGTTTAGGAACAATTTCTGATTTTACCTTTTCTTTAAATACAAACGCACCACACTTTCACTCTCTGTATCTCCTAAACGGTTGGATTAATTGAAAACCATCAGGAATAAAACATTTCACAAATGTTGAGTACAATCTAAAAATACCATAAAGATAGGGATTTACATTGCATATTCAAAAATGAATGGCGTCGGTTTTATTTATTTATTTTTTTTGAAAAATGAATATCCCGTCACATAAAAGTACAATAATTCTTCCATTGAAAGCACTCTGTCAAATTTGTATTTAAGAATGTAGCTATTGGTTCATTTTAGGTAGATGTTCCTGTATAGATGTTCATTGTATGTTTTGAAATTTTAAAAATCTTCTTTATTTTCGGGCGCCAACTTAAAGTTGAAAAGGGCGCCCAAGAAAGAGGTTGAAAGAGGTTGCACAGGGGCGCCGAAGAAGCTAGTGCCACCTCTAATAGCCAACACGACCTAAAAAGAAAGCCGCGCACGGAAACGTCATATATTGTTACATCATCATACCTTGTCATAATTTAGGACTTATTATTGGTAGAAATGCGATTAAAGATGACTACTTATGACGTTTTAAGAATGTATGACGTTTCCGTGCACAGGCTTTCTTTTAGGTGGTGTTGGTATAGCGCAGTTTGTTGGTAGAGTGCCACAGTTCCTGAGTTGTCAACAAAAATATGGTCGCGGAAAAAAATCAAGAATTCTCCTTGGCAACGGTGGAGAGAAAAAACTCAGGAGAATTATCGTGGATGGCAGTTAAACATCTCAACCACACCAAGTATGATGGAATGATGACACCTCGTAAATATCCAGAGGTCCGAACGAGTCGGGAAACTAATGCTGAGTTTCATCTTCTAGTATTGATGCATTCGATGATATTCTCTTAACTTGCCTTCCCGTGGAAAACATTATGAACTGCTCAAACCTTAAACGCCCTCCTAGTCTGAGAAACTTTTATGGTGACTGAACTTTTAAAACTTATAATGAAACCCCCCCATTTCCCAAACCAAAGTAACTGAACAACAGTATACCAAGTAGGGTTTCACCTGATGCAGTTGAAATCAATGATTTTTTTTTTACAAGCCTTAAACCTTAAACGTTTTACACGAGGGTAAGTCAGTAAGTCCTTACAAAAGAACAAAAAAACAAATTATTTTGGGTTGATTTATTTTCATTTCTCAACAAAGTCTCCTTTCAGATCCCAGCATTTTCCATTTTTTTTAAACGATTCAAAAAGTGAGATTCTGGAAGGCTCTCAAAATAGGCATTTCTTTAGTCCATACCTCCTCGTTCGACGTGAATTTTTTTCCGCGAGCCTATTCTTCATGTTTGGAAACAGGAGAAAGTCACGGGGAGGGGGGGACATGTCTGCGGAATACGGTGGATGCGGACACAATTCAAAGTATAATTCATGCATATTGGCGATCGCAATTGCACATGCGCGTGCCCGTTCATTGTCTTGATGGAAGAGCACTTTCTTCTTCGCCAAATGTGGGGGTATTTTCCAGATTTTTTGCCTTGACCGATCCAATGACAATGCATAATATTCACCATTTATCGTTCATCCTATTTCCAAACAGTCAATGTGGATGATTCCGTGCGCATCCCAAAAAATCGTGCTCATAACCTTGCCGGCCGATTTTACCGTTTTCGCCTTCCTTGGAGCTGGATCGCCTCTAGAAACCCACAGTTTCGACTGTTTATTTGTCTCTGGAAAGTAGTGATGGGTCCATGTTTCATCAACGGTTATGTATCGACGTAGAAACTCTTTAGGATTGCGGCGGAAAGGCCCGAACATGCCTTTGAATCGACCACACGATCGCGCTTATTCTGCACTGTCACCAAACGCGGCACACATCTTGCCGATATCTTTTTCATATCCAATTTTTTGCAAAAATGAAATCACTGAGCTATGTGATATCCCTCTTGCCTCAGAAAGTTCGCGCACTTTGACTGTCAACCTCTCAAGACCACATCGTGGATTTTGTCGATCGTCTCTGGCGTAGTCACCTCAAGTGGACGCGCCTGACGATGTTCATCACTTGTGGATGAATGCCCCCGTTTAAACTCATTTACGCAATTGTAATCACTCTTAAACGATGGTGCAGATGTGCCCTGAGCTGCATCCAATTCAGCTTTAATTTCTTTCGGTGTTTTGCCATTCAAATGTAAGTGTTAAATCACTGCACGAAATTCTTGTGTATTCATTATTCATTATTAGGAGCTTTAACATAAAAGCTACTTATAAGAATGCGCCCTTTGTCTGTACGTTTATCCGGCCGTCCGCCGTTTGCACGATAACTTGAAAACGGATTAAATTTTTCAAATTCTGTTTTCAGAAATATGACCATCAAAGTCTTAGCTCGGCCGTATCAGCTTTTAAGAATTTTTCTGAAATGAATCTCGAAAACGTTTATTGCT